>JBBBDQ010001163.1:1675000-1840000 GCA_037127315.1 Ascarosepion bandense
ATGTGTGTAGAAAATCCACATGCAATCACGCGGACAAAAGTGGTTGTCAGTCAACATCTAGGCTGGTGTTGTTGGGGCCAGGTTATTAGGATCTAATGTACTAGTGTGGATGTGCGTTGTGGCGCAGTGGATATCGGCTCGGAACGAGAACTCGGGGAACCGAGTTCAAATTCCAGTTGAAAACCTTGCATACACTTACGCGCAAATACCCTTGGGAAAGGTATTAATCCATCTCTTCCCTCTAGTTATGGGTTAAATAATAGGACAGATTGGGTTCTATAGCCTTGGTCGGCAACCAGTCTACCGCAGAAAGCAATGGCAACCTACTGCGGGATAATCTTCTGCCCAGTCAGTCATGTCTCGAAAGAGACATGATCGCCCAAGCGTGTATCGCGCATGGCACTTAACTGACTGACTGACTGAATGTACTTCCAAACAGGCTTGCAGGTCATGCGTACAAGCGCTTCTTGGAAAACAACACGACTGATTTCTCGGACGATATTCCACTGATCACTCGTCGAAAACTGCACTTCATGCATGATGGTGCTCTCGCACACTTCAGTTACACAGCCCGCAGGTACCTTGTTCCATTGTCTTTGACGAAACCATACTCTTCTATCCTGTCTTTGGTCTGATTCTGCTGCAAGCTCTATCCATCAGAATTCGGATGATGAGTTTTGTTATGTGGCTCTTTTGTTATGTGTTTCTGTTTCCAATTTGTTCCTTGTAATGTTTTTACACCGTGCGTGTATTTTCCCTGTAGGCTAAGGTCAATCACGAACCTAATGTATTGCAGTTTGGGTGCTGCACTAGGCTTTTTTAATCTTTGAAGTTTCATCCTTAGTTTGCATATAACCGGGAGATGGTCACTTTTACAGTCGGCATTTATATAAGTTTGACAATGAACAACTGTATTCCTGGCTCACCTCTTTATAGTTATATAGACGATTTGGTTTTTGTCTTACCTACTAACGTTTTCGACTTGGTTGTTCTCGAAATCGGGTTTTGGTTATTACCTGTTCATTGGCAGTACACCATTTAAACCATTTAATCCATTTTTCTCCTCGGTCTATTTCCTAATCCGAAGTTACCAATTGTTCCCCCTTCCTTTCAGTAAGTTAAGTGTCATACGTGATACACGCTTTAGGCGATCATGTCTCTTTCGAGACATGACTGACTGGGCAGAAGATTATCCCGCAGTAGGTTGCCATTGCTTTTTGCGGTAGACTGGTTGCCGACCAAGGCTATAGAACCCAAGCTGTCCTGTTATTTAACCCATAACTGGAAGGAAGAGACGGATTAATACTTCCCAAGAGTATTTGCGCGTAAGTGAAGGCAATGAATTCAGCTGGAATTCGAACTCGGCTCCCCGATTTCTCGTTCCGAGTCGATATCCACTGCACCACAACGCACATCCCCTTCCTTTACCTTGCCTATTTTAGCATTCATGCCTCCTATGATAATTCTAATTTCTTGTGTTTTACACTAAACTTTGGCGTTGTCGTGTGTAGAATAAAAGATTTTATTTCTTCCTCAGTGCGTTGTGGATGCATACACTATGATGACCGCTATATTGTAGGCCTTTACTTTCAGTTTGACCACGTGAACCTTTTCGGACAAACTGGCAGTACCACAGAAAGCAATTCTTCATATCTCTGTCCAGCATCAAGCCAACTCTCTTTTGTTTTTAATTTTTTACTGCTTGCATATAGGATTAAAGAAGGAAAGAGAGAATATTATTTCTTAATAAATAACATGCAGCGCGATTTTCAAAATAGGCGTTTATTTATTTTAAACGATCCCACGTCTACAGTTCTTTTTCAAGTTTTTCAAAAGAAAGGCGAATAAATATGGAATTCAAGATCCTCATAGTTGCTCACATGTTCTGTCCATGGTATCCTCATCATCCTTCTGTAGAACACCATTTCGATTGCTTCAAGTCTCTCTCTCATCTCTGAGGAGATTGTCCAGCATTCACTATTATATTGAAGAACAGACATCACATAACAATCCAGTACTCTATTCTTTGTTTCCAGGGAAATTTTTCTGTCTCTCAGGTAAGTAAGTTTCTGTACGTGCTTGATTTCAATATTCCCCGCCTGTAGTTGGCATATTAGTCTACCCTTTTTATTGATGACCATGCATTCAATCACAAAAGAAGAGACTCAGTTTTAAGATGTAAGTGAGGTAAAGATATTCCAGAAGAGTCAAGAGTAGAATTTGAAAAGAATTTACAAGCAAAATATGGTGTACCTTGTTTTAATGGTATATTGCACTCACTTATTGAAGCGTCTCGATGTCCATGGTATTTTAGGGACTCTGTCACATGCTCACATCTCGAAAGAATCGACCAGGTGTCTTTCTCCCTTGGTCAGTCCCCATGACTCGCATAATCCGTAGCTGGCGATGACCAAAGCAGTGGCTTGTAGTAATTTCATCTTTAAGCTAGTATCTATATTCCGGCTATAAAAGACTTGTTCCATTTTTGACGTAGCACTTCCTGCTATTGCCAGCCTTGTCTTGATCCCCCGCTATAGAGCTGACCTTTTTCTTCTATGTGTCGTGTCCCTTTGATGATATTTTTCAGCATTCACTGCCATATTGAAGAACAGTCATCACATAGCAATCCAGTATTGTCTTTTTTGTTTTCAGCAAAATTTTCCTGTCTCTTAATATTTTACTGAGCTTCTGGAATTTATCCTTGGTCATTAAAATACGTCTTCGGATCTCAGTGTCACATATATTTCATCGAATATTTCATCGAATAAATAATATCATTGAAAGTAAATATTTATTAAATATAAATAAATACTAGACAGTTTTTCATTAAAAAAATAATTCATGTCAAAATTTAAGCATAAAAGCTGATAAGTTATTTGATAAAAAATGAAAATATATATTGGCAAAAAACTAAAAACAATACCGAATTTTTCCCAAGTCACTAAGACTCAAGTGGTTTACTGGGTTTGAAAAATATTAATAAGGAGTTGAAACAACAGAAAAAATGCATCGTCGGTTATACCAGTTCGGGTTAGTGGAGGCTCATGCTCGCCTACGTCCTCAAACGTACACGGCACGTAAAGAAGAAAACTGTCTGAAATGAGGATTTAATTAAATGTCGGTTTTCAAATGTCAGTATGTCGACTTTCCTCATCAAAAAGTAATGTCAGGAAGGAAATACCCATTAATACCAGAAAGAGCTATAACAGTGTACGCGAGAAGCCGAGTTTCCTGCAAAAACTGTTTCAAAAGAATGACTAATGTTTCTTGCATGGAATCGGTTAATCTTACATAAAACCGTTATCAGTCTCTGTCGTTAATTACCTGGCTTTTATTTAAAAGTTCGCGCCGACATTACCGGCGACGTTTGGATGACGTGTTCTCTGAAAGCGACAGAGAGGTGTACATAAAATAAACAGACTGTTTTGCGTTTCCATCAAAGAAGCATTGCCAAAACATTGACGTCCCCCTCCCCTTCGCACTCTAATGACAGACTAATGTATTTTCACGAAGAAAATCGTTTCTTTTAAACTGAAATGTGTTTAGCTTTCATGTTGAAATCGAGACAAGTCAAAGAGTTGAGAGCTTTAATGTTTTATTTATTCGTTTTGTAAATAAGATTAATTCTACATAACAACATTTAGGCATCTTCAAATGCAAGATATTCGTATATAGAAGTTGGGTGAAAATACAGCAACACCGGGCATACGTCATACCATCCTATTGAGATTCGCTGTAGCTCTGTCTTCCAAATATATTTTACCAGCATCATAGCCCGGCGTTGCCCGTGCAACCCAGAACATTTTAGTAGTAGGAGTCGGTTATATAAAAATGGATTAATCATGGTCTAAATTACGCAAAAACGAAAATTGACATCCTATTTTAATATATATTTGCCAAAATTACACAAAACTATCTTGAAATACCAAAGAGTTAAATTTATTCAATACTAGCATCATAGCCCGGCGTTGCCACTGCAACTCAGAACATTTTAGTAGTAACTCGGTTATATGAAAAAAAAATTAAATAAAAAATTGTTGTTTAAAAATTAATTAAAATTCCATTAAAAAATCTATTTTCTTTTGTTTTGCGTAAACGTGATTTGATGTTTTGTGTGACATTGTAAACAACATTGCGTTTGTTTTTGTTTCAAATTTACGGGGGAAATTATTTACATTTTTTGTTGACTAAATGAATTTAACATAAAAATAAAAATTATTTTTTACTGAAATTAGAAATATAAAAACTATTGCGCTCTCAGTGCAGACATTTTCGAAGAATATTTATAAATGTAGGTATTTAATCTTAGAAGAAACAGTTACATTAATGCCACACGAATTACAGACGGTTGATTTCCTGCGTGAAATATTTATCGATAAAAATATTCACATTTTTTTTTAAAAACGTCGGAATAAAAATTAAATATAAAGGCTCATTTTTTTTAATAAAAAATATTTTAGTTGCGTTTGACACGTGCGATTTGATTTCTGTGACGTAATCTAGCAAACATCTTAGATCTTAGATGTTTTGCGGAGCAAATATAAACAATCGGCTCCATTGGCCAAAAAGTGCGAAAGGGAAAATTGCTGAACTTAAACTCAAAAATATGTGTCGACCTGGCTTCCCTGTAGATATGTGTCCCTAGAAAGTTTGAATAGAGTACCTTAATAAATGTAGGCGTGCATAGGAAACAGTCACACACAGACTCACAGATTGCCTTTTATATATATATAGATAAACATTAATAATCAGTTCTAAAATAAATAATAGTAAGAAAAAGTATTAGCGTCATGGACGGCTGTTTTCAAAAAGACCACCAATTTTTGATTGAATGCGGTAGAAAATGTCTCATAAATTTTAATGCCTTCAAAACGAAGGTGCTCTTTTGTAACCATCATAGAAGAATTTTCCTACCTATCATCAGAATGCTAGTCTCTTAGGGATCAACACCTTGAGACTCCTTGGCCTTGCTCTCTCAGTCGACCTCAAATGGAAAGACTACATCGAATCTATAGCTGCAGCTACTGCTAGGAAGGTTGGGTCACTGTGTCAGGTTAGAAACTTTTTTCTCGTCAGAATTCATTTCGCTCATGCATAAATTTACTGTTCGTCCGTGCATTGAATAGTGTTTCCATATGTTGAGTGTTCCTGCTATTATTTCTTAAGATTCTCGACAAAATTAAAAGGAGGATCTGCAATGTAATCGATCCTGACTTGAGAGCCTGCCTTCATTCAGTATCTCACGGACGTGATAGGGCTTATCTCTGTAAGCATTTTTATGGCAACTGCTCTGATGAGTTTTTTTTATTTTTTACCTGGAGCCCTGACCACATACATCTGATCATGCTGCTAGATTGGCACTATCTTCCCAACATTTTATGTCGAAATAGTTAAATATAACCGCTTCTTCTCTTTTTTCTTGCACTTTAAGTTTGTAGAAATCCTTTCCATTTGCTTGCTTCCCACAAACGTACAAAAGTTTACATGTAACGTCAACTGCCATCTTTTATCTTCTTGATTCCCATCGTTCGCTTATACTTTCTTCGACGAACATTGTACATTGTTTTTCTCTCACTGTACCTACTCTGGATGTGCGTTGTGGTGCAGTGGATATCGGCACGGAACGAGAAATCGGGGAGCCGAGTTCGAATTCCAGTTGGATTCCTTGCATTCACTTACGCTTGGGAAAAGGTATTAATCCGTCTCTTCCCTCCAATTATGGGTTAAATAACAGGACAGATTGGGTGCTATAGCCTTGGCTGGCAAGCAGTATACCGCAGAAAGCAATAGTAACCTACTGCGGGATAATCTTCTGCCCAGTCAGTCATGTCACTTTGGAGACATAATCGACATGTATTTCCTTTGCTAAAAGGATTCCTAATTCTTATACTCTATTCCTAATATGGATCACCTACTGAGGATCATACTCACTACTCAGTTGTATTTGATCTAGCTAGACAAAATCGCTATCATATTGTCCTGGAAATTTTCTAAGCGTAACTTAGATATGACACAAGGCCGTAAAGATGGGGCACTCAGTGAAAATAGATCTCACTAATCAGTCATAATTGATCAAGCCAGACAAGCTTGTTAACCCTCTAGGGCCATTTGTATCATATTTAATACAGTATTTCCCTATAAGGAAACATTTGGTATTTCCCTATAAGGAAACATTTGGTATTCATTGACTGAGCAGTCAGTACTGCTTTCATTTGAAATTTATAAAATATTTCTCTTAAAAATTTTTTCAGGAAAATATTTCTTTCAAGGCTTGTTTTCATTTTATTATATTATTAAGTAGTAATTAGTGGGGGATCAGTTTATTACTTCATGACAATAGAAAACCGATCACCCACTTTATGCCCAGTGGAAGCCTTAACCCTCTAGGGCCATTCGTATCATATTTGATACAGTATTTCCCTATAAGGAAACATTTGGTATTTCCCTATAAGGAAACATTTGGTATTCATTGACTGAGCAGTCAGTACTGCTTTCATTTGAAATTTATAAAATATTTCTCTTAAAAAATTTTTCAGGAAAATATTTCTTTCAAGGCTTGTTTTCATACTGTATCAAATATGATACGAATGGCCCTAGAGGGTTAAACATTACATCTGTCAGGGTGAAAATTTCTTGATTTTTAATGGGTGGACTAATCCATTTATGTAGTACCTGTGAAAATATGTCTTTTTTAATCTAAAGTTTTCATGAGCTGTGCTGTTATTACAAGTGGTGCCCTGATTAGTCAGAAGCCGAATTTTTAGCTTCTTGTTTAAGTAAACGATTTTGTGGTTAAGAGAGTTTAATAGATCATTGCATTCGCTTCCAAATAGCATCTATCTGAATTACCGGGTTTTATCCACCAACATCTGTAAACAGTTTTTGTTGAGAATTTCTGCTGACAAGACCTGGCGTGACATTTCGAATCAGCAGTTATTTTATAACTCAAAATAAATACGCAAAAACATACAAAACAAAATAATCATTGTGTTTTGTAATCAGTATATTCGTTTTCTGAATAATTGGTGGGCCGCCATTGTGACCCATGACCTGAGACTTATTCAAGCCAGTTTATTCTCAGCCATTAACGCAGAAAACAGAAAGGACGAAAATTGACGGGTTGAAAAAGAAGTAAATAAATAGATAAATAAATAAATAAAATAAATAAAAAAATAAGCAAACAAGCAAAGAAATAGAGATTTTTTTTTTTAAGACGCAGTATTAGCCAAACTTTGTTGCTTGTTAGGGGATGTCACACGATGTTTCCTCACAATTTAACGCGATCCAACATAGCAATAATTATTATAATCATGACCAGAAGACGAAACACCGCCACCACACACACACACACACACACACGCACACACACACACACACACACATGCACACATACACGTGGTCGCAGGTTCGAATCCTGCATGAGGATGAATATTTTTCTATCAAGATTTCTCGAATATTTAGACCGTTAGATGAAAAAAATAAATAACTTGTTTAATAAATAAATGAATTAATAAATAAAAGTATCTACTCAAATATGGGCATCCATTAAAAACAACGTTTACTGTAATGTAATTGGGTTAAAAAAAACAAAAAACTCGACATCTTCCTTGATGAGTGTAATGTTGACATCAAGAAACTGATTTGAAAACTGGAATTGATCCGTATAAATAGACACCATATTTTTATATTATTTAATGAAACTTGGGTGTACGAAGATATGTTGCATCAGAGTCTAACCGTACTGATGAGCTGTGATACAGCGAAACAGATCTGTCTGCGGATGACAATATTTACGCTCTCACACCCTGATTGAACACTTTGGAAGAATGGTAGACTTTGAAAAACAATAGCTACTCTGGCGTGTACGCACCGCTCATTCAGTAAAATGAATTAGAGCACGCTGGCTATTGGGCGCGTATAATGATAATATACGCGCTAAAAGGTCTGCCTTCTTCCACCGAACGCCCATAGCCCAGAGGTAGAATCGCCGACTGACGCCAATTCGGTCGGGTTTCAATCCTGGGTTAAAAAGCCATCGGAGTCTAACCGTACTGATTAGCTGTGATACAGCGAAACAGATCTGTCTGCGGATGACAATATATATATATATATATATATATAATATTTATTCAGAAATTATACCATGAATATGTTATATCACTACAAGTGTAGCTATTTTGTTTCGACACTTCTCTTGTCTTATCAAGTGATGAGCTTTATTATAAGTTGAAGGGTTTAAAAATGTTTTAAATTTTTTAAAAAGTTTTTTAAAAAGTTTTTAAAGAAGTTGTTTAAAACTCTTCAACTTGAAATAAACTTCAGCACTTGAAAAGACACAAGAAGTGTCTAAAAAATAGCTACTTTTGTAGTGATATTATAATATATTTATCTTATGATTTTTGAATAAATAGTATTAGCTCTATTTTGTACTGAGCACTTTTTTAAGGATAGTGTCTATTTGAATACGCAATATTATTCCAGCTATGCATACCCTATACTTGGATATATACGTGTAATTGGCTTATTACGCGTGTCACGTGTAATAAGTCAATAGATGAACATTTTTGTTTGCTGAGAGAATGCGACAGCACATAGCTGACCGCAAGTTCGGCTCCAAGGACTATTGGAGGATTTGTAAACGAGTGCTCAACAATAGGAAATCATCAATACCTCCTTTAATCCATGGATTTGAGGTTCTCACGTCATCTGCGGAGAAAGCTGAGTGCTTTGCCGGCAGATTCTCATCCAATTCCACATTCGACTCGTCCGGAGTGCACCCACCCGACTTCCCTATTAGAACTGAGGCCAAACTGCACGAGGAATATATTACCCCGACAGTAGTATCCAGAGTAATTTCAAAACTCGACCCCCATAAGGCGTGTGGAGACGATGGAATCCCGGCGATAGTCCTTAAGAGGTGTGCCTCTGAACTTTCCCCTGTACTCACTAAACTGTTTAACTACTGCTTTTCTGCTTCCTGCTTTCCTGCATGCTCGAAATTCTCCTCAGTCGTTCCTGTCTTTAAGAATTGTGGTGAACCCTCGGACCCATCCAACTATCGCCCTATCAGTCTTATACCGATATTCGGGAAAGTATTCGAGGCTATAATCAATGCTGAAATAGTTCATCATCTCACCGCCCACAAACTGTTCTCCGACAGGCAATATGGATTCCGCTTTGACAGGTCCACGGCCGACCTGCTAACAACTGTAACGGAGTACATGCTACAGGCCCTCGATGAGTCTGACGAGGCCCGCGCGGTTGCTCTGGACATCTCCAAGGCTTTCGACAGGGTTTGGCACCCTGGCCTCCTATGCAAACTATGCGGTTATGGTATTATCGGTCGCCTGCTTGACCTAATCCAATCTTATTTTTTGTAAATGTAAGTGTATGTACGCGAAAATAATGCATTAGTTAAGCGTATTTAAACTATAGACAAATTAAGTGTGTTTATTTGTCGCTTATGTAAGTATATGTGAAAACAATAAAACTAAATCAATTTCCGTTTGAAATTTTCGAGAAATAATGTATCCAAGTATCAAGAAAAACATTTTTAAAAATAAATATTTTTTTAAAAATAAGTTGTTAACGTTTCAATGAAATATTTTTATTAACAAGCAAAGATGTTATTTGCTGCCAGAATGAAGCAACGCATAGCATCCTCTAACTTCGGCACCAAAGACTACTGGCAACTCTGTAAAAGAGTACTTCACAAGAGTAAGTCCACAATACCCCCACTAATAAACAAATTTGAGGTCCTCACCTTCCCAGCGGACAAGGCTGAATGCTTTGCCCGCAGGTTCTCGAATAATTCGAGACTGGACTCGTCTGGAGTTTCTACACCCGCCTTCCCACCTAGAACTGATGCTCAACTGAATGACGTCCATATTACACCCTCGCTTGTCACTAAGATAATCTCAAAACTTGACCCACACAAAGCAAGAGGTGGGGACGGAATCCCAATCATAGTCTTAAAGAAATGTGCCCTCGAACTTTCCTTTGTACTTTCTAAGCTCTACAACTTCTGCCTATCTGCTTCCTGCTTTCCTGCTTGTTGGAAATCTTCCTCTGTAGTTTCTATATTTAAAAACACTGGAGAAACCTCGGACCCCGCAAATTACCGATCTATCAGCATTCTTCCGATCTTTGGCAAAGTGTTCGAAGCCATTATCAACGCCGAGGTTGTTCAGCATCTCACAGCACACAGTCTCCTCTCGGACAAGCAATATGGTTTCCGCTTCATCAGGTCTACTGCTGATATGCTAACGACCATCACCGAGTACATATATCAGGCACTCGACAGGAATGGTGAAGCCCGAACCGTTGCCTTGGATATCTCTAAAGCGTTCGACAGAGTTTGGCATGCTGACCTTCTATGCAAAATGCGGAGCTATGGTATAACTGAACATTTGTTTGAACTAATCCAGTCATTCCTCTCTAACCGCACAATGAAGGTGGTATTAAACGCACATGCCTCCCAGAACTACCATACGAACGCAGTTATCCCTCAAGGCTCTATCCTAGGTCCTACACTCTTTCTGATATACATTAATGATCTCCCTGATTCCATAATATCCCAAGTAGGTTTGTAAGCCGATGACACCACAGTTTACTCTCGCCTCGACCAAAAATCTGGTATAGGCGACAAAGCTAACCTTGCAGCCGAGATTGAAAAGGACTGGGGTAAGAAATGGCTCGTAAGCTTTAATGCTTCTAAAACAAAGCTACTATCAATTAACCATCATAGACAATCACACCTACCTCCCATTAGCATGGACCAGGCTTGCCTCCCAAAGAGTAAAACACTACGCCTCCTTGGTCTCACACTTACTGCGGACCTCAAATGGAATGACTATATCGAATCCATTGCTAAATCCGCTGCTATGAAAGTCGGTTCTCTGTGCAGGGCCCGGAAGTTTTTTTCCGTCTGAATCTATCTTGCACATTTATAAATCTACCATCCGCCCGTGCATTGAATACTGCTGCCATATCTGGTCGGGTGCTCCTGCTATTCTCCTCGGGCTTCTCGACAAGGTACAGCGGAGGGTCTGTAATGTGATCGATACCAACTTGGCAGATCGCCTGCAGTCTCTCTCTCACCGGCGCGAAGTGGCTTCCCTGTGTCTCTTCTATAAATACTTTCACGACTTCTGCTCCAATGAACTTAGATCACTGCTGCCCTCTAGATACGAATTTGCACAAGAAACTAGATTAGCAACTAGATCCCGCCCTTTTACATGAAACCGATAAAATGCAACCGCATCTTCTACTCCAACAGTTTCTTTTCTCGCACTTCCACATGATCGCTTCCCCGACGGCTAATCTCCAGCAGTTTAAATGTAAGGTCAATAGACACCTCCTAACACACTAACTCGCTCCCATTCTTTCAAACACTCTTCCCATCTCTCCCAACACTCATCCTCGTTATCCTTACCCATGCATCACCTTCCTTCTGACATTTCCTACACCTAACCACTCCTTCTCTTTACCTTCCCCTATGTAGCCCCATGCGCAATAGTGGCAGTGGAATGCCTTGCTTGGGGTGAAATGATTACAAAATAAAAAGTACATAGGTCTACAATGTTGGGGATTTTACTTAAGTCCATTGGTAAACATTGGCGATGTTTTATACTTAAGCCTATAGATCAGGTGTCGGCAACTCATTCGACCCGCGGGCCGGATCGTGTTTCAATGACGGGTCGTTCACCGGACGAAAGCCATTAATGAAAAATTAAGGAAAATTACATATGCCGGCCCCCTGTCAACCTGAATATTTAAAACCATAATAGAAATAAACACTGAGGGAATCAGGAAAAAACATCTAAAATTAAAAAACACCTAAGAAAAATTACTTTTCCTCAAGGAACGACAAATTACTTCAAAGTGAAAAAAATTAAACGAAGTGAAATGGATGAAATTGTGACGTATATGTTTGAAACTGTTATTGAAAATTGTACCACAAACGAACCACTTACACCCATCAAACAAAAACGAAACACATACGTAAGAGTACAAATAGTTGCAAACATATACACTTACGGATGATAAGATATGAACACGGCCCATTGAAAGATTCCAGCAACTTACACAGAGTAGGTGGCAGAGATAAGCGATGGGGCGGTCGCTGTTGAAGGAATGAAATAGAAAGCTGAATGAGACAACATTGTCAATTTCTTTGAGGGTATTCCCGCCTAATGTCTGTCGCCGGTCGGTCAGTCAAATGGGCTGTCATTTATTGTTTAATTTTTTTCTTTTTTACGCAGAAATAGAGGTGATTGGGTTTGGATCGTGATTTGGCAGTCATAGTATTTAAATTCGTTTGGGTGGATCAGAGGAAGATAACAGCAGGCTTTTTGTTGGGGTACCTCCACTAAAACAGCACAAAAACAGTATAGTATGAATAAAAAAAGGTCCCAAACTTAGTAAAACAAACTTTTTTCATCAAAATGTTTATATCATTATTAAGTGGAAAGATCAAAGTAATTTTTTAATTATTTAAAAAAAAAATTAATCCCTTCTAATATTTTCGAAATTTTGTCAGAAAAATTTGTTTTGATTTGCGTTAGCGGCTAAAAAAACAAGTTTACGACTGTTTTACAATGAGGAAACGTAATGATGACATCACACATTTCTTTTTTACCGGTGAAAAAGACATTCATTTGGAAATTCTCGCAAAAATAAAAAATAATTGTCAGATTTTAATGAAACTTTCAGCATGCATTCACAAATGAATGAAACTATTTTTTAAATTAAAATTTTTTAAAAATCTCGGTGAAAATAGTTTTTAACTCTGTTAACCACCCTCTACGTCAATCCATGAAATTTTAATAAATTTTAATTAGCTGCGAATTTTTTTTTATAAGTTAAGGGCAGGACTCATTGAGGGATATAAACCATCTATGTTTTTTATTCTAAAGTAGACAAATTAACCGAAAATCTGCTCCGAAGAGTAAAATAAAAAATGCAATAAAATTCTGATATAATTTAATTTGATAAGCTTTTAATTGCTGGAATATATAATAATACTTAAGGACATTATAGTTTGAAGAAAAAAAATTTTATTACTAATAAAATTCTGAAAGAATTGTTTTCAGTTTTTATAATTATTATTATTATTATTATTATTATTAAATAATTCATAGTGTTACAAATATTTTAAAAATCTTTTATATATATATATATATATATATATATATATATACTATTTTAAAAACAAGGAAGGTATTGTTAGTTTCCAAGGGTCTTTCGTCCAGGAGAAAAATAGTTGAAAAATTAATTTCACAAAAAGAATATTAACTACGAAAATGAAGAGCAAAAAAGAGGGAAAACACGAATATATATATAACGAGGGGAGGGAATGTACGTGAAAATATTTAGCGAGGGACAATTAAAATAAAATATCTAGAAACAAATTCAGAGACTTTACAAAATTCTTCTGCCGGCAGAAAGAAATTTTCCGTAATGATATACAAACTAATTCCAAGATTTTTAAATGATTATTGCAACTAGCCATATGTATAATTTTAAACCACTCCTTTTTATAGGACTTGGCACATGCTATATTCTCTACTAGATGTTGAGCAATAGCCCATTCCATATTTGTAGAGGGGAGGCAACACATGTTACTTATTTTGCCAAGACTTATTTTCGAAGGTACATGCTGATTAATCCTCGTTTGTAAATGTAAGGTTGTACGCCCTACATAACCAGCAGCGCACTGGCAATTAATTTCATACAATCAAATTAATCAATTTGGAGAAGGGAAAATAATCCTTACGAAACGATGGAAACGCAGACCTAATACGAAAAATACAATGCTGAGTAACGACGGAAAACAGCCAGAAAGTGTCTTATTGATATACTTAAATAACCTATGGCACTTATCTAAATCTATCTAAATCTAAACTTATTTATAAATGGAACTTTGTCTGTGTGTGTCTGTTTGTCTCTCTCTGTGTGTGTATCCGTTACCTATAGACTCCGAAATGGCTGAAACGATTTTCTTGAAAACTTATACAGTTACAAGCGTCTGCGAGTGTTCTTAGCTAGGTTTTGTGTCGAAGTACTCCCGATAAAATCGAAAATCGATTATCGAAAAAATCGGGTTATAGAAGGAGTGGTCCAATTTTAATCAAATTTGATACACTCATAGACAAAGACATAAGAAACGATATTCAGAAGTTTCACGGTTGCAGTTCTTACAATAGTGCAGAAAATCGATAATATATATATATATATATATATAACAGGAAATCGAAATTTGACTTACATCCATTCATTTTTCTTCCAGTCTACGGTTTCGCTTTAACTGGAAATAACTATTGCTTTTCAGTCTTTCGTGCCAACGTCCAAAGACCATAGATTAGTTTTAAAGCATTCATTACACCCGGGCAACGCCGGGCTTTGCTGCTAGTCCCTAATACAAGGAACCTATATATTTATGATGATTAACTCTTTCCGATTTCGATGTATGAGGATCCGGCAACCTCATTCAGTTTTATTTTTGCGTCGACACATCATTCAGAGTATGCACCCTTATTGTAATAGAGAGGAGGGACCAGTAGTTATCAATTTTTGTCCTTCGCCCAAGCCTACGCTCTCGGGTTTCCAATATTAACCCCGACCTGTGTTCACAGCTCGTCTCAGTAGAGACGCAGGGATAAATAATATCACTCCATAGTCAAGATGACTATGATCAAAAAGTATTATCTCTTCCTACAAGGCCATCAGTCGTAGTTTCATTTCACCATTGTCCGCCACTTCAGCCATCCTCGCCAACAGAAACAATACATGATAAAGTGTCTTTTTTAGAACAACGCTTTTCATTGACTACAAATTTCCTTTTCAGAACAACGCTCTTCAGCCACTACAAAAGTGTCCTTTTCAGGACAGAGCTCTTCAGGTTCTACATCAGTCATTTAAAAGACAGCGCTTTTTTGTGACTACAAAACTATTCTTTTCAGGAGAACGCTCTTCAACAACCACAAAACTGACCTTTTTAGAAGAACACTTTCCAACGACTACATAAGTACCTTTTTACAGAACAGGTTTTTTCTTGAAAATGCACATGAAAATAACATGAATATTTTTTTTTGCTGATTGTAACTTAACCTTAGTTTTGCTGATATATTTTCATTAACGAAAATAAACTTGACTATATATTTTTCTACGCAAGACTTCGTTTTGTTTGTTTCTGTGTTCCTTCATTCAATATAAGTTTACGGGCCAATATACCATTCGCAACAGATATCACGACGCCCTGTCACGACCGTGATATGTGTAGGAACAACGTGCCACTGGTGGGCTTAGCCACTTCAGGGCATGGAATTTATGCAAGAGGCGGTTATTCATCTTCTATGTGCCGTGTCCATTCAGGACGTAGACAATCATGGACTTTCGCATCTGTCTATCCCTTGTAACTCTTCACCTTTGCTTCTGTTCTTCTTCTATGCGCCGTGTCCTTTCAGGACGTAGGCAATTATGGCCTTCCGCATCTGTCTATCCCTTGTAACTCTTCACCTTTGCTTCTGTTCTTCTTCTATGTGCCGTGTCCCTTCAGGACGCAGGCAATCATGGCCTTCCGCATCTGTCTATCCCTTGTAACTCTTCACCTTTGCTTCTGTTCTTCTTCTATGGGCCGTGTCCTTTCAGGACGTAGGCAATTATGGCCTTCCACATCTCTCTATCCATTGTAGCTCTTCACCATTTCTTCTGTCCTACTTCTATGTGCCGTGTCCCTTCAGGACGTAGGGAATCGTGGCCTTCCACATCTCTCTATATAACTTTACGAGCCAATTTTTTCCCAATCTTTTCACTCTTACGTAGCCCCCTGCACATCAGAGGTGTACCGCCTTGCTCGGAGTGATATGATTAAAAAAAAATATATACCATTCGCAACAGATGTCACGACGAACTGTCAAAACCGTGATAGGTGTAGGAACAACGTGTCACTGGTGGGCGTAGTCACTTCATGGAATTTATGTAAGAGGCGGTTCTATGTGCCGTGTTCCTTCAGGACGTAGGCAATCATGACATTCTACATCTCTCTATCCCTTGTAGCTCTTCACCCTTTTTCCTGTTCTTCTTCTTCTATGTGCCGTGTCCCTTCAGTACGTAGGCAATCATAGCCTTCCACGTCTCTCTATCTCTAGTAGCTCTTAGTATGCTTTTTCCTATTACCCACAAAAACCCCGCTCTGCCACCTACTTGCTCAAGCCCATTAAGTATGTTACGTGTTTCCTTTCCCCTGTCTTTTCCCTCTCTATCTGAGGAAATGGCCCAGCATTTACTGCCATACTGAAAAACAAACATCACATAGCATCTTCTTTGTCTCTGGCAATTCAGTTAAGTGCCATACGTGATACACGCTTGTGCGATCATGTCTCGAAAGAGATATGACTGACTGGGCAGAAGATTATCCCGCAGTAGGTTGCCATTGCTTTCTGCGGTAGACTGGTTGCCGACCAAGCCTACAGAACCCAATCTGTCCTGCTATTTAACCCATAACTGGAAGGAAGAGACGGATTAGTACCTGTCCCAAGGGTATTTGCTCCTAAGTGAATACAACGGATTCTCGTTCCGAGCCGATATCCACTGTACCACAACGCACATCCTCTAGTATCAGTATACTTGGCAGCGGTGTCTGGCAATTATGTGACCGAAAATAAATGAAACAAATATTTATTTAAATTAATTTCTAATTTATCATTAAATACATGTCAATGAAGATTTAATAAACACACAAAGAAATATTTTCCAATCAAATATTTGCGAGGAAGAAAAGGAAGCGGATCCCACAAGAAGAAGAAATGTTTCTAAAAATTTTCTTAACCATTTGAGAAGCGAAGGTGAATGTTTATTTCTTCGTCGAGGCCTCGTCAATAAGTGAATCGAATTATGGTGCTTGTTGCAGAATATGTCTGTAGAGTATGCGGGCGTTAATTCCGGATTCATTCAACTCTTTACGGTCAATTTTTTTTATACTGTTCACTCAGAGAGCTTTGTGGGAAAACTGATTGATTGTTCAACCAATCGTAGCTGATGAAGATCGAACACCATGGATTGGAAAAGATGACGCCATTCTTTTTAAGTTTCGCGTAAAAACAAGAAAAGGAAAGAAAAGAAAATAGGATTATTCGGTTGCTACTTCAACCAGATTTTAAAAAAGACCATATAAAGACGTTTTTTCTATCGTTTTTATTGTTTCTTTTTTGTCTATTAAGTCAAAAAGAAAAACGAAAAAAAGATAGAAAAAAAAGGAGCAAGAGAAGAAAATGCCTTCATGCGTTTGGTTTTTGCTGTTTTATTAAACTTACCGACGCCATTATCTTTTTCTCGTTTGTTTTCCATTCATCAACGCCTTTAAGCGTGAATTCTTTTACTCTGTAAAGCAAGGAAATTCGTCCGTGGATAAAAGAGTGTTTCCATCCATTTCCTATGAGAAGAATATTCCTCAGCTTATTGGCCTTTATTTCGGAAATACCTGCTTGTAGGAAGTAAAGGAGAGATCAAATATGGATATGTTGATCAATGACGTAGATAGATAGATAGATAGATAGATAGATAGATAGATATAAGAAACTGATATAGATAAATCTACATAGTTATAAATAGAGGGATATATATATATATATATATATATATATATATATATATATAATAAAATAGATATATAAGAATAAACTGATATAGATAAATAGATATAAAAGAAACTTATATACATAAATCTAGATAGTTAGACTTTGAAAAACAGTAGCTACTCTGGCATGTACGCATCGCTCATTCAGTAAAATGAATTAGATTACTCTTGCTATTGGGCGCGTATAATGATAATATACGCGCTAAAAGGTCTGCCTTCTTCCACCTAACGCCCATAGCCCAGAGGTAGAATCGCCGACTGACGCCAATTCGGTCGGGTTTCAATCCTGGGTTAAAAAGCAATCGGAGTCTAACCGTACTGATGAGCTGTCTGCGGATGACAATATATATATATATATATATATATATATATATATATATATATATATAGATAGATAGATAGATAGATAGATAGATAGATAGATAAGAATAACATTGAATAGATAGATAAATAGGAAGGAAATGGTAAACCTAATTAATCTTAAATAGCAGGATATATAGATATGCAGAGAATGAGATACATATATAAGATATATAGGAACAAACTTGAATAGAAAGATAGTAAACAGAAAAATCAAAGAATGATAAATATAGACATACACACACACACACAGATATATATGAATAATCTTATATAGATAGATAGATAGATAGATAGATAGATAGATAGAACTACACATATAGTTAGATTCAAATGGTGTTAAACAGAGACATATAGGTATGAATAAAATGCAATAAATTTAAAGATAAATGGATATCGTTTACAAAAGACAGGAATGAGTAGAGTGAGCTATTTTTATTTGAAGTTAGATTAATAGATGCATATATAGAATTAAATAGTAATTAATCATGCAAAAAAAATAAATCTGTGAAATACTTATGTTTCTGTTTGATGGTCAATGTAGTGATAAAGATGTTTTTCATTGGCTAAAACCGTCATTGCTTCTGGATAATCAATTGAATTTGATCCAGCCATGCGCAGTAATGGTTGCCTAGATTATCTCCCTTGAATGTTCAGCACGAATCAGTAATCGCGATCGTAGTTCACTGAGTGAAAAAATGTGTTCACAGTGGCAGAAAAGGGGTTCGAGTCTAGAATGAGGAAATACTATTTAGTTATCCAAGCATATTTAATTTTTGATTAAAAGAATTTCGGGCCCTACCCGCCTTCTAAGATAAAACGCTAGTGTGGTTTGTGGTTTGCAGTTGTTTATCGCTTGAAGTGGTATTTTTTGTTCAAGCAAAATTGCCATCGAGAAAGTAGAATTGATATTTGGCAAATAATCGTTAGTTTTATTCATGGTTTCATTTGTTAAAAAGAAAAATCATAAAGACGGTCTGTCTATCTATCTATCTATCTGTGATCTTTCTTGTTTTCTTTCTTTCTTTCTTTCCTTTTTACTTTCTTTCTATCTATCTATCTATCTATCTATCTATCTATCTATCTATCTATCTATCATAATCTCTTTCTTTATATCCATCATGGATCATTCTTTCTCTCTTTTTTTCTTTCTTTCTATCTATCTATCTATCTATCTATCTATCTATCTATCTATCTATCATGGTCTTTTCTTTCTTTCTTTCTTTCTTTCTTTCCATCATTGTCGCTTTCTTTCTCTCTTTCTAGCATTGATTTTTCTTTCTTTTTTCTTTCTATCATTGTCTTTTTCTCTCTTTCTATTTATCAATGTTCTATCTATCTATCTATCTATCTATCTATCTATCTATCATAGTCTCTTTCTCTACTTCTATTTTTTGTTTCTTTCCATCATTGTCTCTTTCTCTCTTTCTATCATTGATCTTTTCTTTCTTTCTTTCTTTCTTTCTTTCTTTCTTTCTTTCTTTCCTAGTTTCTTTCTTTCTCTCTATCAATCATTGATCCTTTCTCTTTTTCTTGATTACTTTTTCTTTCTTTTTCTCTTTCTTTCTTTCTTTCTTTCGTGCACAAACAAATAAGCAAACTGTGAAAGGCCATCACACTAACACAGAAACACACTGCATTGCTCCACAGTTGTTAAGTAAGTTGTCTACTCTGACCTTTCAGACACGCCCCTACTCTCTGTCTCTGTCTGTCTGTCTTTATACACATTTATTTATCTCAATATCTGCACGTATGTACGTCTAACCTTGTGGGAGAAGTAAGTATTTTTAAAACAGTCTCATGCAAATTACGTGATTTGAAATGTAAGCGAGTCAATTGAATGATATGTGTTTTTTTCTTCATTTCTATTTTTTCGGGATATAGGTTAGTATGTCTCTCAATCACTGATTACGGCCAAATCTTGTTGGTAAGTTAAGCAACGTCAATTTTGGTAAGTGGTAAGATCGGTAATCACTTGGGAATATTATGTGCTGTAAGTGTGGATTGTGTAATAGATAATGCCTCAGAAATTATAATGGAAGGGCCGAATTACAATTATAGAAGAATGAAATGGAAAATTGGTAAGAATCTACCTCTTCTTCCCCATCTATGTGTTAAATAGTAAGACTTGTATCACTAATGCCAGTATTATCTTAAAAACAAGATTGCGTACAAAATTATCAGATGTTAGCATTAAATAACCTATAGAAATTGATATGCCATTAAACAAAATACAACCAATCTACGATTAATGCATTTTTTAGCTCCTAGTATCTTTCATACTTTTTCTGATCACACATACGTTGGCGTTGTTTTCCTCTTCCGGCCACATTTTCTTTTACGTTTTTGGACTGAAGGATCCAGTTTGTTCATTCGCCTTGATGAAACGAAGGAAAATTGAAAGGTTGACACCAACAATATCCGCGATCTCTCTGTAAGGCTTGACATTGTGCTCGTGCACCGTTACAATATCAGTATGCTTCCTTGGAGTAACGTCCATCGCAGACAATGGCCGTAATCGACAGTCGAGACAATTGTGTCAGGGCGTGATGAAAATCTGATGCAGTCACGGATGAAGCAATATTTTTCAAAGCCAAAAAAATTTAACATAGGCTCCAAAAATAGATTCATATTACTGCACACTGTACATGACCTAATCAGAGAAAAAACTGGAGATCGATTAAACTCTGTTATTCCAGTAGTTCAAAAACTAAAGTAGTTGTTTCAAGTAATTGCACAAGCGTATATTTAACCAGAAACGTGATTGATGAATATTCAAATCTATTTCAGGTCCAAGGAGAGATCCCTGGAAGGCGCCTGCATTAACACGAAAAGATCTAGAAGAGTGGCCATTCAAGACTTCATTTTGCAATTTGATGAGTAAAACTGCATCAGTCAAAATATTTTTCTATGATTGCCACAAACTTTTCAACCAGTAAATACCAGCTCGGAATTCTTCTCATTCTATTTCACTGTGAGTAATTCCCTCATGTCTTAGTAGCATAAACTGGTGAAAAAAGTTTTCTACACTCAGTAAATATTCGCAGACGCACACAGGTCCTCTCTGGAGTATATCCGTAAAACCGCATCACTGTCGCTTTAAGTCTCTTCTTCATCTTTGAGGAGAATGGGCCAGTCTTTACTTCCATATAGACAGTCTCACTAAAACCAGCATTCTTTCTCCAAATGATAACTAGTGGCAGCTGATTTTGTTGATCAACCATTAACCCTATTTTTTTATAAGAAACCCTTCAGCATTCATTGACAGTAGCAGAAATTACGTTTTTTCTTCACGGTATAGCCATAGTTCTGAGATCAAAAGGTAGTATCTGTTCTCCACATTTCTAATAACAATGCTAATAAGCCGTTTTTATAAGGAAATATTCGCCATTTAATGATTGAGTAGCCTGTGTTATATTCGTTGACATCTGTAAAGGCTTTCTCTTGTCTTGTAACTTTAAGCGTTCCTTCTGGTACTGAAGGAGGGTTCTTTTATTGCCTTTATTGTCATATTCCTATTCTGTCATTATATATCACCTGAAGAATGCGACAACAGCCGAAACGTCGGGAATATGACAATAAAAATGAGAAAAATAGTCCGAATATGGTAAATAGTGAAAATGGTTACAATACATCATCACAGCAAAATAGACAGATCCTGAAGAAGGCCGGAGCGTACAACGACCGAAACGTCATGAGTATGGAAATAAAGATGTAATCAACAGTCTGAACAATGCAATTAGTGTAAATATCAGCGTTATGGTATTATCTATAAGCGCCATAACAGAGACAAACAGACAAACAGACAGTGAGAGAGACTGAGAAATAGATAGATAGATAGATAGATAGAGAGAGAGAGAGAGAGAGATAGATAGAGAGAAACTGCGAGATTTGATACAGTGACCTGACATGAAACATGTTTGAACAGGAATTTATGTATCGATATACCTCCCTTTCGTTGGCTATTTGTTCCAGGAGAAACTTGTCTCCAAATTTCAGTCAGTTAGTTAAGTGCCATACGTGATACACGCTTGGGCGATCATGTCTCGAAAGAGACATGACTGACTGGGCAGAAGATTATCCCGCAGTAGGTTGCCATTGCTTTCTGCGGTAGACTGGTTGCTATAGAACCCAATCTGTCCTGTTATTTAACCCATAATTGGAGGGAAGAGACGGATTAATACCTTTCCCAAGGGTATTTGCGCGCAAGTGAATACAATGGATTCAACTGGAATTCGAACTCGGCTCCCCGGTTTCTCGTTCCGAGCCGATATCCACTGTACCACAACGCACATTTGTCTCCAAATTTACTTTTCCCTAGACTAAACCACAAATAACAATTCACAGTTCTGTATTTTATATATAAAAGCATTTTTAATAATATATGGTCAGTGAGAATCTATTTTAAGCTTAGAAACAAATAAATTTGTGTTTTGAATATAGTATAGAAAAAAGTAATCTAAATTTACGTATAGATCTACGTAAATACTCGTAAATGTAGATGTTCACAATTTGGCGAACTTTACAGCACATCGCGAACTCTTTATTTGTGAATGAGTTTTGCTTTAAAACATTATAAAATAAAATCATTTTGTAAGGTTAAATAACAAATACAGTTATTAAAATTATTTTGCGATAGTAGAAAAATAAATTAATTTATGTTAAATTTACCAATATTTGCTTTCAGTTGGTTTGTTTACATAGCAGACGTAGATGGCGATGAATCGTCAGCATCAAATTTGACGACAACACAGAGTCACAGATGTTTTCATATTTCATTATCAAGGATTTACGATGATTATATTAACATTTACTGTAAATCTACGTACTTTATTATGCTTTTATATTCTTTTATTCTTATTTATGTTACACTGTAATGTACAGTAACATGATTTCATATGATTTTAAAGCTTTTATAGTGATATTCAGACTTCGTGGACAGACGTAAAGTCGAACAAAATGACTTAATCTTGATTTTTATTTTTACTTATATTTTTTGACAAATGACGTATAAGCGAGAGCGACTTAACTCGAAACGAAGCAACCCGAGGTATACTTGTAATACGAAATACATGCAGAAACATGTTTCTGTTTACCCTGTAAGCGACGCTACTTTTTCAAATTCTTTTTCATGAAAGACATGAATCTAACAGAATGTTCCTGACGTTCTTTAATAAAAGAATTTTATTTTATATTGTTTTTAGTGACGGCTTGCTGAAGAAGAATTTACGTATTTTTTTTTAATCGCATCATCCCGAACAAGGCTGTATCATCACTGATGTGCAGGGGGCTACATAAGAGTAAAAAAAAAATAGATAAGAGGAGAGTAAAGAGAAAGTCGCACTAGTTAAGGATGGGAATACAGGTGTGAAGACAAGAGCAAAGGTGGAGAGAAAGGCAAAGATATACAGGGTGGTGTAGAAAGAACTAAAGTCACGTGGTTAAGAGCGGGTATCGACATTGCATTTAATTTCCTGGAGGTTGTAGCCGTCAGAAAAGCAAGAATATGGAAGCGAGTTCCACAGGCGGGAAGTGCGAGAAAAGAAGCTGATGGGGTAGAATTGTCGTCAGCATTTGGTTGATTTAACTGTGAATGGATGAGACCCAGTTGCCAGTCTAGTTGCACGAGTAAGCATCTGTTGCAGGAGCACCAGTGACTTAAGTTCGTTGTAGCAGAAGCCATGAAGATATTTATAGAACAGACAGACGGAAGCCCGTCGGTGAGAAAGTAACTAAAAGTGACGGTGAGAAAGTGACTGGGGTCGAACCGCCAACTCAGTACCTATCACATTACAGATTCTCTTTTGGAGCCTGTCAAGAAAACTGAGATGAACAGCGGGAGCGCCTGACCATATATGACAGCAGGTATTCCATGCACGGAGGGATGCTTGATTTGTATGACAAAAATGCTCACATGAAAATTACGACTGTTAAAATTAACTGCAATTCGGTAAGACGGTCCCAACAGAAGAACAATATGAACGACTTTCTATGATTTGATTCTATGCTCGGACGGATGGTTGATTTATATATGTGCAAGATGGATTCAGGTGGAAAAAACCTCCTGGCCCGACACAATGATTCAACCTTCCTAGCAGTAGATTTAGCTATTGACTCAATGTAATGGTTCCACATGAGATCGGAATCAACAGTCATATTAATTAGCACGTGTCTCACAACGACCTGGGTATTTAACCAAGACCTCTCAATAAAGGCGGGATTTAACACAAGTTTTGGTTTAACATGAAGTTTCCCAGGGCGTACACTCAGGCAAAATTTCCCCAGCTCCCGCATACACGGGAATGGGTTATTGTCTATTTTTCATCAGACTTACCTCTGCTCTTAAAAATGGCCTCAAGTTCCTTTTGGTCCGAAGAAAAAAAATCCGATATGCTACAGTTTGAGCGGAGCATAACGACCAGACACGAAATCCCTTTAAGCAGGATTTTATACATTGCGAAAAATATTCCGGTTACCACTATTAACGACGCCACGCGGTCGAAGAAATTTATTTTTTCAAACGCTTTTTTTTCAATAAATCCCTAAATTTAACTGAACCCCGATGTTCTCTCGTAATTTTATTTTTTGTATAATGTGCCGGCATATTTAAATTTTTCTCTTGCCGTGTTTTACATTTGTCTAGTCACCATTTTCTGCCTGGGTTTTAAACAATGAATAACACGATTTGGTAATGTGAGCCAACATATCGTACAGATTTAACGTCTGACTGAATTCTAATTTCAACAACGAAAATGTAAACGTCATTAAAGTTTTTGACAGTCAAAGCGTTGTGTTATTCTTTGAAGCCGCAGACGACAAAACAAGATTAATTTGATTCGATAAGCAAAATGGCATTTGGAGATGTTCATCTTCCGAAAGATCAAATGAAAGTATACAGAATATGTGCAACTCTTTCTAGTTTTACTTTAGTTTTTAATCAATCAGTTCTTTGCTTTAAATTCACTCTGGAGAACAAATAATTTTAATTTGTCTTGTTTTAGCTTCTTTATTTCAACCTAGAATTTCACGTTCACGTCTCGTCCGGTTCTCACTCCATCTCGGTCTTTTGAACAGCCGTATACGTTTATCTTTTGATTTCTCTTCATGTTTTTGTTTCTGGTTCTATCTAATGTCTAATTTAATTCTATATTTATAACGTATCCGCCGAAACTTAAAATTTTATTTACTATTTTTTTTATTAAGTAGGATTAGATAGATTCATTTATCTCACAGTTCGCACTCCACCTTGATCTTTTGAACAAGAGTAAAAGTTTTTCCCTCGATTCTTTTTTGTGATTGGGTTTCCTGCTTCATACTTGTATTGCCTCCGCCTAAAGCAATGGCAACCTACTACGGGATAATCTTCTGCCCAGTCAGTCATGTCTTTTCTGAGACATGATCACCCAAGCGTGTATCACGTATGACACTTAACTGAAGAGACTTCAGAAGTGTAGAGCTGAAGTAGAATTTAGTTGGAATCGGAAACCCAATCCTAAACAGGAAAAAAACCTGAATTTCACGTTCACGTATCGTCCGGTTCTCACTCCATCTCGGTCTTTTGAACAGCCGTATACGTTTATCTTTTGATTCCTCTTCATGTTTTTGTTTCTCGTTCTATCTAATGTCTAATTGAATTCTATATTTATAACGTATCCGCCGAAACTTAAAATTTTATTTACTATTTTTTTTATTAAGTAGGATTAGATAGATTCGTTTATCTCACAGTTCACACTCCACCTTGATCTTTTGAACAAGAGTAAAAGTTTTTCCCTTGATTCTTTTGTGATTGGGTTTCCTGTTTTTTCTAATGACTAATTGAAGTTCATACTTGTATTGCCTCCGCCGGAACTAAAAAAATATTTAGTAGAGGTTTTTTTCCCTTGGTTACTGTTTAGGAGGATGTGCGTTGTGGTACAGTGGATATCAGCTCGGAACGAGAAATCGGGGAACCGAGTTCGAATTCCAGTTGAATTACTTGCATTCACTTACGCGCAAATACCCTTGGGAAAGGTATTAATCCGTCTCTTCCCTCGAATTATGGGTTAAATAATAGGACAGATTGGGTCCTATAGCCTTGGTCGGCAACCAGTCTTCCGCAGAATGCAATGGCAACTTACTGCGGGATAATGTTCTGCCCAGTCAGTCATGTCTCTTTCTATGATTGCCCAAGCGTGTATCATGTATGGCACTCACTGACTGACTGACTGTTTAGGATGGGTATCTGGTTCAAACTAAATTCTACTTCAGATCTACATTTTAAAAACTCCTTAATCTTTTTGAACAATGGGAGAGGTTTTTCCATTGTTTTCTGTTTAAGATTGGGATTCCGATTTCAATTAAATTCTACTTTACTTCTGAAGTCTTCTTTCAGTTTTTTTGAACAGAGGAAGAGGGTTTTTTTCCTGTATAGGATTGGGTTTTCGATTCCAACTAAATTCTACTTCAGCTCTACACTTCTGAAGTCTCTTCAGTTAAGTGTCATACGTGATACACGCTTGGGCGATCATGTCTCGAAAGAGACATGACTGACTGGGCAGAAGATTATCCCGCAGTAGGTTGCCATTGCTTTCTGCGGTAGACTGGTTGCCGACCAAGGCTATAGAATCCAATATGTTCTGCTATTTAACCCATAACTGGAAGGAAGAGAAGGATTAATACCTTTCCCAAGGGTATTTGCGCGTAAGTGAATACACTGGATTCAGCTGGAATTTGAACTCGGCTCCCCGATTTCTCGTTCCGAGCCGATACCCACTGTACCACAACGCACATCCTTTTTTTTTCTTATTTCCTGTTTAAGATTGTGTTTCTAATTTAAACTATATTCTACTTCAGTTCTTCTAAAATCTTCTTCACAGTCCTTTTAATCATTTCACCCCAAGCAAGGCATTCCACTGCGACTATTGCGCTTGGGGCTACATACGGGGGAGGTAAATAGGAGGAGTGGTTAGATATAGGAAATGTCAGAAGTGGGGTGATAGATAGTTGGGTGGGTGGGAAGAGTGTTTGAAAGAATGGAAGCGAGTTAGTTTGTTAGGAGGTGTCTATTGACCTTACATTTAAACTCCTGGAGATTGTAGCTGTCGGGGAAGCAGTCATGTGGAAGAGAATTCCACAGTCGGGAAGTGCGAGAAAAGAAACTGTTGGAGTAGAAGTTGCGGTTGCATTTTATCGGTAAAAGGGTGGGATCTAGTTGCTAATCTAGTATCTCGTGCAAATTCGAACCTAGGAGGGAACAGTGATCTAAGTTCATCGGAGCAGAAGCCGTGAAAGTATTTATAGAAGAGACACATGGAAGCCACGTCCCGCCGGTGAGAAGGAGACAGCAGGGGGTCTGCTAAGTCGGTATCGATCACATTACAGACCCTCCTCTGTACCTTGTCTAGAAGCCCAAGGAGAATAGCAGGGGCACCCGACCAGATATGGCAACAGTATTCAATGCACGGGCGGATGGTAGATTTATAAATGTGCAGGATAGATTCAGACGGAAAAGAACCTCCGGGCCCTGCACAGAGAACCGATTTCATAGCAGCGGATTTAGCAATGGATTCGATATAGCCATTCCACTTGAGGTCCGCTGAGAGTGTGAGACCAAGGAGGCGTAGTGTTTTACTCTCTGGGAGGCAAGCCTGGTCCATGCTAATAGGAGGTAGGTGCGATTGTGTTTGATTATTAATTGATAGTAGCTTCGTTTTAGAAGCATTAAAATTTACGAGCTATTTCTTACCGCAGTACACTACGGATTGGAGGTCCTTTCCAAGCTCGGCTGCAAGGTTAGCTTTGTAGCCTGCACCAGATTTTTGGTCGAGGCGAGAATAAACTGTGGTGTCATCAGCGTACATACCTACTTGGGATCTTATGGCATCAGGGAGATCATTGATGTAGATCAGAAAGAGCGTAGGACCTAGGATAGAGCCTTGAGGGACACCCGCGTTCGTATGGTAGTTCTGGGAGGCATGTCCGTTTAATACCACTTTCAATGTGCGGTTAGATAGGAATTACTGGATTAGTTCAAATTCCCTTGTTTCCTCTTTTGGATTGGGTTTCCGATTTCAACTAAATTCTACTTTAGCTCTACATTTCTAATGTCTCCTTCCCAGTCTTTTTGAACAGAGGAAGATTTTTTTTTCCTTCCGTTTATTTGCTTCCCTCACAGCTACAATTTCCATAAATTTAAATGTTTGGGTCACTGTGTCGATCCAGGACGTTCTTTCCGCCTGAAACCATCCTGCATATATACAAGTCTACCATTCGACTCTGCATTGAGTACTGCTGCCATTTATGGTCAGGCGCCCCTGCCGCTCACCTCAGTGTTCTCGACAGGCTCCAAAGGAGAGTTAGTAACGTGATAGGTGCTGACTTGGCGGCTCGACTACAGCCACTTCTCCACCGACGAGATGTGGCATCCCTTTGTCTGTTCTATAAGTACTTTCATGGCTTCTCCTCATATGAACTTAAGTAACTGGTGCCTCCTCAACAGGTGTTTACTCGTGCAACCAGAATGGCAACTGGGTCCCATCCATTCACAGTTAGGTTAGCCAAATGCAGACAACAATTCTACTCCTGCAGCTTCCTCTCTCGCACTTCCCGCCTGTGGAACTCGCTTCCATATTCTTGCTTTCCTGACGGCTACAACATCCAGAAAATTAAATGCAATGTCAATACTCATCTACTAACCACTTGACTCTAGCCCTTCCCCCACCCCGTATATTCTTCCCTTTCTCTCCCCACTTGCAACTGCCATCACACCTGCATTTTCATCTCTCTATTACTTTTTCCTAATTGGTTTGCAATCCTCTTCTCTCTCCTCTTATTAATTAATTTTTTTTCAGTTATGTAGCCCCCCGCACATCAGTGGCATTTACGTCTTGCCAGGGGTGAAATGATTAAAAAAAATAGTCATCTCCTATCTCACTAACTTGCATCCTCTCTCTCTCTCCCTCTCTCTCACTCATACACTAATCTCATCTTCAGTATTCTCATCCTTCTGTTACCCACTTCCTGACACCCCCTTTAACCTGTCACTTCATCTCGTAACTTTCCTCCTATGCACAACAGTGGCACTACACAAACATAGACCAATATTCTTGGGAAATGTAATTATCTGCTTCTTCCTTCCAGACATGGATCAAATAACAGGACAGTTTTATGGGCATTGTGCATTTGCTGAGACATTGACGAAATTTTATTAACTTCTTATTCAAATTGAAATCTTATGCGCAAACACCTTTCGTGCAAATACCATTTGGAAAGGTATGTTCACGAGATACTAGATTAGCAACTATGTCCCACCCTTTTACAGTTAAACAGATAAGATGTAACCGTAATTTCTACTCCAACAGCTTCTTTTCTCGCTCTTCCCGCCTGTGGAATTCTCTTCCACAAGTCTGCGTTCCCGACAGCTACAATCTCCAGGTGTTTAAATGTAGGGTCAATAGACACCTTCTATCACACTAACTCCCAATTATTCTCAGAAAACTCTCATCTACCCAACCCTCATTCTCGGTATCCTTACCCGCCTATCAGCCACCCTCTGACATTTCCTATATTTAACCATTCTCGGTATCCTTACCCGCCTATCACCCACCCTCTGACATTTCCTATATTTAACCATTCTCGGTATCCTTACCCGCCTATCACCCACCCTCTGACATTTCCTATATTTAACTATTCTCGGTATCCTTACCCGCCTATCACCCACCCTCTGACATTTCCTATATTTAACCATTCTCGGTATCCTTACCCGCCTATCACCCACCCACTGACATTTCCTATTTAACCATCCTTCCTCCACTCCATGTAGCCCCCTGCGCAGTAGTGGCAATGAAATGCCTTGCTCGGGGTGAAACGCTAATAAAAAAAAAAAAATAATCCGTCTCTTCTCTGCTGTTATGGGTTAAATAGCTAGAGTGATTGGGTTCTTATAGCCTTGGCTGGCAACCAGTTTACTGCAGAAAGTAACAGCAACATACTACGGGATAATCTTCTGCCCAGTCGGTCATGTCTTTTCTGAGACATGATCACCCAAGCGTGTATCACGTATGGCACTTAACTGAGTGAATATAATAGGGGGGAGCATAATCATAGTTTCTAATGGGCATAAAGTGGGGGATCTGTTTTCTCTTGTTATCTAGTTGTAAACTTGTCCCCACTAATTACTGCTTATTAATATAATAATATAATCCACCTCTTTTTCCTACAGCTATGGATTAAATAACAGGACAGATTGGGTTCTATAGCCTTAGCTGGCAACCAATCTACCGCAGAATTTAATGCCAATTTATTGCGGGATAGTCTTCTGCCCAGTCAGTCATGTCTCTTTTGAGACATGATTGCCCAAAGCGTGTATCACATATGGCACTTAACTAACTCTCTGTATATGGTGCGGTGCTTTTGGGATATGTTTTAATAATTAAATGGCTTTTTGCACCCACAAAAATAAAAACTGGTGCCATTACCTTCCCTGTAGAAGAAACGACCTTGTCATTCGTTGAAGCAGGTGAGGAGAGATGTTTCCAATGCATGGAGTGTCTCTTGGTCTCTGGTTCAAAGAGATAAACACAAAACTCATCCCAGATTAAGACACGTTCAAGGAAAACCAGCTGGATCTGATCCAAACAATGCCAAGTCCCAAAACGCGTATTATCAACTCGCTCACGGGATATGCTAATAACATTGGCTGTTTGATTTATAGTCATGCGGTAAATGCTATGAATATTTCACGCTGTATGGGGCAGTTGCAGGGTGTCCAGACTTAGGGCAATCTTCATCATTCTTCTTTTTCATCCTAAATTCCACAACTTATTTTCACCGTTGATAAAGCCGGGACGTCAACCTGTAATATAACAATCATGTCAGCAAGAATTTCTTTTCTGTCAAAATATTTTTTTATGCAGGTACTTGATAACAGAAGATGTGCGTTGTGGTGTAGTGTATATCGGCTCGGAACGAGAAATTGGGGATCCGAGTTCGAATTTCAGTTGAATTCCTTGCATTCACTTAGCGCATATACTCTTGGAAATGGTATTAATGCGTCTCTTCCAACCAGTTATGGATAATAACACAATAGATTGGGTTCTATAGCCTTGGCTGGCAACCAATCTATCGCAGAAAGCAATGGCAACCTACTGCGGGATAATCTTCTGCTCAGTCAGTCATGTCTCATCCAAGACATGATCGCCTAACCCTGTATCACCTATAGCACTTAACTGACTACTTGATAACAAATTTTGTCCATTTTAAATCTCTTCTATTTACATGTGAAGTCTGCTTTGAACAGTCAAATGTCAGTTTACCTTGAGGAAAACACTGCAGTTTGAATAGATGCATACAAAATTACCCATTTTAGAGGTAATCATTAAAAATCAGCCTATGAAACTTTCAGCGCAAACTCGTACCTGAAGAAAGCAATGCAGTTAATTAATATGAAGAATTGACATAAAATACTTGCAACACTTCCCAGCTCTGGTGTCACTGTTTCAAAGTCAAACTATGAACTTTTCAATCCAACCCCCTACATTTTATGTAATATTAATATTATATAACTTAATTAATGTAATATTAATATTATGTAATTATGTAATATTAATAATAGGTAATATTATTACCATGTAATATTAATATTATGTAACGATAATAATAGGAAATATTATTATCATGCAAAATTAATATTATGTAATATTATTATCATGTAATAATAATATTATGTAATATAGATAATATGAAATATTATTATCTTGCAATATTAATATTGGGTAATATTATTATCATGTAACATTAATATTATGTAATATTAATAATGAGTAATATTATTATCAAGCAATATTAATATTAGGTAATATTAATATCATGTAACATTAATATTATATAATATTAATAATAGGTAATATTATTATCATGCAATATTAATATTAGGTAATATTAATATTATGTGATATTAGCATTATGTAATATTGATATAATGTAATATTAATATTAGTATTGTGTAATATTAATATTACGTATTATTATCCTGTAATATTAATATCACATGATATTAATATTATGTAATATTGTTATTATGTAATATATTGCCATTAACGGCAGAGGTAATTGACAGATAATGTCAATCAAGAACGAAGATGATTGACAGATATATCCGATGCTAGATGATGTCAACAAAATCAAAAAAGAAAAAAAGAAAAAGCAACAAACAAACAAAAAAATCAACTCGCAAGCGACAACTGGCTTGAAAAATGATGGCCGGCAAATTAAATTGAAAAAGGATAAAATAATTTAATTTGGCAAGTGACACAACTGAATTTAAAAAAGTAAAAAAAAAATGTCGTTTCAAGTGTTTGACAGATACATCCGGCCGAAGATAAATGACAAGTGCAGTTGACAGACATATCCGGACTCAGATGACGTCAACAAAGCCATAACCTTTAAAAGCAAAAGTACCTTTTTGTTTTATTTTTTTTAATCATTTCAACATAAGCAAGGCGGTACCGATAATAGTGTGAAACTGGCTACATAAAAGTTAAACCTTTAGACAGGAAACAAGTAAGATAACTAACTGTAGTATACTACCGCTGAAAAACAATGAAGAACAAGTACATATTAAAATATAGTTCTATATTTTTATTCTTTGTCGGTTACACTTGCGTGGAGCAGGAGGGCAGCCAGAGAGAGTCACGACAACGAAGGGACCGTCGGAAGTCGTTATCTAGTCTCTGTTCTTTCAGCCTAAAATTTTAGACTTTATATTGTTTTGAAGCTCACACGATTTTCATAGTTTTGCTCCGAAGAACTTAGGTCACTTGTGCCCCCTCCACATGAATTTACTCGGGCAACCAGAGTGGCATCAAGGTAACATCAAAGACGAACCAGCTACAGGGGCTGAAAGAGAAAGGGCAAGAGAATGATGTGAACACAGGAATGATGACAGTTGCGAAGGTAGAGAGAAAGGAAAAGAACCAAATATACGGCATGATGTAGAAACGACTGGAATCAAGTGGATAAGATGTGGGAATTGACTTTGAGTTTAAATTCCTGAAGGTTGTAGCCGTCAGAAATGCAGGTATATGGAAGGGAGTTCCACGGGCGGGAAGCGAGAGAAAAGAAGTTGAAGGAGTAGAATTGTCGGTTGCATTTGGTTAATCCAACTGTAAAAGGGCTGGACCTTGTTGCCAGTCTGGTTGCCCGAGTAAATTCATGTGGAGGGGGCACAAGTGATCTAAGTTCTTCGGAGCAGAAACCATGACAATCGTGTGAGTTTTAAAACTATATAAAGTCTAAAATTTTAGGCTGAAAGAACAGAGACTAGATAACGACTCCAGACGGACACTTCGTGGTCGTGACTCTCTCTGGCTGTCCTCCTGCTCCACGCAAGTGTAACCGACGAAGAATAAAAATATAGAACTATATTTTAATATGTACTTGTTCTTCATTGTTTTTCAGCGGTAGTATATTACAGTTAGTTATCTTACTTGTTTCCTGTCTAAAGGTTTAACTTTTATGTAGCAAGTTTCACACTATTATCGGTACCGCCTTGCTTATGTTGAAATGATTAAAAAAACAAAACAAAAAGGTACTTTTGCTTTTAAAGGTTATGGCTTTGTTGACGTCATCTGAGTCCGGATATGTCTGTCAACTGCACTTGTCATTTATCTTTGGCCGGATGTATCTGACAAACACTTGAAACGACATTTTTTTTTTTAACTTTTTAAAATTCAGTTGTGTCACTTACCAAATTAAATTATTTTATCCTTTTTCAATTTAATTTGCTGGCCATCATTGATTGTCGCTTGCGAGTTGATTTTTTTGTTTGTTTGTTGCTTTTCCTTTTTTTTTTTTTTTTTGATTTTGTTGACATCATCTAGCACCGGATATCTCTGTCAATCATATATCAACTATATTTTAATATGTACTTGTTCTTCATTGTTTTTCAGCGGTAGTATACTACAGTTAGTTATCTTATATTGCAGTGACTTCTCGACAATTTCCTCACCGGTGAAGAAGTAATGGCAGGATCCTGAGAATACGATATACAGAACAGGTGGTCAACGCTGAAGTTTTAAAGAAAGTTGAAAGAGGAAAGTCACTTATACATAACCTTTGGAAAAGACAGTTTGATGTATGGCCGAGTTTGATACGAGACACAGAGAAAGTGTGCTGCGGTATTATTCAGCACAATATCCGGTCTTAAACGGGTATACACAAAACAGTACAATAGTTACAATGATAGACAAGACAGAACTTACAACTCAGAGAAGAGGAGTTTAGATCGCAATGATCGCCTAAGTAATCAGTCCGAATATTACGCCTCGAATGCTACTACTCTTTACTTCAATATGTCATTTCATGCATGGGCCATTCCATAATTGAGAATGCTGCAGTGGTCTCAGCCACTCTACAACACAGCTGAAATTTCTACAGTGCATAATGAGGAAAAACGGCTTGGAAAATTTAATACTCACAGGAGAGATTGAAAAGGTAATGGACAGAGGAAAACAACGCATAATTTAGCTAGCGAGTAAGTGGATGGCGTAGCAAGGTTTAAGAAAGGTAGCAAAAAGACGAAATGCATTAAGTGCTACAAAGGCCGGAAAAATTATGGATGGCCATGATTGCCAACGTCCTGAAGGGAAACGACATTTCAGTGTTACCTTTTTAAACTTCAGTTGTGTTACTTTCTAAATTAAATTATTTTATCCTTTTTCAATTTAAATATGCAGTCCTTTATAATGAAAAGCACTCATCCTTTTTAACGTAACTTTGTAATCGTCCATCCTAATAGAGACATTTTTAATCATTTCACCCCAAGCAAGGCAGTTGTAATGCCACGGGTGTGTAGAGGGTTACATAGGAGGAAAGTGCTGAGGAAGAGCGACAGGTTATAGGGGGTATCAGGGAGTGGGTAAGAAGGATAAGAATACTGGTCTGATGAAAGTAGAGTGGACGGAGAAAAGAACATATGGAAAAGGATGCGAGTCAAAGAGATAGGAGATGACAATTGATCTTACATTTAAATTTTGGAGATTGTAGATGTCAGGGAAGCAAGTATACAGAAGTCAATTCTACAGACGGGAAGTGTGAGCAAAGAATCTGATGAAATAGAAAAAAACAGTTACATTTTATTAGGTTCACTGTAAAACGTGGGACCTAGTTGCTAGTCTAGTAGCTTGTTTAAATTCATGCAGAGGGGGCACCAGTGAGCTAAGCTCATCAGGGCAGAAGCTGTGAAAGTATTTGTGAAAGAGACATGGGGGAGCCACATTACACCGGTGAGAAAGTGACTGCATCTGAACTACCAAGTCACGATCGATCACATTGAATAAATATCTTCTTTCCTGGCTTCTTGTTAGTTTAGTTTATTCATTTTCTTTAAGACTTAAAGCCTATCACGTTGAATATACCGGTTTTTGCTCGATCACTGAAGTTAAGCAACGTTGAGTCTGGTCAGTACTTAGATGGGTGAACGCTTAGGAATACGAGGTGCTGTAAGCGTATAGTGACGGATGTGCGTTGTAGTGCAGTGAATGTTGGCTCGGAAAGATAAATCGGTGAGCGGAGTTCGAATTCCAGTTGAATACCCTGCACTCACTTAAGCACTAGTACCCTTGGGAAAGGTATTAATCCGTCCCTTCCCTCCAGTTATGGGTTAAATAACAAAGGTAGAACTTGGGCACACTGCCCTTTAAAACAAATCCCAATGAATCTTGATACTCGAAAAGAAAAATGTATTACTAAACACAAAACTTATATAAAAAAACAACAATAATTGTTGAAGTTTAGTTGACAATAAATGACCCGCCGAGGTTGATTTGCCATAAAAACAAAACAACCAACCAAAAATCATTTTCTTTATCTGAATCCATCTTGCATTCAACGCCATGCAACTCTCCAAGCCTTTGATCATTAGAATTTGCAGACATCTTATATGTTTCTCCTGGAATTGCAGGTGTCTTTTTGGTTTTCATTCTCCTTAAAAGGTCCTCTTTTTGTCCATGGTATCCTCAGCATCCTTTTGTAAGAATTGTAAATAAATAGTGAATATGAAATTATGGTTGGTTGGTTGTTTTGTTTTATGGCATATCAACCTCGGCGGGTCATTTATTGCCAACCAAATTTTATCTATTTATTTATTTATTGCTGGTAATACCTTTTTCTTTCAACAATTTATTGTTGTTTTTATATAAATTTTTCTATCTAGTATTACTTTTTTCTTTTTGGAGTATCAAGATTCAATGGGATTTGTTTTTAAGGGCAAGTCCTACCCTTGTTATTTAACCCATAACTGGAGGGAAGGGATGGATTAATACCTTTTCCAAGGTTATCAGTGCTTAAGTGAATGCAGGGTGTTCAACTGGAATTCGAACTCGGCTCACCGATTTCTCTTTCCGAGCCGATATCCACTGCACCACAACGCACAACTGTCACTAAACTCTTACATGAAATTATGGCTAACCATGATCGGTAACATTCTGAAAGAACAAGGCGTATACACCCTTGTGCAAATTATTGAAGCAACTGCTTTATTTTTTTTTTATTTCACCATACGATCAGTTTTGGACCCACTTGAGTGCCAAGGTAGAATCGATTTCTGTTTTTTTGCTCAGATTAGGACATTTGTAGTGATGAGCAAATGACCTAATCATTTTTGGGATGTATGATGAAATTGGTTTGACCTTGAAAAATAGTGCGTCAACCGTGATTACATTGGATTTTTATCACGCCCAGACACGATTGTTTCGACTGTCGATTAGTTGTCCTACGGCCATTGTCTCTAATTGACGTTACTTCAAGAAAACCTACGAAAATTGTAATGCTGCACGAATACCCTTGCAAGCCTTACAGAGAGATCGCGGATATTGTTCATGTCAGACTTTCAACTGTCAGTCGTGTCATCAAGGCGAAGAAACAAATTGGATCCATCAGTCCAAAACGTATAAAAAAAGCTGTCGGACGGAAAATAGAACGCCAACAGACGACGTATACATGATCAGTGAAAGCGTGACAGAACATCGGAAAACATTATTGGTTTTTTAAATTATTTTGCACAAGGTTGCAGAAAAATAACGGTCCGAAAGTGTTGTCTGTGAATACATTGAGAATATTGCCCTAAATCTTGAAAAAAATAATTGAACCATTTCCATAATGCGTTGGCATACGAAATAATTTCTTTTTTTTTATAGAGGGAAAGGAAATGCCTGAAAGGTTCTCTATCTTTCGACAGTAAATGCCAATACTGTGGACATCTTTAGAAATTACATCAAAATATAGTCTGAATATACCGTGGTGGTAATTGTAGTCTTGTGCAATAAACATCTTTCATTGTCTTAAATGATTTTGTAATTAAAACTTTCGATTTTTCCTGTTTTCCTTTAATTTTTGTATGTCGTATTTGGTTTTTATATATCTCCCGTTTGTTTGCCCCTTTACGACCCAATTTATATTATTTACATGCAGACAGTTTATACGTCTTTGTTGTTGTTATCGCAACTTATCGGCCGTTGTGTTCTCTGGTCTTCAGATGAATGTCGATTTGATTAATCTACAGTGAATTTCAATCTGAATCTTTTCTTTTATCTCCGGTGGTTGATTGTTCGGCTTCCGCTGTTCATTTCTCAGTCCTGATCACGTATTGCCCGCTCCACAGATTGCAAGGAAAGCCCAGGTATTAAACTCACAATTAATTTATCGCCAAATTCATGAATCAAAACTTTATTCCATAAGGCTCTTGTATAAACATACGTCTGAGGATGTCCGGGTGGGCACAATACCTGGTTTTAAACATGAGACATAGTAGCAGTTTTCATTTGTCGCATGTAACAACTGACGATTCTAGTGTTGGCTGCCGAATCAAACGATTTAATAATTGCGCATTTCGGCAGAAATTCATCTTTTAAGCAATATATATATATATATATATATAATCAGAATGTGTTATGCAAATCAAAATGTGTAGGAAAAATCCCAAGTAGGATCCTGTTAATATTAATCTTATTAATATTAAAACTGCTACAGCCAGAGGGCTCGATGCAAATAGTATTGTTTATATAAAGATCTAAATATGTGTATTTTTTTAAAATAAAACTTCGAAAATCACATGTGTCGGAAGATATTCGCTTCGTCAGCGACGAATTTTTTATGACTGGAATTTTTTTATTATGAGAAATTTCCATAATAAAAAAAAAAGTTAGTCACTGAAAAAATGAATTTACTTCGCAGAAATGATCATACGGCACATAAGATTTTCGAAGTTTTATTTTAAATATATATATATATATATACTAGCAGTATAGTCCGGCGTTGCTCGGGTGTAACGAAAGCTTTAAAACTAATCCATGGTCCTGGAGCTCAGACTCTTTGGACGTTGGCACGAAAGACTAAAAAGCAACAGTTGTTTCCAGTTAAACCGAACCGTAGACTGAAAGAAAAATGAATGGATGTAAGTCAAATTTCGATTTCCTGGTATCGATATCAAATAAGTATTTTAGTCGTAAACTGAATTTTGAAGGCTAAATAAGTCCTCTGAGTAAATGGTATCATGGCTGAGACTGAGAACTAAAATTATACCTACTTAGAGCCAAACCTGAAGCAAGAACTAAAATAAAAGAGCTGAAAAAAAAATACAGACATACAGGCAGATAAACAGACACACGCACACAAACATCTTGCCCTTTATAAATATATATTATCAATTTTCTGCACTATTGTAAGAACTGTAACCTTGAAACTTCTGAATATCTTTTCTTATGTCTTTGTCTATGAGGGTATCAAATTTGATTAAAATCGGACCACTTCTTCTATATCCCGATTTTTTCGATTATCGATTTTCTATATTTATCGGGGGTACCTTGACACAAAACCTAGCTAAGAACACTCGCAGACGCCTATAGTACAACTGCGTAAATTTTCAAGAAAATTGGTTCGGCCGTTTGGAGTCTATAAGTAACGGACACACACACACACACACACACAGACAATGTTCCATTTATAAATAAGTTTATATATATATATATATATATATATATATATAGCGCATTTCAGCAGCAAAATCTGTTTAATGCATTTTTTTATTGAATAAGCATAAGTTTCTTTTTAATTCAGTTTTCTCTTTTTTTTTTTTCGGAACTATAGATTGAACTCGCAACCACTAAATGATAGTAACTGTCATCACAGTAACAAATTGACTCCATTATCAACCAAATAATGGGCATCTGATGATGGCGATGGTGTCTTCTTTTATGAGTTGTTTATTTTTTTTTTTCAGGAAGTAGGCGATCATGAACTGCCACGTCTCCCCATCCATGGTAGCTCTTAGCACGACTTCACCCAAAACCCGCTTCTATCCATTTGCACAGGCCAATCAAGTATGTTACACGCTGCTTTTCAGCTGTCTATTCCTAGTGTTCAGTATTAATTTCCTTTTTTCCATCCTTTCCAAAACTTCATCATTGCTCAAATGCTCCGTCCATGATAGCCACAGTCTCCTTCTGTAGAACCATATTTCAGTTGCTTCAAATTTTCCTTCATTTTTAATAAGATTGTCCAGAATTAACTGCTATACTGTTATCCATAATAGAATATATATCTCAGATCGGCCCTTACTTTGTGATTAAAAAAGAAAAAAAGATATATCCATTAGCCTGGATATAGACAGAGTGAATCACAGAGAAGAACTCCTCATCTTAAAAATTCAGAAATATAATCTAATAAACTTATTTATAAATGGAACTTTGTCTGTGTGTGTTTGTGTGTGTGTGTGTGTGTGTGTATCCGTTACTTATAGACTCCGAAACGGCTGAACAATTTTCTTGAAAATTTACACAGTTGTACCATAAGCGTCTGCAAGTGTTCTTAGCTAGATTTTGTGTCGAGGTACCCCCGATAAATATCGAAAATCGTTAATCGGAAAATTCGGGTTATAGAAGGAGTGGTCCGATTTTAATCAAATTTGATACACTCATAGACAAATACATAAGAAACGATATTCAGAAGTTTCAAGGTTGCAGTTCTTACAATACTGCAGAAAATCGATAATATATATATATATATATATATATATATATAAAAGGCAAGATGTTTCTGTATCTTTCTGTTTATCTGCGTGTATGTCTGTATTTTTTTCTGTCTTTTTATTTTAGTTTTTGCTTCAGATTTGCCTATTAGTAGGTATAATTGTAGTTCTTTGTCTCAGTATCATTTACTCAGTGGACTTATTTAGCCTTCAAAATTTAGTTTAAGACGAAAAAAACTTATTTGATATCGATACCAGGAAGTCAAAAGTTGACTTACATCCATTCATTTTTCTTTCAGTCTACGGTTTCGCTTTAACTGGAAACAACTATTGCTTTTTAGTCTTTCGTGCCAATGTCCAAAGAGTCTGAGATCCAGGACAATGGATTAGTTTTCAAGCTTTCATTACACCCGAGCAACGCCGGGCTATACTGCTAGTAAATAAATAATTGAACAAATAAAGATACACTCTTCATTTTTTTCTCTCTCCCCGGTTGCGAAATCCTGCAAAATGGCATCTGAAATCAAATTGACTGATCGATATGAATAAATAATTATCTAGCGTATGTGTCGTCTTTTTTTTTCTCCCCTCGGGGTTTATGAGAACAACAAGAAAAAAAAAAATAAGTAAAGAAACTGTTTTCATTAAGGCAGGCGATTGTAACTTTCGTATGCCGTTAAAATTATGGTTGTACTGACTGAAGGGTGTTTCTCATTACGAGCGGCGTGAAAAAAAATATTCTTGTGTTATGAAAAGTGACGGTAAGTGGGTTTAAACCAAAGAGCAAGTCTAATTTAGTTTAGATGGAGAAAAAAAACTGGTGGCCTCCCATTTTACATTAGCAAGATGTTATTTACGTTTTTAAAAAATGTGTTATTTTCCCGGATAGATCTTCGCTGGAAGAAAAATCTCTTGTTGATCAACTAATCAACTCAATCCGGGAAAGAGAGCAGCCGACAAGTATTCTTCAAATAGCACTAGTTCTGTTATGGAAGCAGTTAACGAAATAGAATTATTAGCGTGATTCTTATCTCTTTAAGAAAAGAAAGAAAAACAGCAATAACAATCATGGCGTAAAAGATAACAAATATTTTCCTGCATTAGATCACAACCACGTTATTTGGTACTGCTTGATATGTTTCTTACAAGGCATATAAACATTTTTTTTCAAATTATGTACTGCCGAATTCCGAGACACAATAGATAGTAACATATAGATATGGTTTGTACTTGAGACATAAAGGTAGACAAAGGTTTGGTTTGTACAAGAGACAATAGTTTACGTAGATTTGGCTTGCAGGCAAAAAAGAAGAAATTAACCATGATTTGGTTTGCACAAGTGTCAAAAAGTCAGACGAACACGAACGGATATAATTATTAGAACACCCCAGTTTTTTTAAAAAAATGCTCTATTTCATACTATTTTAGTAATTATTGCCAAGTGGATCATTCTCAATGAAAAGGCAAAGAATCAAAGATGAACTTGTCCGAATCACCCTAAATTCTCTTCATTCTTTCATTGATTAAGCTGTAATAAAGGTAATTATTAAATATTTATAATTTTATTTGATGCACATGTTATTATGCAGTATTAACAAAAGAACCGTTCTATTTTCATTTACAATTATGCACTTGGCAATAAACACTAAAAAGTAGTATGAAATACATCATTTTTTTTAAACACTGCGGTGACCTAATAATTATGGCCGGTAGTGTATACATATATATATATATATATATATATATATAAATATATCAAATCTACAGGGTGCGATGGGTAAATTGTCGCTATTCGCCTTGTAAGATTTTGCAAAGTAATAATAAGAAAAGAACCATTCTATTTTCATTTACAATTATTCACTTGGCAATAAACACTAAAAATTAGTATGACATGTAACTTTTTTTAAAAACTGGGGTCGCGGAATAATTATGGCGGTTAGTGTATATTTGGTGTGCATAGTGATATTAATATTAGCCGGTTTCTTGTCAAGTGAAAACGTATGTTCTGTCAAAAGTCTTGTTTATTGGTTTTATGCTTATCAGCTAAGTGAAGTGGATCTCACAGGGACCATGGTCACTGAATGAAGCCAGTGCTTAAGAAAATTACTTTTTCTTAGACAAAGATGACAAGGCAAAGAAAAATGTCGTCTATAAGACAGCAACACAAAAGGAAAGACACCATTTAGACTGTTCACCTCTCATTACCTCACTCCATATCTACCTCGCTCGTTTACAGCAGTAGGTTAAAACCAGTATACAATTTGACTACTTTTACTACAATATTGTATTTCGTGTGTGGGTTTCTGCTTCATTGGTTAAATTTAAGCCACACTAAGGTCTCCACTTAGAAATTAAATACCTTGGATATATCATTTAATAATTACATCTTGGGCAGTAATGTCAATGTGTAGCAGTATATATAGATATATATTTCGTATATTGGTAGCAATCCCTCTTTAATATGTGTTTTATTGAAGAAGAATGGTTTTTTTGTAAGTCAGTTATTATTCTTTATTAAAGAATCAAGGATCAAATTTGTAACCACTAGATGGATCGAGCATGTGTGCAATGATGAGGTCTTAGAAATGATGGAAACAAAAAGAAATTAATACTGAGCATCAGGTAGAGACAGCTGAAGTTTCTGGGACATGCAATGAGGAAGGAGAGCTTGAAGAACATGATACTAACAGGTCAGATAGAGGAAAAAAGAAACAGTGGAAAGCAACGGATAACATATTTGAAGGACCTAATCAGGTGGATGACGGAACGAGGGTTGCATGGTGTAACAGGAGAAGGCGCGCTCAGAGCCATCAGGGATAGAGAAACGTGGAAAGCCATAATCAGCTACGTCCTGAAAGGACAGGGCACATAGAAGAAGAAGAAGAAGAAGAAGAAGAAGAAGAAGAAGAAGATGATGATGATGATGATAGCAACTGTCATCTCAGGAAGAAAATAACTAGAAAGATCAACAAATATCTCATATCAATCAAATAATGAAGATATAACGACGTCTAGGGTGTACCTGACCGAAATGTTCTGGTGGTAATGGGATATATAAAGTTTGTCTAGTATTAACGCTTTTAACACAATGAATAAACAGAAGAAAAAAAAATCACGTAATTTCTTTTTTCCTCCCGACCGAATGACGGCAAACTAGTAAACAGACATTAACGGCTTTAATAGAGAGAAAAGAAAAAGCAAACACGCAGTTTCCTCTTTCTCTTTCATTCCGAGTAGAAGACGCCAAACAAGCTAACAGGTTTTAATGACTTTAAGACAAACAATAAAAACAAATTGTTTTCAATCCAACCTAAAAAAAAAAAGTCATTCTAACACACGAAGACGAAACGCGTTGTCAATAAAAAGCTTTGCCCCTTTGTCCCATTTTTCAACATCTATACAGCCTTTGAGATTTCGCTCGTCCGATTGACTCAGTCGATTAAACATTTATGTGGGAGATGAAAGTTTATTTCTTTTTCGCCCGCAGTCGATTAAAAATCTTCAGATATAGAAAAAGGAAATCTGATTCCTTTTACAACCCGAAAGTATGCCATCGAAATATTCACAAGTTACTTAGAATTACCTACAATGACATTATTGAACTCTTTGCTTTTATCGTCCCGGTCAGTGTAAACATTCGTTTAGTTAACGCTTTCAGAGTGGAGCCAAAATGTCTCTGCCACCCAGATTAAAGACGATCACAGATTTTTAGAAACTCATTTGGAAAAATATTATCCTATCTTTCATCCCCACTTACAAAAAGTAAAAATGAACATTTGAAAGAAACAAAAAAAAAAAATACGCATACTTCTTTCAACCACGCACCAAAAAACAAATTAAGTAATGATTTTATAGAAAATCGTTGAGGAAATTAGATATGTTATTTTTTATCATTTATGAGATGGAGGTTGCAGTCAAACAGAAGAAAGAAACTACGAATTTAGGTTTAAAAAAACAGCATATGAAGTTAAGGGGCTCAAACTTAATAAAAACAAAGTTTTATCATGAAAATATTTATCTTATAATTAAGAGGAAAGATCAAATTTTGATGTTATTATTTTATAAAAATTTTAAAATCCTTTCTAACGTGTTCGAAATTTTAATTCAAATTTCATTTTTTGTTTTGGCGAGTAAATTTTCCCTCGCTCTCGACCGCCAGTTGAGTGATTTATTTTTCAAATCTCAAAGGGTGCTTGCATATATATATATATATATATATATATATATATATATATATATATAAACTTATTTTATAAATCAAAATTTGTCTCTGGGTGTGTGTGTGTATGTATGTGTGTGTGTGTCTGTGTGTGAGTGTCCGTTACCTATAGACTCCGAAACGTCTGAACCAATTTTCTTGAAAATTGACACAGTTGCAATATAAGCGTCTGCGAGTGTTCTTAGCTAATGTTTGTGTCGAGGTACTATCGAAAATCGATAATCGAAAAAATCGGGCTATAGAAGAAGTGATCCGATTTTAATCAAATTTCATACACTCATAGACAAAGACATAAGAAACGATATTCAAAAGTTTTAAGATTGCAGTTCTTACAATAGTGCAGAAAATCGATAATATATATATATAAAAGGCAAGTTGTTTGTGTGTGTGTCTGTTTATCTGTCAGTATGTCCTTTATACAAATCCACAATTTTTATCCGATTCTCACCAAACTTCACAAAAATATTCTTTAGGCTTCTGTTCAGTTCATGGGCGACTTATTTTTTTCCAATTTCTCCCCGGTTTCATTTCACTTTAACTGGAAAGAGCTATTGCTTTTTAGTCTTTCGTGCCAACGTCCAAAGAGTCTGAGCTCCATGACCATGGATTAGTTTTAAAGCTTTCATTTCACCCGAGCAATGCCGGGCTATACTGCTAGAATATATATATATATATATATATATATATATATATATATATATATATATATATATATCTTTTAAGGTAGAATTAACTAAAATCGTGTAGAAAAGTAAATAAAATGGTGGAAAGAATCATTACAATTTTATTCTGTGCAAATTAACAGAATTGGATGGCAGTTTAAATGTTCCTTAATGATGGCTTCTTGACGTCTTGACTCTCATCAACTCTCCTTTTTTCGAAGATATTAACATTTACAGCGACATTTGATTTTGAACAACGAGAGACGTTTTTTTCATAGCGTTTATTTTCATTGCTAAGCGAAAACAACAGACGTATTGAGTAAATATGTTTATTTAATTTTACTCACTCCTGTTTGTACGTCTATTTTATCAGTCAGCCATTTTGATAGGAAAAAGTAAATAAAAACAACAACTAGGCTTCATAGAACTGTTTAAGCAAAAACAACTGATTTATTTTTAAAAGGAAAACCTTCAGGGATTTTAATAACATTCAAGAATCGATTATATTTGTAAGAATTTATATGCAATATCAATACCCATTTCTTATCAATTCTGAAAAATCCAACTGATGGAAAAGTTTGAACTTAAGAAAAAACTGATTTTCAGCATTAAAGGATCCAAAGAAGGTCGATATGCTGGTTAAAGAAAGCAACAATCAACCAGCCAACCAAACAACCAACCAATCAAAATCTTTTATACACTTGACTAAAGTTCTTTCTACATCACCCTTTATATCTTGTTCTTTTCCATTCTCTCTACCTTTGAAACTGTCTTCACACCTGTGTTCCCATCCTTCACTTGTCCTTTCTCTGACGCCCCCTGTAACTGGTTTGTCCTTTGCTTTACTCTCCTCCTATCTAAACTTTTACTCTTATTTAGCCTCCTGCGCATCAGCGGCGGTACCGCCTTGCTTGGGGTGAAATGATTAAAAAAAATTTTACAACTCGCGATGGAAACGTTTGGCACAAGTTTGTAATTAGCGTTACACTCCGAACACTTAAGTGCGGGTCGAGTCTAATATTGTCTTTTTTAGTTTTGGGAATATCCCATTAGCGAGGCTTCAAACCGATCTTTAGGTTGTCCTTTGAACGACAGTAAGGTAGTAGCAGCCTTTTGAAGTAGGCTTCTGGTAATTTTTGTTTCAAGGTTAACAATGTGGTTTTATTTGCCTCCAAAGAATATATATTTGACAAAAGTTCACGGTTAGGGATGAACCCTGAACGCTTTCCATCGGGTAATGCAAACATTGTTTAGTTCCATTATTAAGTGTTTCCTTTGTAGATCACAGGCACAAATGACTGATACTGAAACTTTTTTTAATGTAATGGAGGAAGTTCAATCGGGGGGTAGTCAGCTCATCTGGAACTGGATTTCGATTCATGTATTCTTCAGAACCAAAAATATGGCCGTTATTCGGGATGCGAATTAATAATAATAATAACAATAACAATAATAACAATAATAATAATAATAATAATACTGTCAAAATATAAAAACCTGGAAATTGAAATAGAAAAAATGTGGAAATTGAAAACAAGAGTTGTGCCAGTGATAATAGGTGCACATGGAATGATAAAAAAATGAAACAAAGCAACACATTCAAAGAATCCCTGGAAACCCCAGCTTAAGAGATATACAAAAAATTGTCTTATTAAGTACAGCCCACACACTAAAGAGAACTTTGTCTATGTAACGCTAGGGATGATGGGGGAGATAGAAAAAACATCAAATGGAGCCATAACGACACGCAACGACCTGCCTAAGGTATTCTCGTAGACTTGGTTGGTAGTGCTACCATAGTAGAAATCGAAATATGATGAAAAATGACATAATAATAATACGAAATCAAAACTGTGTTTCAAAGTAAGAATAATTTCCGACACACAGAGAAACTGAATTCTGGTAGCATTTTTCTAGTTTTAGTAAAGACGTATTGAAAATGTCCAAATACACAGAATCGGTTCATCCTCATATCTGATGAAGAAAAAAAAACAAAAGCAAAAAACAAACCCAGCAAAAAAAAAAACACCACAAAAATGACTGTAGAGAACAATGGCAGATAATTAATCAATGAACAGTTTGAGAAAAAAAAAATCTCAAAACACATAAACAAAAAAAGAAAGATGAATTTTTTTGATATCGTATATTTTGGCGTTCCATACTTCATTGTTTACTTGAAGACTTTCCACCATCCTTTTTTAGATGAGTTTAGAATACAAATAATAAGGCGTCCGGAATAATATTGCCTCACAACGCTTCACAACAACAGCAACAACTACAAAAACAACAACAACAACAATAATAATAATAATTATTATTATTATTATTATTGAAATAAAAACAAAGTTTTAACCCATTCAGAATTCACATATCTACAAAGTAAGCGCCAAATAACAACATTCATTCTGGCCCTAAACTCAATAGAAATGCTCAATTCACAAACTTAAAGAAAGGCATGAATTGTAGTTTCCCTGAAAGTCTCATGTTGACCTGTGGAACATATAAGAATACAGTGAGATAGCCGTCTCCACCTGTTATATTAATTTCTTTTAATGTCACAACATGGCTCGCCACAGTTACATTTTCTTTTAAAATTGTGATACGACGGACACCCACGTAGAAAAGGGGGAGATGTGGTTTTATCGCGATCTCAAGTGATTCTGTTTAATCGACAGCAGTTGGTTCTTTTTAAAGTGCTCTTTGCGGATATCATGGACCGAGCATGTTAGCAATGATGAGCTGTTTGGAAAGACTAGAAACGAGAAGGAAACAAAAATGAGGACAACAGTTTAAAAAAATGCAATATTTTTTATAAGCGTTTCACCCCGAGCAAGGCATGTCACTGCCCCTACTGCGCAGGGGGCTATAGAGTGAAGAAAGGATGGTTAAATATAGGAAATGTCAGAGAGTGGGTGATAGGCGGGTAAGGATACCGAGAATGGTTAAATATAGGAAATGTCAGAGGGTGGGTGATAGGCGGATAAGGATACCGAGAATGAGGGTTGGGTAGATGAGAGTTTTCTGAAAATAATTGTGAGTTAGTGTGATAGGAGGTGTCTATTGACCCTACATTTAAACACCTGGAGATTGTAGCTGTCGGGGAAGCAGACTTGCGGAAGGGAATTCCACAGGCGGGAAGCGCGAGAAAAGAAGCTGTTGGAGTAGAATTTACGGTTACATCTTATTTGTTTAACTGTAAAAGGGTGGGACCTAGTTGCTAATCTAATATCTCGTGTGAATTCGTGCTTAGGCAGCTCCAGTGATCTAAGCTCATCGGAGCAGTAGCCATGAAAGTACTTGTAGAAGAGGCACAGGGAAGCCACATCACGCTGGTGAGAGAGTGGTTGCAGCCGGTCTGCCAAATCAGTATCAACCACGTTACAGATCCTCCTTTGTATTTTGTCAAGAATCCCAAGGAGAGCAGCAGGGGCACCCGACCAGATATGGCAGCAGTATTCAATATACGGGCGGATGGTAGATTTGTATATGTGCAGGATAGATTCAGGTGGGAAAACGTCCCGGGCCCTGCACAGAAAGCCGACTTTCATAGCGGCAGATTTGGCAATGGATTCGATATAGTCATTCCATTTGAGGTTCGCCGAAAGTGTAAGGCCAAGGAGGCGTAGTGTTTTACTCTATAGGAGGCAAGCCTGTCCCATGCCAATGGGAGGTAGATGCGATTTTCTATGGTGGTTAGTTGATAACAGCCTCGTTTTAGAAGCATTGAAATTTACTAGCCATTTCCTACCCCATGCCATCCTCTTCAAGCTCGGCAGCGAGGTTCGCTTTGTCGCCCACACCTGGGTTTTGATCGAGGCGTCGGGGAGATCATTAATGTACATCAGAAAGAGTGTGGGACCTAGGATAGAACCTTGAGGGACGCCCGCGTTCGTATGGTAGTTTTGGGAGGCATGCCCATTTAATACTACCTTCAATGTGCGGTTAGAGAGGAATGACTGGATGGGGTCAAACAGGTGACCAGTTGTCCCGTAGCTCCGCAGTTTGCATAAGAGGCCAGCGTGCCAGACCCTGTCGAACTCTTTGGAGATATCCAAGGCAACGGTTCGGGCTTCACCATTCTTGTCAAGTGCCCGGTATATGTACTCGGTAATGGTCGTTAGCATATCAGCAGTAGACCTGGTGAAGCGAAACCCGTACTGTTTGTCAGAGAGAAGCCTGTGAGCCGTGAGATGCTGAATCACCTCGGCGTTGATAATGGCTTCGAAAATTTTGCCGAAGATCGGAAGGAGACTAATAGAACGGTAATTGGCGGGGTCTGAGGGTTCGCCAGAATTCTTAAATATAGGAACTACACAGGAGGACTTCCAACAGGCAGGAAAACAGGAAGCAGATAGGCAGAGGTTATAGAGTTTAGAGAGGACTGAGGAGAGTTCTGGGGCACATTTCTTCAGTACAATGATTGGGATTCCGTCCCCGCCGCTCGCTTTGTGTGGGTCAAGTTGTGCAGTTATCTTGGAGACCAGCGAGGGTGTAATGTGTTCGTTATTTAGTTGAGCTTTAGTTCTGGGTGGGAAGTCGGGTGTAGGTATTCCTAACATGTCCAGTGTCGAATTGGTGGAGAATCTACGGGCAAAGCATTCAGCCTTGTCCGCTGGGGATGTGAGAACTTCAAATCCATTGATTAGTGGGGGTATTGAAGTCTTGCTCTTGTTGAGCACGCTTTTGCAGAGTCGCCAGTAATCTTTGGAGCCAAACTTAGAGGATGCTATGCATTGCCAAATTCTGGTAGTAAACGCCCTCTTAGCTTCGTTCAGTACTTTTTTACACTTATTACGTGCTTTGGTTCGACGAGCAGCTTCGATAGCGCCGGATGAAATAGTTCCGGTGGGCAATAGCGGCCGAGCAAGCGGGTGGGAACCAGGGGAACGAATTTGATTTTAGCTGGAATTTCCTGGCCGGGATAAAAGCATCGATGCCAGCCTTAACCCACGAGGAGACCTCGGACGCACATTCTTTGATAGGAAGATCGAAGACGTTGTTCCAGGGGACGTCGCAGAGGAAGTCTCGGAACGAATCCCAGTCTGCTCTCTGGTAGCAGTATGATATTCTGCTGGTCTGGTTTTCTTGGGTAGAGTAAGAGCGGATTGAGATGTTGACGGAAACTACGGCGTGGTCAGAGTTTCCGAGGGGGGCAGAGCTGCCTGGTAGTGCAGGAGTCTGGAATGAAAGTAAAGCAGAGGTCGAGTAAAGAGTCCCTTACGTTAGGGTTATTAGAGAAACGCGTGGGGAAGTCCACTACTTGCGTTAGAGCTTGGGTTATTGAAAAATACATGGTGTGGATCCCAGCAAGGTCAGTGGCTGAGTTTTCAAGCCGCTTGGTATGGTGGGCGTTAAAATCGCCAAACACAAATATATGGGCAGATGGGTGAGAAGAAATGGCCCTGTCGATATTAGTAGAGATGCTATCAAGTACTGTACAGTCAGAGGAGGAGGGGGAGCGGTAGAGGAAGAAGAGATAACTAAACGAGCTTAGAACTGAGAGACAGAAGCATATGAAAGAATGATCCAAGGATTTAAGAGATGTGACTCTGGCTAGAGGGAGTTGTTCGCTGACATATACACCAAGCCCATGCATATGGACATTGGAGTCCTTCCTGAAGAGGGGAAGGTAACCAGGAACGAACAGATCAGAGGAGGGGATAGAAGGGTCAAGGTTGCTCTCACATATATCTAAGATATCGGGTGAGTTAGTTTGAAGGAATGATTCTAAACTATTAAAGTTACTGCGAATACCTCGTATGTTTGTGAAGGAAACGCAGATAGGTTTGGGTGATTTACGACTAGCTGTTTTAGTCTTGCTGTTTCGTTTGTTTAATTTCATGGTGGTTTAGTTGTGGATAGAGAGAGGTATAGAGTGGGGTCAGATGGTCACTAATTGCAGCAGGTGAAGGATGGAGAATGGCGCCGCCTGCAGCATAATGTGGCCTCGGGGTTGCCCATCGGAAATTCATGCAGGGACGCCCGTCCATGCGCGAAATGGCACTACAGGAACCCTGATATTATTCTACTGTTGATCAGAGCAGCCTCTCAAGACGCTACGCAAGAGTTCGGGCTCCTAACTACCAGTCGGAAGCAGCAACCAGGGAACTGCCAACCCGGTACCCTCAGAATGAAGAGACGTTGCTGCCATACTCACCAACTGCAAAAAGCTTCCAGCCGAACCGACTCAAGGCCGAAAAAGATAGATGAACCGGGAACTCCTTCCTAAACAAGAAACAAGGCGATCACCTCTACTCCTGTTCAAAAGAAGGGGGTGGAGTGTGAGACCGGGCGATAGTAGATACTATCTACTCCAATTAAAAAAAAATACAAGGGTGACTGAAGTTTACTAAGTTTTAAGTTGAAACTAAATTTGATAATCAAACAATTTACCCAATCATAGTCGGACTGCATTACAAGAGTGATTAGTAGAGAACTTAGGTTAGTAACAAAACAAAAGAAAAAGAAATATAGAAAAAATAAGAACCAAAAATGATAATTAAAAAAATAAAGCAAAATAAAATTAATCAGACAAGCTAAAACTTACCATTTGCAGGCCGACGGACAGAAAAAAGTTAAGAAAATTTCGAAAATTATCTTCATTTTGTTTTTCCTCTCAGATATTTCTGGCTAGTTTAAGCTGTCCTTAAGTAACCAGTAACAGGGAGTAGTGTGAGTGTAGAATACATTGAAGTGAGAGAGGGTGGCTGGAGAACACCTCGAAGCTATGTGTCCAGTTGACGAAGAAGAAAAAACATGGCCGGTCTTTAACTACTGATAATAACTACATACAACCGAAACCCTATATACCAAAACTATACTTGATAATCAAACAATTTACACAATCATAGTCGGAGTGCATTACAAGAGTGACTAGTAGAGAACTTAGGTTAGTAACAAAACAAAAGAAAAAAAATTATAGAAAAAATAAGAACCAAAAAAGAATAATTCAAAAAGAAAATTAAAAAAATATAGCAAAATAAGATCAATCATAGTGTAAATAGTTACAATATCTCATGTCATAAGTATAGACAGATCCTAAAGAAGGTCTTGGCGTACAAGGGCAAAAACGTCGTGAATATGGCAGCAAAGATGAGGACAACAATTCGAACAATACAAATAATATAAAAATACGCGAGATTTTTAAGTTAACATTTTGACAAGCTACTTATTCTGACAGAAGACGGAAAGTGCGACACAGAGATTCAAAGGCTTGGTGAAGAACGCGTTCCAGAAGCTGAGTAAAATATTAAGAGACAGGAAAATTTCACAAGAAACAAAGAAGAGAGTACTAGATTGCTATGTGATGTCTGTTCTTCAATGTGGCAGTGAATGTTGGACAATATCATCAAAGATGAAGAAAAAACTTGAAGAAGAAGAAGAAGAAGAAGAAGAAGAAGAAGAAGAAGAAGAAGAAGAAGAAGAAGAAAACGAAGACGTTAAACTACCTATAGTGGTGTTCAGTTTTCTATTTCTGCTATGATATATTTTTTAACGGATCCATATACTGTGTTTAGCATTTACTGATTCAGTATATTCACTTTTTATGATTTAGTCAGAATGGGTTTCATCACTTCTTCCATTCTATTTTGACATCATAACCTCTGGTTAGGAAATGCTTAATTTGAGTTTTATTTTTTTAATCGTAAACGATGTTGATTTTTTCTTTAAAATCATTGTTCTCATGACATTCCATCAGCATAGCCATACTTTTCTCAGCTCATAATTACATAGTCTTCAGAAGGGGGAATGGATTCATTTGATATTTGAGATGTGAACGTTAAAATAATCAGGTCTAGTCTCATGTATAACTCTGCTTACGGTCATATCACGTTGAATACACCGGTTCTCGCTCGATCACCGAAGTTAAGCAACGTTGAGCCTGATCAGATGGGTGACCACTTGGGTATATCAGGTACTGTAAGCGTGACGGATGTACGCTGTGGTGCAGTGGATATCGGCTCGGAAAGAGAAATCGCTGAGTCGAGTTCGAATTCTAGTTGAATACCCTGCATTCACGGGTAACCCTTCTAGTGATGGTGTCACGATAAAAACAACCTTGCAGCCCTAGCGCAAGCGTCAAGTATTCAGCTATGGACAAGATTATGAATTGCACTACACCAGTAGTGAGTTCTATCTCGGCCGAGGCCGCAAGATGATGACTCTGTTCACTTGCTTTAGATTATCAAGACTTTACAGTTTATTTAAAGCCAGAAAATATTTTTAAATTACAGTATTGTTTGTCAGAATATATTTGTGTGATACTCGCCATACTAATTAATCTATAGATTGAGGGGGAGACTCGGATTCATAACTTATCAGAATTTGATAGACATACAAGAAATTATAATATGGGTATAAAGTGGGGGATTAATTGTATATTATAATGTATATATAAAACTGATTCATCACTGTGTGCACATTTATATTCCAGAGAATACAAATAAATTATAAGACATGACTGTGTAGCTAATCAGTATTTCATTGATTCATTCATTCGTTTTCTATGACTTATCAAAAGAAGAAATTATTATGTGGATATGAAGTGGGGGTCGATTCTTTATTACAAGCAATATACAAACTGATCCCTCACTTTTAGGCCACACTTTTTTTGGATACATTTATATTCCAGTGAATGCAAATGAATCTAAAAGAGATACCTGTGAAACTAATTAGTATTTCATTGGTTGATTCTTTCATTTTAGATGACTTATGAAAAGATGAAATTATAATGTGGACCTGAAGTGGGGGTTGATTCTATATTATAATCAATATATAAACTGAACCCCCACTTTGTGGCCGCATTATTTTCTATACATTTATATTCCAGTGAATGCAAATAAATCTAATAAAAGATGCCTGTGTAGCTAATCAGTATTTCATTGATTGATTCATTCGTTTTCTATGGCTCATCAAATGAAGAAATTATTATGCTTGAGATTTGAGTCAGTTTCGCTCTGCCTTTGGCACGAGAAAGACTTGCCCGTTATGTGGTTACGATGCCGTCTATTTGTGTTGCCAATCACACATCGGTGTTAGCAATATAGTCGGTAGGAGAAAAAGCTGAGTTATGAAATCCACATAGTTGTTTCGTGTCACTTAAGTACCCAGCCAGGAGATCAGGCGAAGCCCTGAAAATAACGTTGTTGCCTAATTGTTATATATCGCCGTACGACGACAAAATAACGAGAACACGCATATATAAAAATATAAGGTTATATTTTTATTCTTGACGACGAACCCGTGTGGAATAGAGAATGGAAGAGTGAGAGCGCACATAGAATGGGTCGACGGGAGTGGAGTCTTGCCTGAGGTGTCTCTCTGCTTCCACTGGCCGTTCTCTGCTGGCGAATCCGTGTGTCGAGGTCTTTTTATAGTCTTCTGTTCTGTTTGCCTCCGTAGTCATTTCCGCCGCTGTCGGAAATAAGGTCAAACGACATCCGCTCCAGGCCCCGACAGGATGTATTTCTCAAACACCTGTCTTGTCGTTCGCCGACCCCTTCACCGACGGGAAACACCATCGCTTGCATCAACCTTCCTCGGGTGGGGCCAGATTGCTATATTACACTCCTCGCCCTCCCATTTTCCAAAATGTTCACCTAAGAACATTTTAAGCGTAACACCCTCACCCCCCCCCCCCATGCCACACAAGCCCGTCAATTGTACAAAACATGTGCACGCCGAAACAAACAAAACAAAACAAAAAATATATAGGGGAGCCTACATTGGCAACCCAACAATGTTCGTGTCCATTGTGGAATTTTCATAATGGTCTTTTTTTTTTCTTTTTTTTTCTTTTTTTTTAAGTTTCTGTAACTTTCAATGTTCGTTTCCTTTCTCGACTCTGTCCACACGCGTAGACGCCTCGATGCACGACCATATGATGATAGGCGGTAACCGCGCCCCAGTTTCTAAACTGACATCGAGTAAATGACCTTTGACCAACACTATGCGTATTTCCGCTCGAGTTTATTGTTACACATGTAACTTCATTTAATTTAATTTAATTTAATTTCAAACATACTATGTTTGAACACAGAAAAATGACCATTATCTGCAGTACATATCATTCATAGTCTGACCGAGAAATGTTCAATAGAAAACGAAGAAAATTACCCTGATTCCAACGTTAATCCGCATGCAATTTACTTGTGGAGGATTAGAGGTTTCATCTATCTTAATTTAGTCTAAAAAAATGAACCCGTGACTCTTAATTCATTAGTTTGTATCTTCCGCATGTTTTGCTATAAGGAGGGTGACCTAACTATTTCACTTAAACTATCGTTAATCCTCCCACTGCTTTCTTTCCCAATCCTATAGCATATCAGCCAATAAGTCTACAAGACTTTTCAGTTGTTCTTTCTTTTTGTTCCGATCAACTGTGGAATCTGCAGGTCTATCCGTGCTTTTTGCCCCAACAGACGTTTGCCTCATTTGGACATCTTCGCTGCTAGGTGATTCCCTAGAAAAACCCTGATCTACATGAGTAGATCCAGTCGTTTCACACTTTGAGCAATCATCCTCGAACGTGGATGAAACATTATTTATACCACCGATTCTATCATCATTATCAATAGTTGACACGTTTTTATTCGCCATGTTACGTCGCGTCATGATGCGACGCTCCATTAATGGAACATCAGACTCATCGTCTGATTCCACACGTTGGTGTCGATTTTTTGTGCACTGGAAAGTCGGTCTGTTCCGCTCCGGATTCGTCATCCGAATCACTGGATTCTACTGGAGCAGCCAATACAATCTTTCGTAACGGCCTATCGGAAGTAGGGATTTTCCATTCATCAATGGACGCTGCCCGAAGATGCTCAGCATGCGTCTTAATGACTTAGCCGGTTAACTGATCTCTAATTCTATAAGAGACCGGGCCAGTCTTTTCAACGATCACATAATATGGCCGCCAGCGCACATCTAACTTCCCTATCTTTTGGTGATTCTTATAGTACACCAAATCACCAACCTCAAAAGTTGTATTTTTCGTCTTACCACGCGACTTATCTATCGCGGCTCTCCTCGCTTTTCTTATATTATTCCTAACTAAAGTGAAGCTACGATGCATTTCCTGTAGTGCAATTTGGTGATGCTCATCACCATAATATATGCGACGAGGCCTCAGTATATTGTCCAAGGGCAAAATAACATCCCTGTTGTAGAGCAAGTAATACGGTGAAAACTTAGTGGTCTCGCTCACATGAAACCGGATAGCCGCCAAAATTTGGTTAATGTAAATATCCCACGACTGTTCGTTGTTGCCGATTTTTTTTGCTAGAACATCATGCATTGTTCTGTGAAACCTCTCAACCTTACCGTTGCTCTGGGGGTGATAAAAAGAAGTTGTCACATGGTGTACGTTTAGGTCTTCTAATGTCTTTTTCATTACCCTGTTGACATTTTCTGGCCCATTATCAGTTAAAAGCTGAAGTGGTGTCCCAAATCTGGGGAAAATTTCGTCAACTAAGAGATGCACCACTGTTTCTGCCTTCTTGTTAGGAACCGCAAATGCCTCCGGCCAACCACTGTACATATCTATGAATGTAACTATGCATTGGTTACCTGAATGGGTCTTTGGGTAGGGTCCTGAGACATCTAAAGCAACCTTTGCGAAAGGAAAAGGAGGGAAGTCACATTCCTGTATGTGGGGTTGCTGCCTCTTTAGGTTTCTTGTCTGACACGGGATACATTTACCTACGAAATCATTTATTTCTCTAAGTAAACAAGGCCAGAAATACTTTTGTTTTATTGAGTGGAATATCTTATCCACCCCCATATGGCCACTGTCATCATGGTATTGAACTAGCACCCTTTTTCTAAGGTGAGATGGTACATACAGCCTGATGAGGGGGTTCATCATCAGGTTGAGACAAATAGTACACCACCTCATCCATTACTATATATCTCTTCTGTTCTGCTTTGGTAGCCCTACCATTTCGTAATCTAATCTTCAGGTCTAAGATGTTTTTGTCTAATTCTTGCTCCCTGATTATGTCTATTCCTTTCAATGTGGGCCGTTCGGGTGCCTCTGATGAATTTCCGACATTTTTATGGGCTGCTAATTCTTCCGGCTCCATTAGGTTGGAGTTTATAACACTAACCAAGTAATTTCTATCATCTATATCTACTGGAGAAGCAATATGGTCTTTGTTCACATCAACAGCGCGTGATAAGAGATCCGCGCAAACATTATCCTTACCCTTAAGATACTGTATGCTGCAATTGTAGCCAGACATGCTCAGAGCCCAAGTCTGTATCTTCTTATTTTGTATGGGCGAATTAAGTAAGTGCTCCAGGGGCCTATGATCAGTGTATATTGTGAATGTTGCGCCATGCAGGTAGTGATTCAGTTTTTGAAGAGCATAGTGTATGGCATAAGCCTCTTTCTCTATAGTTGACCACCTCGTTTGTGTGTCACTTAATTTATGGGACAATAAATAAATTGGTTTTTCTACATCCTTCCTATTTTCCTTATCGTACACCACCTGGGATAGGCATGCGCCAATCGATTGATCGGATGCGTCAGTATATAACCTATACGCCTTATTTGGGTTGGGATAGGCTAGTGTTATCATCTCCGCGAGCTTCGTTTTTAGTGTATCGAAAGCGGTTTGGCAAGCATCGTCCCATTAGAATCGTGCATATTTCCTTGTCAAATTGACCAGCGGTTCGGCTATATCAGAGAAATTTCTAATAAAGCGGCGATAGTATGAGGTCATCCCGATAAAAGCTCTTACTTGCCTAACAGTGATTGGAGTAGAAACTGACTTTATAGCCTTGACTTTATTGAGGTCTGGTTGTATTCCCTCTTCACTTATCTTGAACCCCAGGTATTGGGTCTCTTTCTTAAAGAACTCACACTTAGCTGGCTTCAGTTTAAGGTTGTGCTTACGTAGACTACTAAAGACTGTGTCTATATGTTTCAAATGATCTTCCACCGTAAATAGAAAATATCAGAATATCATCTAAATATGCCAGAGCAAAATCTTCCTGTCCCTGTAAAACAACTGACATTAATTCCTGGAAGATGCCGGGTGCGTTTGCAAGTCCAAATGGCATAACATTAAAATGAAACAGACCCTTGTGGCAGGTGAATGCACTTTTTTCTTTGTCATCATCATGAAGCTTAACTTGCCAGTACCCTGATTTTAAATCAAGCTTCGAAAAGTACCTTGCCGAACCAAGTGATGCCAGTATATCATCGATGACAGGAAGAGGCCGAGCATATTTCTTTGTAATCTTATTAAGTGCTCTAAAGTCTACACAAAATCTCTTACCACCGTCTTTCTTCTCTACTAAAACTACTAGAAAACCCCACGGGCTATTGGATCTCTCAATTACACCTGCCTGCATCATTTCGTCGATTGCTGAATCCATTGTCTTTCTTTGTTTGAGGGGTGTGCGATATGGGCGTTTCTTATGGGCTCATGCGTTCCAGTATCGATACGCATCTCCACACTAACGGTTCTACCCAGGTTCTTGTCGTCACTAACGAACATGTCCCTATTTCTTTTTAGCAATTTGTTAATTTCAGGTTTGAATTCCTCCGGTACATGTACCTGTTCCAAATCTACATCAGGACTTTTATTATTTTGTTTATCGGGCATAGTAATTTCAGTAATATTACCTGCCCTTTCCAATTTAGCCAGCGGACACCCCCGTCTCAAAGTGATTGTCTGGTTAGTGTTATTCATTATCAGCAACTGAAACTTACGAGACTGGCATTTTTACAACTGCGTTGGCTACTGATATACCACATAAGTTTCTAACATATCCACTACTCAGCTGTTCGATTTCATATTCTTTGCCACGTCCATTTCTCAGCCTGGTTAATCCCAGACAAGCATGCAGGTGTTGAGGTCTTAATGTTACTTTTTGAGCTAACCTAACAATAGAGGAAATATGAACATCCTCCTCTAATGCCACGTATTCTTCACCAATCTTCAATGCCCCCAAATCGAAATACATTCTCACCCCGTTCTGCATCAGCCAATCTCGGCCAAGTATAACGTTTCTATTGAGATTTTTCACGACTAAAAAATCATGGGGTATGGACTTACTTCCTATCTGGACCTGTAGACGACAAAGGCCTTCAACGTATAACGGGGATCCATTCGCAGTTCGAAGTTTAATGTCCCTCTTTTGCAGTTCAAGTCCCAGTCGCAATTTTTTAAATACCCTACAGCTTATAACCGATACCTCTGCTCCCGTATCTACCAATGCCCTATAAGGTCTACGTTCTATTCTAATAAAGATGGAATTTGGCGCGCCCATATTACCAACTATGTGCGTTGGTACCGCCTTGTTCCGTTCGTTGGGCGTCGCACGAACGGACCTCTGCCGTTTCCCGGGGCGCGTCTACAAAATTTCGCTATGTGGCCTTCTTTCCCACAATTCCAACACCTAACAACGCTCCTGTTCCTCTCCCGCTCACGAGTTTTGTATTTAGTTCCCCTATTACCAACTTTTCTATTGTTCTTATTCCTATTATTATTAGTATTAGATTCAGCGGGGCTTACAGCTTCTATCGGTACCCGTCTCCGAGAGTGGCAAATTTCCATAGGCTCCTCTTCGTATTCAGAGTTTGCATCGAGTCGAATTTTCCATCTCAACTCAGATAACGCTTTCTGATAGGCAGCCTCTAGTGTTTGTGGCTCATCCTTCATAACTGCCATCTTTATTTCCCGATCCCTTAGACCTTTTATGAAAAATCCTAGAACTTGTTTTATCACAACTTCATTCCTCCCGTCAACCCCAACATATGCGCTCTCCGCTAGGCGTACTACTCTCTGCATGTAGTCCTGCACCCCCTCTGTTCTACCCTGCTTAATGTTCACTAATTCAACTAACCGTGCGTCGGGGTCTAAAACCAATCCGTAGTATTCCTTTAAAGAAGTTTTGAACTCCTTCCATGTGAGTTGTGGGTTATTAGAGATTAGTCTATATACATAGTGTCCAACAGCTCCTCTTGTTGTGAGAAGAGCTGCCTGACACTTGTCTTCTTCTGCCACGCGCACAACTTTAAAATACCTCTCCATATCCTCCAACCAAGCACTATAACCACCATCTTCTTTGCACGCTAATGGTTGTATATTCTTTAAAAAAGATTCTCCCCTTAAAGTGTTCGACACCGAACAAACCACATTTCTCAATTCTAGGGTCAGACCTTGAACAAAATCGGCAAAAGTATGCTGTTCCATTTTTTTTTTTTTAATTAGACTTATTATAAACTTATGAACAAGAGCAGAACACACACAAGATCGAATCAAAAGTCACCTACCTTTCGTTGATGTCGTCTATGGTCGTCCGGTTGCTTTCTATTTTCGTCTTCTTTTTTCTTTTTCTTCCTCTATCTGGTGGTTGTAATTCCGTCGAATTTCAATTGTCGCCGTGGTAACCAAGTTCGCATCTATCTGTTTTGTTGTTGTTGTTGTCTTAAAACAGCAAGTCACTAGGCACCAATTTGCGTATGTTATATATCGCCGTACGACGACAAAATAACGAGAACACGCATATATAAAAATATAAGGTTATATTTTTATTCTTGACGACGAACCCGTGTGGAATAGAGAATGGAAGAGTGAGAGCGCACATAGAATGGGTCGACGGGAGTGGAGTCTTGCCTGAGGTGTCTCTCTGCTTCCACTGGCCGTTCTCTGCTGGCGAATCCGTGTGTCGAGGTCTTTTTATAGTCTTCTAGAACCGGGACTTTCCTTCCGGTTTTGCCACGCCAACGCAACGCCCAGGCCCCGACAGGATGTATTTCTCAAACACCTGTCTTGTCGTTCGCCGACCCCTTCACCGACGGGAAACACCATCGCTTGCATCAACCTTCCTCGGGTGGGGCCAGATTGCTATATTACATAATGTGCTATAGGGGGATACACCTATGGATGAATTATCCGAAATCAGATATATCCACGGTACCAATCTGTGTCCTAGTGTCGTGTTTGTTTGGACCATTATACTAAGCACAATTGTCCAGTGTTTTATGTCAAGTTCAAAGTAGGTGGAGATCAGGTATTTTCTACGGAACAACATGAAAGGTAGATTTATTTTTGAAGTTAATTTCTTCTAGCCTTTCCCTAAAAAGGCAGCACTTACAAGGCAGCAGGAGGTTTGATTTCAGAGTTTTGCTTCTCCCAGACTAGTTGCCAGTTGGGGTGAATACATGTATTCATATTTTTCCCAAGTGCATCAACATGTAAGTGAATGCAATGATGAACTCGACTGGAATTCGAACTTTCTGATTTCTCAATTCGAGCCGATATGAATTACACCCTAGTTCCACTAGCGTTCCTTTATCATAAAACGACTAATTTATGATAAAAGAAAATATGGTCCATGTTCTTATTAAAAGCTTGTGACCTTCGTGAACGCGCAACGAGCCCTTGCCCATCATAACACTCTAGAAATCGACAATCGAAATGCAACATGAGGTAATCGTTGGTTGGTCGGTGGAAAGCTTTGGCGAGGATCGCCTATTATTACATGTGAATAGGTATACTCTCTTATGAGCAGCAGTAGAGTAGTTTCTTTTTGCCACCTCCATAGATTGGAATTCACATTTTCCTTTTGATTTAGTTGATGGCCAGCCTTTGTTGCAAAACCAGCTTTACAGGACTATTTAAACCACATGCAGAGGAAAAAGAAACGAATTCTGGCCTTGTTCGAAGGCATTTATACAAAAGTGACCGTAGCATATTTAAATTCGATTCCCTCTGTTTCATTTTTTTGCAAGTAAATTGGCAATTATTGCCAAATAAAAATTGGCAAAGGATAACTGAACGCAAATGATCACAAAAAATAAGGCTTACGGTCTATCACGTTGAATACAGCGGTTCTCGCTCGATCACCGAAGTTAAGCAACCTTGAGCCTGGTCAGTTCTTAGATTGGCGACCGCTTGGGAATACCAAGTGCTGTAAGCGTCTAGTGATGGATATGCGTGCTTACGGCCATATCACGTTGAATACACGGGTTCTCGCTCGATCACCGAAGTTAAGCAGCGTTGAGCCTCGTCAGTACTTAGATGGGTAACCGCTTGGGAAAACCAAATACCAGGTAAACGTATAGTCACCGATGTGCGTTGAGTGGATATCGGTTCGGAAAGAGAAATCGGTGAACCGAGTTCGAATTCCAGTTGAACACCCTGCACTGGTACCCTTACGCACTGGTTCCCTTGGGAAAGGTATTAATCCGTCCCTTCACTCCAGTTACGGGTTAAATAACAAGGGTAGAACTTGGGGACTTCTGTTCCGATAAACTTATCTCACTGGTGCCCTCTATGTATAAATTTACTCGCGCTACTAGATTAGCAACTCGATCGCTCACTTTTACAGTGAACCCAATAAAATGTAACTGCACCTTCTACTCTAACAGCTCCTTTTCTCGCACTTCCCGCTTGTTGAATTCCCTTCCATTTACTTGCTTCCCCAATCTCAAGTTGATAGTCATCTCCTATCTCACTGACTTGGATCCTCTCTCTTACGCTTCTTTCTCCGTCCGCACCACTCTCATCAGTCTTCTCATCCCCCTCTTACCCAATTCCTGACAATCCCTGTAACCTGTCACTCTTTCTCATAACTTTCCGATCTGGTCGTTTAACTTCTTCTGTTCAGTGTTTTAGGAAAATTCGAGGAGACCATTGTTTAACGGAAACATATGAAAAAAAGCGATACAGTATCGAATAGTGTTATCGGACATTTAATCTGTTTTGCCTTGTAGTGGAGTGGATACCGTTTCAGAATGAAAAATCGGATGCCAAGTTCAAATTCCAGTTGATATTCCTTGCATTCACTTACGCTTAAATACCCTTGAGAAAAGTATTAATCCGTCTCTTCCCTCTAGTTATAGGTTAAATAACAGGACAGATTGGGTTCTAAAGCCTTGGTTGGCAACCAGTCTACCGCAGAAAGTAATGGCACTCTTCTGTAGGATAATCTTCTGCCCAGTTAAAAGAGATATGATCTCTCAAGCGTGTGTTACGTATAGCAATCAACTGACTGATTCTGTTTTGTATCCAAATAATTTGGTTTGCCTACACGCCGTCATTTTTCAGCAAGTTGGTGAGTGGAAATGGAGATGAAGGTGGTAAACTTTGGCTGAAGTTCCTTTACGTCTTCAGGTTCGATATGAGCAGTAGCGAATATACGGGATGGGGTGGGGAAGGGACCATGGCTACTCTCAGAATTTCGGCTGTAAAAGCCTACATAACTAGTAGTAAATTTTAATACCTAATAATAAAGAGAATGAACTGAGCAGAAGGTGCCTCGCTATTGTCTATCTCTCTCTAGGAGCGTGACAGGAGGGATATATATATATATTTATATCCTTTATCTATTATAATAAAAACTGTTATATATATATATATATATACGCAACAATTTTTATTATAATCGGGAGAATTAAAATACTAATGCTGTAGGATTACTACGTCCACACACACACACACACACACACACACACACACACACACACACACACACATATATATATATATATATATATATATATGCGCATACAATGACAATATTTTGCAGCACGCTTACGAAGGCTGCCTCGCTTCTCATCACTAGCTAAGACCAGCTGCGACCATCTGAGACAGGCTTATACCATCTAAGACAAGCTTAATACCTAGTAATCGCATATGCGGGGCTGAGTAAATATTGACCAGTTTCCTGAATGTACGTGCATTTAAAAAACGACCTAGTGTTACAAATCGCCTCAGTAGATGAGCTGGGTAAATACAACCTTTAAGAGGATCGCGACTCGGTAGTTTAGAATTATTGGTCTAAACTAAAATCAAGCACAAAAATATCTTCTAAAATATATCCTCTCAGATTGTTCAGCCATATCTATATTCGGGAACAAGTTTGACGCAAGGTGATTTGAAAGCCGTACCACGAATATATTTATTATTTTTCTGTTTCTTTTTTTAAATTCATATATCTACCTGAATAAATCTTTTTCTGTTTGATCGAAAGTTACATACAATACATTTTCTCACTTGTCTAGGTGCCGTGTCTCTTCATGTGCGCGTGGCTGAGTCCTTAGGATGATCACTTTCTGACCATATATCCCGGCTTCGAATCTTACCATAGTCAATTTAGCAGGAAGGTGACTTCATGATGTAATCGGTCTGAAGGTGATCCCAGCTTACGACACATTTATAAAATACTTGTGTCGTTTTCTTAACCCAAACCTTTTGACTTAAATTGGATAGACGGGATCCTTTGGGAAGAGTCGGTGGTTTAAAATAAATCACGAGCCTTGGTTGGCAATACTTTTTGAGATTGTGTCTCGTGTATAAAAAACACCCGGTTGTAGGGCCGGCGATCCACGTCTGTATCAACCATCGAAAGAGGTCCGTGACGTCCACACACAGTAGCAGGGTCTGAGTACAGCTATGTTTGACCGTATTGTATGAGACTGTAGATCGATTTCCAATCAACCATCGATTGGTCGAAAGATAATGATGTCGATGTTCCTTCATGATCTATCTGGTTTCTCCACATTCTTTTCTTTTGTAGCTCACAGTCATAGCAACATACAATTATTTTTCTATTTCACTCATTCTCTTTTTTGAAATCTATTTAAAGAAGCCGGTTTGTCAGGATACTCATCTCGTTGTTCATTTGACCTTCAAATATGTCCTATGACTTACAAATTTCTTAAACCTTTTCTCTCCTTATGTATCACAGAACTTTCAATTGTCTCATTCGGATTTTAATTATAACTCTCGGTTCCGCTTTCCTTAAAAATTACTTGTTGCTTACATGTTCCCTCTATTGTATTTTTTTTTATAAGCGTTTCACCCCGAGCAAGGCATGTCACTGCCACTACTGCGCAGGGGGCTACATAGAGTGGAGAAAAGATGATTAAATATAGGAAATGTCAGAGGGTGGGTGATAGGCGGGTAAGGATACCGAGAATGTGGGTTGGGTAGATGAGAGTGTTCTGAGAATAATTGGGAGTTAGTGTGATAGGAGGTGTCTATTGACCCTACATTTAAACACCTGGAGATTGTAGCTGTCGGGAAAGCAGTCTTGTGGAAGGGAGTTCCACAGGCGGAAAGCGCGAGAAAAGAAGCTGTTGGAGTAGAATTTACGGTTACATCTTATTTGTTTAACTGTAAAAGGGTGGGACCTAGTTGCTAATCTAATATCTCGTGTGAATTCGTGCTTAGGCAGCACCAGTGATCTAAGCTCATCGGAGCAGTAGCCATGAAAGTACTTGTAGAAGAGGCACAGGGAAGCCACATCACGCCGGTGAGAGAGTGCCTGCAGCCGGTCTGCCAAGTCAGTATCAACCACGTTACAGATCCTCCTTTGTATTTTGTCAAGAAGCCCAAGGAGAGCAGCAGGGGCACACGGCCAGATATGGCAGCAATATTCAATATACGGGCGGATGGTAGATTTGTATATGTGCAGGATAGATTCAGGTGGAAAAAACTTCCGGGCCCTGCACAGGGAGCCGACTTTCATAGCAGCAGATTTGGCAATGCATTCGATATAGTCATTCCATTTGAGGTTCGCCGAAAGTGTAAGGCCAAGGAGGCGTAGTATTTTACTCTCTGAGAGGCTAGCCTGTCCCATGCTAATGGGAGGTAGATGCGATTGTCTATGGTGGTTAGTTGATAACAGCTTCGTTTTAGAGGCATTGAAATTTACTAGCCATTTCCTACCCCAGGCCACTACGGATTGGAGGTCCCTTTCAAGTACGGCAGCGAGGTTCACTTTGTCGTCCACACCTGCTTTCGATCGATGCGAGAGTAGATTATTGTGTCATCGGATTACATGCCAACTTGGGATCTAATGGTGTCGGGGAGATCGTTAATGTAGATCAGAAAGAGTGTGGGATCTAGGATAGAACCTTGAGGGACGCCCGCGTTCGTATGGTAGTTTCGGGAGGCATGCCCATTTAATACCACCTTCAATGTGCGGTTAGAGAGGAAAGACTGGATGAGGTCAAACAGATGTCCAGTTATCCCGTAGCTCCGCAGTTTGCACAAGAGGCCAGCATGCCAGACCCTGTCGAATGCTTTGGAGATATCCAAGGCAACGGTTCGGGCTTCACCATTCTTGTCAAGTGCCCGGTATATGTACTCGGTCGTTAGCATATCAGCAGTAGACCTGGTGAAGCGAAACCCGTAATGTTTGTCAGAGAGAAGCCTGTTGGCCGTGAGATGCTGAATCACCTCGGCGTTGATAATGGCTTCGAAAACTTTCATCATTCTTTTGTGGAACAATATATCTGTCGCCTCGCCATGTGATGGAATTGTACAGAATTCGCAGCGATAATAAATATAACGTGCTGGTTCAGCATGTTGTGCATATGGTTCAGAGAATCGTGTAAATAACCGTGTCTATTGGGTATAAGAGTAAGAGAATCATACCAATAGTAGTGGCTATGTGGTATAAGGATAAAAGAATCATGACAGTTCTTGTGTTTATGGTGTATAAGTTTGAAAAGGTCGTGTCAATAGTCGTGATTGTGAATTATTAGGGTATAACAATCATGCCAATAGTTGTGGCTATGCGGTATAAAGGGTAGAAGAGTCATGCCAATTGTTGTGTTTATGGTGTACTAGCAGTATAGCCCGGCGTTGCTCGGGAGTAATGGAAGCTTTAAAACTAATTTATGGTCCTGGAGATCAGACTCTTTAGACGTTGGTACGAAAGACTAAAAAGCAATAGTTGTTTCCAGTTAAAACGAAACCGTAGACTGAAAGAAAAATGAATGGATGTAAGTCAAATTTTGATTTCCTGTTATCGATATCAAATAAGTTTTTTTCGTCGTAAACTGAATTTTGAAGGCTAAATAAGTCCTCTGAGTAAATGGTATCATGGCTGAGTCTAAGAACTACAATTATACCTACTTAGTGCCAAACCCGAAGCAAAAACTAAATATAAGCTGAAAAAATACAGACATCCAGGCAGATAAACAAACACACACACAAACATCTTGCCTTATATATATATATATATATATATATATATATATATATATTATCGTTTATCTGCACTATTGTAAGAACTGAAACCTTGAAATTTCTGAATATCGTTTCTTATATCTTTGTCTATGAGTGTATCAAATTTGATTAAAATCGAACCACGCCTTCTATAACCGATTTTTTCGATTATCGCTATTTAACAGGGATAGCTCGACAGAAAACCTAGCTAAGAACACTTGCAGACGCTTATAGTACAACTGTGTAAATTTTCAAGAAAATCGGTTCAACCGTTTCGGAGCCTATAGGTAACGAACACACACACAGACACACACACAGAGACAAAGTTCCATTTATAAATAAGTTTAGATAAGTTTGAGAGGGTTGTATCAACAGACGTGGTTGTGAAGTATAAGCGTGAGAGAATCATGACAATGGTTGTGGCTATATTATATAAGTGTGAGAGGGTCGTGCTAATTGTAATTTTTGTGGTGTATAAAGGTGACAGAGTCGTGTCAATAGTCATGGTTGTTGGGTATAAGATTAAAAGAGTTGTGCCGATAGACGTGACTGTTGTGTATAATGGCGAGAGACTCGTGCCAATAGTCATGTCTCTGGGGTATAAGAGTGAGAGAATCGTGACAATATCTGTGGCTGTGGGGTGTAAGGGTGAGAAAATCAAGGGAACAGTTCTTGAAACTCGAAAAATCATTTAAAGGAAAAAATAATTGGTGATTATTTTTACTTCAGTTTATGAGAGTTAATGAGATAGGAGAGTCTATTGACCTTACATTTAAATTCCTGGAAATTGTAGCTGTCGAGGTGAATGGCAGGGGCACCCGACCAGATGTGGCAGCAGTATTCAATACACAGGCAGATGGTAGATTTATATATGTGCAGTATGGACTCAGGCGGGAAAAACTTCCTGGCCTTGCACAGTGAACCGACCTTCTTGGCAGTGGGTTTAGCAATGGATTCTATATAGTCATTCCACTTGAGGTCCGCTGAGAGTGTGAGGCCAAGGAGGCGTAGTGTTTTACTCTAAGGGAGGCTAGCCTGTTCCATGTTAATGGGAGGTACGAGCGATTGTCTATGATGGTTTATTGATAGCAGCTTCGTTTTGGAAGTATTAAAATTTACGAGCCATTTCTTTCTCCTGTCCAACACGGATTGGAGGTCTTTCTCAAGCTCGGCAGCGAGGTTTGCTATGTCAACCTCAGCAGATTTTTGATCGAGGCGAGAGCAAAAGGTGGTGTCGTCGGCGTACATGCCTACTTGGGATTCTCTTCGTGATTTTGCTGCATAACAATGAGCAGGTCGTATCGATAGTGCCGAGGACACTAGGAGCTATCGTAAATGCACGCGAGTCAAGATTACAAGAGTATATTTGTATTTAATATAACTTCCACTATTAATATTATTTAAGGTTTAACATTATGATTTCTGAAGTTAGTGAGGTTCTTAGGAGGGAGACAAAGTCGTACCGAGAGTATATTGCATACTGGAAATCATCTTCAAGAGAAAAGGGCACGATTATGGTTAATGTGCATTTAATTTAATTTTTATTATTTCGTTTTCAAATAAAAGATCAGTTGAAGGACCAGTTGAAGGGGTCTCATACCGATAGACATGATTAGAAGGATGAATATATATTTAATATTATTTCTGTTATTACAGTCGTTTACTGATTATCATTTTGATTTGCAAAACAGTTTAAAAGAAAGAAAGAAAGAAAGAAAAAAAGAAAGAAAGAAAGAAAGAAGAATGAAAGGAAAAGAAAGAATGAAGGAAAGAGCAAAACATGAAAGAAAGAAAGAATAAAAAGAAAGCAAAAGATACTTAACGAAGCTAAGATGCTGTTTGCTTCCAGAATGAAGTAGCGCATAGCATCCTCTGAGTTCGGAGCCAAAGACTACTGGCGCCTCTGTAAAAGCGTGCTCAACAAGGGTAATTCCTCAATACCCCCACTAATCAACGAGTTTGAGGTCCTCACCTCCTCAGCGGACAAGGCTGAATGCTTTGCCCGTAGATTCTGGACCAATTCGTGTCTGGATTCGTCTGGAGTCCAGACACCCGATTTCCCATCTAGAACTGAGGTCCAATTGAATGACGTCCACATCACGCCCTCGCTCAATCAAAAATCTGATGTTGTTGATAAGGCGAACTTCGCGGCTGAGCTTGAAAAGGACCTCCAATCCGTGGTGGACTGGGGTAGGAAATGGTTCGTAAAATTCAATTCTTCCAACACGAAGCTGCTGTCAATTAACCACCACAGACGACCGCACCTCCTTCCCATTAGCATGTAACAGGCATGCCTCCCAGAGAGTAAAACACTAAGCCTGTTTGGCCTGACACTCTCAGCGGACCTCAAGTGAAATGACTACGTCAAATCCATTGCTAAATCCGCTGCCATGAAAGTTGGCTCTCTGTGCAGGGCCCGGAAATTCTTTCCGCCTGAAACTATCCTGCACTTATACAAATCTACCATCCGCCCGTGTTTTGAATATTGTTGCCACATCTGGTCGGGTTCCCCCTGCTATTCCCCTCGGGCTTCTTGACAAAATACAGCGAAGAATCTGTAATGTGACTGATACCGACTTAGCTGACCGCCTGCAGTCACTCTCACCAGCGTGACGTGGCTTCCCTGTGCCTCTTCTATAAATACTTTCATGGCTTCTGCTCTGATGAACTTAAATCACTGGTACCCCCTAGGTGTGAGTTCGCACGAGATACTAGATTGGCAACCTTCTGGAGGAGATCTTGTAGTTTATTTTCTGTGTCTGCTATCAGCATTGTATTATGTGGCTTAAAAATTTTAACTATTTCTTCCTGATGATAACATTCCCTTTTGTTTGTACTTTCTCTAAAGATTCATCGTTCTTAGTGTTTTCGGTTCATGGCTTTATTTGCATGTTTTTGTAGAACAACATTTCTGTTGCTTCAAGTATCTGCTTCATCTCTGAGGAGATTGTTTAGCATTCACTGCAATAGGGGAAGAATGATATTACATAACAGTTCAATACTTTTTTTCATTTGAACTGTTGTGAGATCTCCCCTTATGCAATGATAATGGACTCGACTTGAGTATACATATACTCCTGTCATAGTGAGAACCGAAGAGATCCGTAAGAGACATAGGCACTGATCCATAAGCTACCGAACGATACCGAAGTTTCACAGAGAATACCGCGTCAGTTGGTATAGTAGCTCTGAGCTCCACTCAGCCAGAATAATATGACACGGATATACTATTTCAACACGGCTTCACTTCAAGAATTGTATATATATATATATATATATATATATATATATATATATATATATATTCCTTACTGATCGTATTCCTGGATTACTAATCTGCGTTCCAGTTTGTATATTTACATTCAATATAACCTATTTTTCTATCTCGAATATCTGTTTTGTTGTTCATTATTTTGTGCGGTTCCTCACCCGGATCCACAACATGAACGATATTTTTGTTTCTAAATAAGTCCGTTAAGTGCCATACGTGATACACGCTTTGGCGATCCTGTCTCGAAAGAGACATGACTGACTGGGCAGAATATTATCCTGCAGTAGGTTGCCATTGCTTTCTACTGTAGGCTGGTTGCCAACCAAGTCTATAAAACCCAACCTGTCCTATTATTTAACCCATAACTAGAGAGAAAAGAGGGATTAATACCTTTCTCAAGCGTATTTGTGCGTAAGTGAATGCAATGAATTTGGCTGGAATTCGAACTCGGCTCCCTGATTTCTCGTTCCGAGCCGATATCAACAGCAGTACAATGCACATTAAAAAAATGAAAAAAACAGTCAGGGTTACCACCCCATATCCAATGTAATTTCTGTTAATAGTTATTTAATTTTATTTTTTCGTGAATAGTTTGATAGTCGTACCAATACTACTAGGAGGCATCTAAAACTCACAAGACAAGGAGAATTTAATGTGTAAAATAATTTCTCTTATTGTCGATATTTTTCTTCTACTATATTTAAAATTATTAGAAATGTTTCCTTGGGATGCTATTGATGTCTTCTGCCAATTCTAGCCAAGTTTTCTAGCAATCGAATTTTATTCGTCAGTTTTCAACATTAAACTGTAGCAGGTGTTAAATCATCAATATTTCATGATAAGGTGAATAAATATTACAAAATAGGTGATTAAATAATGTAATAATCAAGGACAATTTAATATCATTGTTAATCTGATATGGAATGTGTCTCTAGGCATTAATGTGTTCTTTAATTAAATCAGAATTAAAAAATAATCCTATCAGTTTATAAAGCTCGATACCTGCAAATATTGGTCGTCAAGTATATTTACGTGCTGTTTGTCGGCATGTCTGCAAATATTACATATATTATCTAAACTTATTTATAAATGGAACTTTGTCTGTGTGTGTGTGTGTGTCTGTGTGTGTCCGTTACCTATAGACTCCGAAACGGCTGAACCGATTTTCTTGAAAATTTACACAGTTGTACTATAAGCGTCTGCGAGTGTTCTTAGCTAGGTTTTGTGTTGAGCTACCCCCGATAAATATCGAAAATCGATAATCGAAAAAATCGGATATAGAAGGAGTGGTTTAATTAAATTTGATACACTCATAGACAAAGACATAAAAAACAATATTCAGAAGTTTCAAGGTTGCAGTTCTTACAATAGTGCAGAAAATCGATAATATATATATATATATATATATAAAAGGCAGAGTGTAAGGCAGAATGTTTGTGTGTATGTCTGGGTATCTGTCTGTATGTCCTTTATACAAATCCACAATTTTTATCCGATTCTCATCAAACTTCACACAAATATTCTTTTGGCTGACTCTGAGCTCCAGGACCATGCATTAGTTTTAAAACTTTCATTCCACCCGATCAATGCTGGGCTATACTGCTAGTTATTATTAAACCAATACCAAAAAAGTACATCCGACAAAAGGGCTTCTGATCAGAAGATTGCCGGTTTTGAGGAGCGTGAAACCACGTCTTAACTGCTTTCGTTGCCTCGGGGTGGTAACATCTTTTATGGTTCAAACACTGGACAGTGAATCTCCCGAACAAAATCAGCACTATTATTTAATATTCAAATTACCAAGAATACATTTTTATAGCAAAATTAAGAACAATACATTTTATAGCAAAATAACCAACAATACAATTTTAGAGTAAAATTACAAGCAGTGCATTTTATGAATAAATTTAGCAACAGAAAATGTTTCTGCTAAAATGATCAAAGATAAATTTTATAGAAAAATTATAATAAATGCAACATTAAAAAAGTAAAAAAATATATCTTTATAATAAAATTAGTAGTAATGTATTTTTATGAAAACATTCCAAAAATGTCTTTTTGTAGTAAAACTGCCAGCAATATTTTAAACAATATGTGTGTGTGCGTGTGTATATATATATATATATGTGTGTGTGTATATATATATATATATATATATATATATATATATATATATATATATATTTCTTTAATAACTTTAAATTCATGACTTCCTGAAATGCATTAACTTAATTAAAAATTTTAAGATATTACATTTAAATCCCTGTAAACATTCACTAGCCTCTACCATTTGATATTTGATACCCCGTGTATCTCTTGTCTCTACACCCTGTAACCTCTCCACTACCAGCTCTGTCCTGTTCTACTTTGTGACCGTTGTTAACCTGGCCCCTTCCCCCCTTTACCCCAGGGCCTTCGCCATTTGGAACAAAACAATGTTGCTGACGTGACGTGGATCTCTGTTAGAGATCCCATGTCGAAATGTACATCCGACACCTTTGAAGTTTGAAAATTTTCTCTAATTTCTCTCTCTCTCTCTCTCTCTCTATATATATATTCTCTAATTTCTCTCTCTCTCTCTCTCTCTCTATATATATATATATATATATATATATATATATATATTGTATTTGGGCAACAATCTCTCTTTTATACAGGTTTCATTAAAAATGATAAGCAAGTAATTATCATTAAGTTTTTTATATAATTTTTCATGTGGTCATATAATTTTTTCTTTTCGGAACTCAAATTATATAAGAATTTCCAAGCTTTTGTACTTTCGAATCCTTTTATCTATACTTTGAGCCAGTATCAAGAATTAATTTTGTTTTACTTATAAATAAACGTGTAAAGCTTATGCATACAGAGTCTTGTGTAGGTTAATTTCCGAACACGGTAAGCACATTGTTACCATGTTCATAATTGATGCTATTAAGTGTAGGATTTTTTTTTTGTTACTAATGCCTCCATTATTTTTAATCTTTTTTTTACATGTGGATGATACTGTTATGTATGCAATATCAACGAGGATATCACGGAGAGGTTATGGAAGATCTCGATGTGTGTTTAAATGAGATCGGATGGAATCGAATTGTTGAGAAAAAGGTGTATGGTCGATCTTCTCGTCAATTTCTGTGGTTACGTAGCCAATGTAATATATATATATATATATATATATATATATATATAGTGTATGGTGACAGCAGATAATTTTCTAAACATATACTGCTAAATATAACAGACAATGAATGTCTATTATGTTTAATCATGAGTCGTTCTAAACATTGTTTTTTCGATTTAATTTCAGGTGAAATTAAAGACAAAAATTGTCCAACATTTGTATACTTTTTTATTATGCTGGTTCTAAGCTTTCGGCTCACATCACTCATCTTCAAAGAGGTTACAGGGACGTTAACATTAATACATCTACCATCAAAGATATCAACACAAAATAAAATCAGAAAAAAACACATTTTCTGAAATTTATTTTATCCTCACCAAAAATAAAAACAAATTTTCCGAATTTTATTTTATCCTCACCAAGAACGAAAATAAACAATTTCCTGATAAAAGAAAAAATTCACGGTTGTCTTTAAAAATATAATTGAAAATTCACGGAACTTGTTTTTTTCTTCACCAAGAACAAAAACAAATTTCCCGATATTTTAAGCAAGTCTTGTGAAAAAAAAAATCATTCACGGTTGTTTTTCTTTACAAATAAAATTGAAAATACAAGAAAATTGTTTTTTTCCTTGGTCAAGAATAAAAACAAATTTCCCGAGATTTTAAGCAAGTCTCGTGAAAAAAAAAACATTCACGGTTGTTTTTCTTTACAAATAAAATTGAAAATACACGAAACATGTTTTTCTTTACCAAGAACAAAAACAAATTTCACGAGACTTGTTAATCTCGTGAAGAAAATTGACGCGTGCTTGTTTTGTCGAATAAAATAATGAAAACTCACGAGTTTGTTGTTGTTGACGGCGAACAAAACATTACATAAGTGTCGCTTATTTCATGAAGAATGTAAGCGACATTCTTGTGTCTTAACTATCATCACACAAATAAAAAAATCTACAACCATCTTCCTTATGTCCAGGTGAAATCACAGCAAAATTCACGATATTTATTTATTTTATAGTAAAATTTATTTATTTTATAGTAAAATTTTATAGTAAAATTTTATAGAAAAATTCACGACATTTATTTATTTTATAGTAAAATTTATTTATTTTATAGTAAAATATTCATGCTTCTTGGTTTTAGTCCTGAGTCTGACATAAACTGCATCCGGTGGCAAGGTCTCTGTTTGGAAAGTTATGAACCACCTCTTAATTGTTGTTGTTCTTAGATCCAACTTGATCCAGGGTAGTAGCACCAGTTACGGATCCAGCTATGGGCAAATAATTTATCACCTGACTCTATGAAAGTATAAAAATAGACTTTTATATTAAAAATTCTAGCAATAAATTTTTGAAGGAAAATAGGATAGTACCAACAATACTTGTTTGAAAAAAAATACATCCCAAAATTGCATCTAAATCTCAACAAAAAACGACTTTACAAAAATACGTCAAAGAAAGCCGATGTACAAGCTTATTTTATAGTGGGTTGCTTATCTATTCCTTTCTGTTAGTTAGTAGTGAGGTGAGGTTCTAGTGAAGGGTAGTTGCATACTGGTGCATGTTAACGGAATGTGGCCTTGTTGTAGATAGCCCACTATAAGTCATAAAGAAAGGTTATAAAACAAGAAAAGCAAATTGAGTTAAAAGATAACATTTTATACATAACACATATCAATTAACGTTTTTACAATTGAAGTAATACTTGAAGTATAGGTCCAACGAGGTTAAAATGTTCATGGCAATAAAATGCTGAAAGAGGAATTTGGGAGCGTGTAAGTAAAGAATGTCTTTGATGTATTCTCTCCTTAGGTCAGTAAGTAGTTTCTAAGGCAGGGAAGAAGGAAAGAGGTAAAGGAGGCGAGCGTAGTAAGCCACTTAATTTCGGTCAGGGGAGATACTAATTACTCTCTTCTCATCGAGTCAGTCTGCCTGTCGAAGCTTTCTGTATCCGATTTTATATCCTTTTGGACCACAGCAGCTCATTTGGGATTTCACACTTGTATTTTGGCTTTGGGCTTCCCATTGGCTGATAAATAAAATTCGCGTAGGCTCGCGAACTGGAAATTTAATATTTAATTAATTTTTAGTTTTTAAACCGGAACATCTGCGCGGAGCCGGCGGCGCACGGACGACTTTCGGTCATTTGCTTTTTGGTCGTGAAAGCGCAAAGATCCGGTCCATCGCTTTTGCTCGGTATCACCACAATTTCTTACAAAAATATATACATAAAAATTTACTGAAAAAATCTTGTCCGCTTAAATAACCTATTGAGTTTTATATGCCGTAAAACAACCAAACCAAAGCCTGGTTAACTTCTCGAGATAACGAAAACAAATTCAAACCCAATGTTTTGACAAAGAACAGAAACAAATCATTTTTTTAAGTAGAGATATTTTTTTATTGCTTATGTTTTATTTCATTTGAAGGTTTCTTTTTCTAAATTCTGACAAGCTAATTTAAAAACAATATCTGTCAGCTTCTATGTTTATTTTGTTTATGCTTTTCGTATTTAATATTCGATTATTTTAATTTTATTAACGGAGCGCTGATCTAATTATCTCATTGTTGGCCAGAGTCCATTTTCAACAACTCGAGTTTTTCTATTGAAGGCATTGAACAGTAGTAATTCGAATCAAGTTGAAATAAGTTTAATTCACAAAAATATATATCTGTCAATAACTCTCCGATGAGATAATGTAACTATTTACACTATGCGATCACGCATTGAACTCACAGCTCTATAGATCAAGCCATCGGTACCGTCAACCAGTGCTTATATCCACTGGATCATGTGCCGTCGAGGACCTCCGCCTCGCCTGTTTGTCGGACTGTCCGTCTAGCTATTTCAATCCGTCCATATCTATCTATCTATCTATCTATCTATCTATCTATCTATCTATCTATCTATTTTTTTCATTATCTATCTATCTATCTATCTATCTATCTATCTATCTTAATTTTTTCATTATCTATCTATCTATCTATCTATCTACATTAATTTTTTCATCATCTATCTATCTATCTATCTATCTATCTATCTATCTATCTATCTATCTATCTTAATTTTTTCTATCTATCTATCTATCTATCTATCTATCTATCTATCTATCTATCTATCTATCTATCTATCTATCTATCTACATTAATTTTTTCATTATCTATCTATCTATCTATCTATCTATCTATCTATCTATCTATCTATCTATCTATCTATTTTTGGGGCGCGTGCGGTTAGAGAGATCGATTTTTGAATATGAAACCCGAATCCAATTCTGACGATGGTCGTTTTGTCAGGAAGGTGATGTTATCGGTCTGCAGAAGACGATCCCAGTTTGCGGCAGCTTTGGAAAGTGACTGAAAAACCATACCGCCGGTTGTGAGTGAAATTGGGTAGACGGTTACCTTTGAGGACCCTTCGATAGCTATGTCAGTTCGAAGTCACAAATCTTCGAGGGTTTCAGCGTCCCAGCTTCGTTCAGAATGTTGTTCACGCTCGATAACGCGCTCTTGCCCAGACACATTAACCAAGCTCCGCTCAGTATAGTTGCAGTACAAATCTCAGGTGGGCTCTGTAAAACGTATATGCTAGCTGCCCAGGTAGACGGTATTCTCGAATACAAGTGGCCAGCCATCATATATATATTAGCCTCCTGTTTAATTGTTATCAATCCGTTTTTTCCCCTTAATAAAGTTTATATCCTTGTTTAAGCTGAAATTCTACATATATGCAGCATAATTTCTAAGATTTAGCCAGTTTTCCCTGACGAGCTGTTAAGCAAAAACGTGGTAGGTTATTGGCTCACTCTTCGATTTTCGATTTTATATATATATATTTTATATATATATATTTCTGAAAGGATTTTTCTGATGCTGAGGTGATGTTATCCCCCGTGGGGATTTTCATATCGAAATGGTCATTCAACATCATTGAATTAATCCCTTTTTAATTTATATATATATATATATATATATATATATATATATATATATATATGTATATACATATATATATATATATATATATATATATATATATATATGCACTACCAGCCATAATTATTAGGCAACTCCAATCATTCACTTGGTAATAAATACTAAAAAAATAGTACGAAATGCATAATTTTTTTAAAACACTGGAAACTAAAGAAAAAAAAGGGGGGAATAAACTTTATTAAGGAAAAAAACACACATGAAAAACTGTTTGCTCAGTTAGCCTCCTGTTTAATTGTTCTCAATCCGTTTTTTTCTTTCTTTTTTCCCTTTATAAAGTTTATCCCCCGTTTTTCTTGAGTTTGATGTCTTTTTTGTTTAAGCTGAAATTCTACATATGTCCTGCATAATTTCAAATTTTTTGGCCAATTTTCCCTGACGAGCTGTTAAGTGAAAGCCGGGTAGGTTATTGGCTCATTCTTAGATTTTCGATTTTGTTTGCTCTACTTTCGCTTTGAGTGCTTTGGGTACTCTGCTTTCGTATTGAGCTTATTATTTAACAATAAAGAGCTCAATACGAAAGATTTTCGTCTTGGGTTTTTTCTTTCATACGAATGCTTGACTTTTTGTTGAGGTATTTCGTTTGTTTCTTTTTTACTTCCGATTCTTTCCCCTCCAGTTTAGTTCCCTCCCGGTGGCTTTCAAGACAATCTCATTTGTAGTTTAATTATTGATAATCTTGACAGAATTGGTTCTGTTGCTATTGGTATTATTACTATAATTAATATCACTATATATATATATATAGTCATCCGCAGACAGATCTGTTTCGCTGTATCACAGCTCATCAGTACGGTTAGACAGCCGATGGCTTTTTACCCAAGATTGAAACCCGACCGAATTGGCGTCAGTCTACCTCAGAGCTATGGGGGCTTGGTAGAAGGAGGCAGACTTTTTAGCGTGTATATTATCATTTTACATGCCCAATAGCTGAGAGTGTTCTAATTCATTGCTGAATGAAGGATGTTAGAGTAGCTTCTGTTTTTCAAAGTCTACCATTCTTCCAGTGCTCAATTAGGGTGTGTGAGCGTGTATATATATATATATATATATACACGCTCACACACCCTGGAAGAATGGTAGACTTTGAAAAACAGAAGCTACTCTAGCATCCTTCATATATATATATATACAGTAATTTTTTATTACAGTCGTCTATAAACGCTTTATATCACTATACTACATTTTCATGTCTCAGAACAATACTGTTCTTCAGGTGATATATTAAAATAAATGGTTAAAATGATTTATTTTGAAAATATAAGATGAATTCGTATCTTTTGGCGAGAGGGGAGAGGAAACTAGGGAATGGTAGTTGGTGAATGTTTTTAGGTGAGTCAATATTGTTCAATCAAAATTGAGGTTTAGGAAACTATGGAGATTGATGCTCTGGGTTGTGAAAGGAAGAAGGATTGCCTGGTGCCTAGACATGTAACTTTTTAATTTTGTCTAGATAAGATACATAGTGGGATCATGAATGATTTAAATGGGTAAACATTAATTTTTAACAGCAGGTTGGATTTTAGGGTATTTTTAAAAATTATATTTTATTCTACGTCATGAATAAAGGGGTTGGAATTTTTAGGTTAGAGATGGGACAAAATAATTATGATATAGTTAGGTATATTGTAGCTAAGAAAAACAATTAAGTATTGTGTGGTCATTTGTTTTCGTAAAATAATTTTACTTTAAGATGAGATTTTGATCTCGAAATGTTAATATGTAATAAATAGGTAATATCCAAAAACTTCTTTACCTTCCTTTATTTTACTCAACGCATTGTGACAGCCTTCAAGACGTAACCATATACCTATTATACACAATACTTCAAGCAAATTACAAAACTTTACTATATATATATATATATATATATATATATATATATATATATATATATATATATATATCTTTCCTTAGATATCTATATATTTAACAATCAATCTGCTAATATCTATCTATCTATCTATCTATCTATCTATCTATCAAGATGACGGTTTACAAGTTTCCTGAGTATATTCTTAAGAACATATTTTATGCAGTATGTCTAATTAGTGAGTGTTACTCCAGATTATCATGTAGATGAATGGTGATAGTGGGGTTCCATGTAGATGTTCGATCGGGAATCCTTCACAACCATTCCTAGAAGCTTGTAGGTAGTTAGGAAGAATTAACATGTCGTCGGGTGTACGTCTGACCCAAATCTCCCTCGAGTTGAAATTAATTGTTCCACGGCGCCTCTAATTAGCCTAGTTGCGGCTGGTACCTGTAGTCAAAACACTCTAGTTGTGTCTCTTCCACAGCCCATGTAGTGTCTGACAAAAAAAGATGAATGATACAAAAGAATGGCAAATCCTGGGTAGAGTCAGAAGGAAACCCAATGCTGCAGTGTCTCTGTCCCCTGAAGCCCCAAACTACAAAGGCATTAAGAGACAGAACTAAGCAATATAAGCAGTATATGATTGCCAAAAAAGCTGTTCAAGGCGAAAAAGCACTTTTGTTAATTGGCGAGTTCTCCAGCCTCGGTCCATTCTTCTCTAACCTTCAAGACTAATCACTGAACATTCAGTTCAGTTTAGTGCCATACGTGATACACGCTTTGGGCGGTTATGTCTCGAAAGGGACCTGACTGACTGAGCAGAAGATTATCCTGCAGTAGGTTGCCATTGCCTTCTACGGTAGACTGGTTGTCAGGCAATGCTATAAAACCCAATCTGTTCTATTATTTAACGCATAATTGGAGGGAAGAGACGGATAATTGCCTTTCCAAAGAGTATTTGCGCGTAAGTGAATGGAATGAATTCAACCGAAATTCGAACTCGGCACCCCGATTTGTCGTTCTGAGTCGATATTCACTGCACCACAACGCACAACGGCAAGTGTATGGTCAAAATCTTCTCTAACGTAGGCTAAAGAAAAAATACTCCTCAGCCTCTATATAGTCTTCCTAATAACAAAGAAGATTTCTGACTCTTTAAGTGACTAAGTCACTGATCTTAAACCCCTTTCAGGGTGTCCCTCTCTAAAATTGATTCCTATTCCCCCTACAGTGCAATCTTCCACTCTTGTTCAATCTCATTCTCCAACACTACAAGACACAAACGAGAAAAAGAAGCCCATCCGAGGAAACTAATGTAAGACGAAGAAAAGAGAATGTGTTTGCTGTGTCACTGGGTCAAATAGAGAGAGCGTGTGAATATGGGTACCGAATAAAGGCCCTCAGATACTCTTTCAATCCAGAAGTTTGGTAACTAGTATGTGGAGGATCCGTGAAATCTTTCCGGATGCGAATGGAGTCCTTAACGTAATCAGGACTAGTTCGGGGAAAGACAGACTTAGTGGATAGGGAAAGAAGCAGTGAAGAGCTTCTGTTTTACCGCCTCACGCCACTTAGCAATAATAAAAAAAACGATGATACAACGAAACTAAAACAATATTTCTGAGGGAGAGTCCCCTTTTTTGCTTACCCTTTCCTATATAGAGCACTTAAGCTAACTGTTCTGTAAGATATAGGGGATCTCGCAATTGGCTGCCATTAAGTCTAAAATGGGCTAAGAAACAATGGACTAAGGGCCAATAGGCGATGTAGACGGTATCTCCAAAAGGTTTTACCGGAGACTCGTTTTAATTCGGGCGAATATGATATATTATCGAGGAGGATTTACCTCTACTAAGTGTATTATAATAGCCGTTACAGGCAGACTTCATCGTGGTATCAATCAGTTAATTAAGTGCCATACGTGATACACGCATGGGCGATCATGTATCGAAAGAGACATGACTGACTGGGCAGAAGATTATCCCGCAGTAGGTTGCCATTGCTTTCAGCGGTAGACTGGTTGCCATCCAAGGATATAGAACCCAATCTGTCCTGTTATTTAACCCATAACTAGAAGGAATTGACGAGTATTTGCGCGTAAGAGAAATGCAGTGAATTCAGCTGGAATTCGAACTCGGCTCCCCGATATCTTGTTCCAAGCCGATATCCACTGCACCACAACGCATATCCCATAGCGGTATAGACGTCCAAAAACTCCAAGTAGCGGGACAGTTTTCTTCACCAAATTGATTCAATTCTGCCGACATCTCATGGGGTAATATTAGCGAGAGACTGTAAAGTCACCCTCGATCCCGATATAGACGGCACAGGGACAAAATTGGGTACCAACAACCCGAATGTAAAAAATTTCGGGATTTTATCGACCGTCTGTATCTTGTAGATTAGTCCAAGAATTAACTACTACGGAAGTTAGTGCGGACTAATAAAGGTAACTAAACTTCTGTATTTGCGTACAACCTGCATTGACTGAGACTTAATCAGGAGAGTCGTCTTAGAGCTCTTAGGCTGTCTAAGTATCCATGCGATAATTTATTCGAACCATAGGCTTGTTAAGGTTCAACTAAACTTAAATAAACCTTGGATTTTAGCATTCAAATTTTTAAAGACTATAGCAATCAAGGAAGCAAGTAAGTGGAATGGAGTTCCACAAAGTACGAGAAAATAAACATTTTCAGAGTGGAAGAGGCAGTTAGCTGTAACTATTTCGACAGTAAAAGGGTAGTAACTTGTTGTCAATCTAGTAACACTCGTAGATACATATGGTCGAGGAACCAGAGAGAAAAAGCTCGTCAGAGTAATTATAATGAAAATACAGGTAGAAAAGACACCACGTAGGAGAGAATGTAACTGAGGGCGGGCTGTCCAGTCAGGATCGATTTTATTGAAGATCCGCTTTTGGGTTTTGTTAAGAAGCTCAAGATGAATAGCAGGATCACCCGATCAGATACGGCAACAGTATTAAATGTACGGACGAATGGTATATCTATACTATTTCATATGTAATAGGGTGAGCTGGAGGATAGCACACTGAAATTCATGTAGTCAGAGCAACGGAAAAGACAGCAATTGCCATGAAAATATTTGTAGAAAAGACAGAGCGAAGCCATTCCAAGTTATTGTGAAAGGGAATAAAGTCGAGATTCCAAGTTAGGATCTTCGGTATCCATGATAATGAATGTCGGCTTCACAGGGTGAAGGGAAGGGATAGCTACATAAAAAGAAAAAAGAAAAAAGGAAAGGGACAAGTAAAGAAAGGAGATAACATATTGTAATAATAAATCTACGATACGCAAACCATAATAATTAAAACGATTTTGTTTTTTGATAATTTTTAACAGAGCTGAATATCACAAAGTTATGACTACCTTTGTTTTTAAATTCAAATCTATTAAACTGTCAGTTTGAAATGTGAACTCGATGATTGCATAACGCATGAAAATCTGATTCGTACCATAGGAGTAGAATAATATCAATATTTATTAATCTATCTAAATATGTATATATATATATATACATATACCTACATATATATATATATATATATATATATATATAGTCATCCGCAGACAGATCTGTTTCGCATCTCATCAGTACGTTTAGACATCCGATTGCTACTAGCCGGGACTGAAACTCGACCGAATAGACATCAGTCGGCGATTCTACCACTGAGCTATGGGCCGAAGAAGGAGGACTTTTAGCGTGTTGTATACAATGTAACAAACGCCAGTTCAAATTTATTACTGAATGAACGATGCGTAAATGCTTGTGTAGCTCCTGTTTTTTCAAAGTCTACCATTTCTTCACAGTATACAATCAGGCTGTGAGAGCGTATATATATATATACCGAACATTGCAGATAATTCTTTGGATTTTATCAAGTACCTCGAAATGAAAAGCAGGAGCAACCAACAAGATGTGGTAACAGTATTCAATGAACGGGCGTATGGTAGATTTGTGCAAGATGAAAGCAGAAGAGAAAAATTTGGCACGGCACAGTGACTCGGAACATCAAAGATTCTGTTCATTTGTTCTTGGGTTCCTTTTATTATTAGTCCCAATGATAAAACCACAACAAAAGCATTTTCCCATATTTAGTACCACGTTTTTTTTATTTCTATGAGCAGATTTTGTATTTCATTTTATTTTAAAAAAAAACATCCTCAGAGATGGTTTTCTCACATAGTTCGCTCATGTCAATCAGTTGCAAACTGTTTTTCATTTGTGTTTTTGATAATAATGTCTGGGTAATTTGCTCGTATTATTGGATGTGCGTTAATAGAAAAATGCCAGAGGATGATAACATTTGTCCCCAATTACATATTCGTGATGAAGCTCATAAGAGTTTGCAGATTTTTGTGCGCCGTAATAAATAGATAAACCATGAATGTAGAAAATTACATAATATATATATATATATAAACTTATTTATAAATGGAAATTTGTCTGTGTATGTGTGTGAGCATGTGTGTGTCTGTGTGTGCCTGTGTGTGTGCGTGTGTCTGTTAACTATAGACTCCGAAACGACTAAAGCGATTTTGTTGAAAATATATACAGTTGTACTATAAGAGTCTGTGAGTGTTCTTAACTAGGTTTTGTGTCAAAGTACCCCAGATAAATATCGGAAATCGATAATCGAAAAATCCGGTTATAGAAGGAGTGGTCCGATTTTAATCAAATTTGATACACTCATAGACAAAGATATAAGAAACGATATTCAGAAGTTTCAAGGTTGCAGTTCTTACACTAGTGCAGAAAATCGATAATATATATATATATATATATATATATATATATAAGGCAAGATGTTTGTGTGTGTGTCTGTTTATCTGCCTGGGTGTCTGTATTTTTTTCAGCTCTTTTATTTTAGTTTTTGCTTCGGGTTTAGCTCTAAGTAAGTATAATTGTAGTTCTTACTCTCAGCTATGATACCATTTACTCAGAGGACTTATTTAGCCTTCAACATTCAGTTTACGACGAGAAAAACTTAATTGATATCGATACCAGGAAATCAAAATTTGACTTACATCCATTCATTTTTCTTTCAGTCTACGGTTTCGAATTAACTGGAAACAACTATTGCTTTTTAGTTTTTCGTGACAACGTCCAAAGAGTCTGAGCTCCAGGACCATGGATTAGTTTTCAAGCTTTCATTACACCCGAGAAACGCCGGGCTATACTGCTAGTATATATATATATATATATATAAACATGTTTCATTAAAAAAGACAGTGTAGAAGGTGTCGAAAGAGTCTAATGTTGATTAAGAGAGCGTTTGAGGTGTCTTGGGAGGTAGTTTTTCCCTGGTTGAAGAGGGTGGTTGCTAAAAGACTATGTCACATTGTCTGTCTTCCGATATCACATTTTTCATATATTTACACTTCTGCGGTACCTTGGCAAACCCTATTGCATACGCCAGCTTTGTGAGTTACGCATACATCAAGCTAAAACATTGGTTCCCGTACGATCACCGAAGTTAAGTATGTCGAGTTTGGTCAGTAACTAGATGGGTAACCACTCCCGAATACAAGACCGTGTCAATTTGAAAGTTCAGGTTTTGTAACAAAACCGTAATAAATAGAAAAATAATGAATATAGATAAGTACATAATGTATATATATATATATATATATATATATATATATTCTATTTTTAAACGAGTTATTTCGATACCTTGGTTTCTACTATGAGTGGTGTCTTCAGGAAATTTTTAATAACTAAAAATAGCGAAACAACTCGTTTAAAAATGAAAAAAATTCAAATGTTCTACAATATAATTGTACAGAACACTTTTTAATATAAATATGTACTGATTTAACCTTATTAGGACCCAAAACTAAGTATTAAACAATATATATATATATATATATATATATATATATATAGTAATAGATGTTACAATGGTTTACAAAAGCATAGAATCACTACACAAACATTCTCGTGTTTCAGAGGACAAGTGCCCTTCGTCTGGTGATTAGTGGAAATGAAAAGAAATGGTGGAAGCGATTCATTCCTGGGAAAGTGCAATGTAAGTGATGTGTGGGATGGAAATTTAGTATGTCTAAGTCGGTCTGTCGGTAGTTAGTAACCACCGACATAGAGATGCGAATTTGGGTTAGGCGAGGGGGCGGGGTAGTTTAGTTTCGGACAGATCACCTTTTAGTTTGGTCTCGGTAATTCTTATATTGTATATATATATATATATATATATATATATATATATATGTTTGTGTGTGTGTATATATATTAAATGTTTCGTTAAAAACGACCGACACGGATGATTTTATTAATTTTCTATTTATTTTTACAGTATTCTTACATGATTCCTTTTTGATGGAACATTTTTACATTCCTTATCTGCAGCAAAAAGGAAACACGGAAAAATACTGGAAAAAGTCAATCAAAGTTTAATAGAATCTTTTTTATCAGTCGTTTTTAACTGTTGTGGATTAAATGAACAACCAAAACAGATATGAAGATAGAAAAGTAGGTTATATTGAAGGGAATATACAAACTTGAACGCAGGTTAGTAAATCCAGGATTAATATTAGTAAGAAATAAATATATACAAGTCTTCAAGTGAAATCGTGGAAATAGTATATCCGTGTATATTATTCTAGCTAATCTGACTTCTGATGCGGTAGTCTATGGCTAAGTTCGGTAACGTACGTATCAGTTCCGGAACTCTCCGATAACTGTAACGGATCTCTACGAATGCTCTCTCCTGCCAACTGTAACTACGACACACTCTATGGCAGGAGTATATGTACACTCAGTCGAGTACATTATCATATACAAAAAGGGGAGATCCCACAACATTCACGAAACATGTTTAAAACAAAGATTACTGCCCAAATATACATACGGGGATAGATAATAAATAAAGCTAAATACAAAACGTATATATATCGATATATAATGAATAGATAGATAGATAGATAGATAGATAGATAGATAGATAGATAGATAGATAGATAGATAATGAATAAAACAGATAATAAATAAAGATATATGGACAGACAATGAGTAAACACTGGCAGGGAGATAATGAGTATATTTAGATAGAAAACGTATACAGAAAAAAATAACGAATGAAGATAAACATATTGATAAATAAAGAAATAGTAAAATAGATATGTAGATAGATAGGTAAGTAGATAAGAACAATTAGATAGATACTGAAGTAAGAAAGATAATAAAAAAAGCTAGATAGATAACGAAAACAGATACAAATATAAAAGATAAATACTGAGATATGAACAGACTGAAATAGATAGATAGATAGATAGATAGATAGATAGATAGATCGTCGACAGAAGAAAAACTGAGATAGATAGATAGATAGATAGATAGATAGATATGAACAGACTAAGATAGACAGATAGATATGAACAGACTGAGATAGATAGATAGATAGATAGATAGATAGATAGATAGATAGATAGATATGAACAGACTGAGATATATAGATGAATAAATATGAACGTACTGATATATATATATATATATATATATATATATATATATATATATATATATATATAGAATACACCGTTTCCCGCTCCCGCTCTATCACCGAAGTTAATCAACATTGAACCTGGTCAGTACTTAGATGGGTGACCGCCTGGGAATACAAGGTGCTTTTATTGACGGACGTGTGTTGTGGTGCGTTGGATCTCGGTTTGGAAAGGGAAATTGGTGAGCTGAGTTCCAATTCCAGTCGAACATTCTGCATTCACTTGCGCACTGATACCCTTGGGGAAGGCACTAATCCGTCCCTTCCCTCCAGTTATGGGTAAACTGAGGTCTGCTGTTCATCCGACCTGTGGCAAACTTCTGCGATTGTTTGTTATTAACAGTTCCAAAATGTGTGGATGGTGCTACACAAGCCTTCATTACTCTAAACAATTCTTTGTGTGGTAGTCTAAGTTAGACACTCACACGTCGAAATCGACGGAAGAGTCCATGATGAAGAGATAGATAGATAGATAGATAGATAGATAGATAGGGTAACAAGCTGAGATAGATAGATAGATAGATAGATAGATAGACAGACAAACAGGTTGAGATAGATAGATAGATAGATATGTTTAGATAGATAGATAGATAGATAGATAGATAGATAGATAGATATGAAACGGCTGAGATAGATATATAGATGGATAGTTATGAATACAGTGAGATAGCTAGCTAAATAGCTAGCTAGCTAGCTAGCTAGCATGATAGATAGATATAAACAGACTGGGATGTATACGTGGTTAAAATATGGATACACACACACACAGACACACACACACACACACACACACACACACACACACACAGAGATAGATAGATAGATAGATAGATAGATAGATAGATAGATAGATAGATAGATAGATAGATAGATCTACATTACGACTGACGAAAACAGCGATATACTTCCAGGAAATAGAACATTCTGACTTGTTTCATTAAAGTATCATTCAGGAAACTTTCCAATTTCTTTCCAAAATATTTCTTTTTAAAAATATTTTTGGTAACAGAATTTTTTTGCAGATCTTGAATATATTCTTGGACATTTCCTCCTGTTCAGTATCCAAGTGGAAACAATTTGATGCCCAAAAGGTAAAGGAAGGCTTTGGAAATATCTTACAAATTATTTGCTAGTAAATAAAAAATCTATAACAGAAGAGGCATTCACCGCGTTACTTCTTTTTTGCAGTTTTTTTTTCTGATTTGCTGCAAATTACTTTCGTTGGTATATTTTGGTTTACTGTAAGTGTGCAGAAGACATGGCTTCGTATTTTAAGCTCCTTCATTGCAACAGACATTATTATAACATTCTTCTGGAGCGAAGTTTGCCACTGGAAGAATTTCGAACGAGAAATTAAGTGTAATGAACAATTCCATTGAAATGAACAATAAATTACATTACTATTACGCTTATTGTTATCATTATTATTATTATTATTATCATTATTATTATTATTATTGTAAATAGCAGTAATAGTAGTAGCTTTACAGCATCAATTTGTTTTCAAATCAATAGAAATATTTTATAAACAGCATTCCTTTTTTCCTCACAGATACAATTGAAAAAGACAATACGTATATATATATATATATATATATATATATATATATATAACATGGCACACTTGGTATAGAATCCAGGTAAATTCCGATAGAGATGAACTCAAGAGAACTCAATGTTAAATTCATTCATTTAATTTAAAAGAGTAATATAATCTATAAAAGATTTTAGATTATAACAATAGGTAATACATATTTCACCGCGTCACGATGTTATTATCGCGGCTCGTCAGAGCCAAATGTTACAAGAGTTGGTCCTCAAATTTTTGAGGAGCAATTGTTGCAGAAGAAAATTTGCAGCCTAAATATACAAATTTATATATATATATATATATATATATATATATATATATATAATTGTTTGTTTAATACTTAGTTTTGGTCATAATAATATTAGACCAGTAGACATTTGTATTAAAAAGTGTTCGATACAGTTATATTGTAGAGCTTTGTTATTAAAAATCACCTGAAGACATCACTCATGGTAGAAACCTGGGTAGCGAAATAACTAGTTTAATAATGGAATATATATATATATATATATGTGTGTGTGTGTGTGTGTGTGTGTGCGCGCGCGCGTGCTTGTGTGTGTGAATGAAGACTAAAAGGAAACTGTGATATGTGCGGCGCTAATCTTACCAAGATGTAAGTTTAAAATTTGGGCTATTGTGCTGATATAGTGTATCTCATCAGGCTGTCTGATGCATGTCTTTTTGTTGGTCCATAAACATATAAATTATTTTAGTCTATGAACATATTGCAAATAATTTTTTATAAGAATGCATTATAAATGGTTTTACTGTAACAATGTATTGGAAACGATTTTTTTATAAGAAAGCACTCAAATTCATTTCCTACACAAATTAATATTTGACCTGCAGTAGTAGACATATAGGGGTAAATTCCTGAATTACTAATTCCAAAATAAGACGGTGTAACCTTATTTCCAGATGGCTGGTATTAAATTTTTGTTTATTAATTTTAAAGATAAGAAGAAACTTTTCTAAAATTAGAAAATACAATTATTTTTAACGGGAAAAGTAGCCGAAATGATTGAATCTTTGTAAAAGAATCATAGACATAATATTGTTGTCCTGTTTTGACAAATAGTTTGGCACTAGGTCATAATTAGACTGTGAGAATTTCCAGTCTCGGCTACCTGAGCTTTGGGTGCTGAAAGTCAACCAACAAGAGGGAGTAAGTTCCTCCGTTCAGAAGTGAAATGCCGGAGACTCAGTCGAAATGGATAACTGATATTACTTTCATTTCGAGCTTGTAAGAACTATACAGTAAAGGAAAATTGAAATCCGGTAACTACATTTACCACCCCGGTTTTGTGCCTTTTTATAAAACTGACGTGGAAATCCCAATTAAAAGATTTGGGGGTCTGTGATTTAAATAGGACGGTTTATCTGAAACGGCGTGCTGCTAGAGCCGACTAAGCAAACCACAGTCTCCGAGATATTGTCACTGAATTTATTATTGAGATACCAGCTAACTTTTGCGTGTCACCAGCTTTGACATTCTTAAAAGTTCGTAAACACTTGCAAAAAATTGAAATTTTACTCGCCAAGTAATCTAAGGTTCCCAGAAAACACTTGCAAAAAACTGAAATTTTACTCGCAAAAACAACAAAAATTATTGCTCAAAATAAAAAACCATCATTTTCCAAGACTTTCTGCCATCGATCTGCAAGCTTTCGGATCAAAGTACCATTCAGCCGGCTTCGAATCAAAGAATTCTTGACACGCTTCCTACTTCATCAAACGATTCGAAAGGGTTGCATTGAGAGGAAAAGAGCGTAATCTGATGGAGCACAGTCAGGACTCAGGTTGGATGCGGCAGAACCTCAACGCGGTCCTACTCTTCAAACTTGTCTTTGGTCTTCCTGGCGGTGTGTGGCTTGGCATTGTCCTGCTGCATCAAAGCGCGCTTTCGGTTGATCAGAGCCGGGTACTTTAGCTTCAACTTTTCGTAGACCCGCTCAAGTTGCTGACAGTAAAGTTCGGCACTGATGGCACGACCATTCGGAACCAACTCAAAATGCCCGATTCCTTCAAAGTTCCACCAAACGCGCAACATGACTTTCTTGCCGAATCGATCTTGTTTTGGAACCGACGGTGTCTCTTGCTCTTGTCTCGATTGTGGTGGACCAGATAGATCCATTTCTGGTCCGATGTCACAATGCGATTCCAAAATTGCTTGTCCAATGGATTGCTGATCAACTGACGGCAAATTTCAACTCGTCTGTTGGCTTGTGCTTCGGTGAGTTCGTGCGGATCTTGGTGCGGCTTTTTGTGAACAAAATGAAATTGCTTCAAATGTCGGTGAATTGTCGATTTGTCAACTCCAAGCTCATTAGCCAATTCTCGATTGCTAGATGAAGGCGCAATGTTCAACCCGGTTTGCAAGTCTCCATCATCAAACTTTAACGGCCGTCCTGAACGAGGCTTATCTTCAAAACTCATGTCGCCAGAATCGAAACGTATGTACCACTTTGAGATCGCCGCATATGCAATTGTTCCTTCACCTTCGGCAGCACAAATCTCTTCTGTAACTTTTCTGGTTGAAAGAGCTCGCTTCCAGCAGTAACGAATCAAAACTCGCAGCTCAATTTTATCAATTACTATCTGGAATACAAAGATGAAGATCACTATAACAATATAAACGTAAAATTGCATAAAAATTCAATTTTTCGCAAATGTTTACGAACTTTTGGGACAATCTAATATAAATATATATATAAAACTACACCTGTGGTGTTGCAGTTTTTTACTGATCATATTCTGTTTGCCAGCTATCAGCTACTGCGTATCGCATGAAATCTGGTTTAACTATATACTCCACTGCCTGTCCGGACTATACTAGCCAGGAAATAATAGGCAATCCGACATTGGCCGGTCCGAATTAAAACAAACACAGCGTGGGCTGATTGATTGAGGTTCAAGAAGGATTGGCTCGGGTACGCTTGGGGATCGTGTTATATATATATATTAGGCTCTTGTTCCCGTAAATTTTTCATGAACAGTAATGTTTTATCTACACAAATTAGTAATAAACATGTCACTGAATGTATAGTCCATCGCTAGCAACTAATTTTTTTTCATATTTCTGGCATCATTTGAATTCCACATCGGAAAACGACACGTCTTTTGAGGTTAACCACGAGTTGAACCATTTTCCGGCATCTTCATTAGAATGAAAGTACTGCTCAGCCAGGCTATGTGCTATCGATCGAAACAAATGATAATCGGACAAGGCAATATCTAGTGAATACGGCGGGATGGTTAGGACTTAACATTTAAACGTTTCTAAATAGATTTTTAACTGTTTTAAAACATGTGGCCTATCGTTGCCATGTTGCAAAATAACTTTGTCGTGCTTCTACTCGTACAGAACCGATTTAAACGCATCAAGTATATTCATTAGCAATCACCAATGATGGTTTCGGTCTGTTTAAACTACTCCCAATAAACTAAACCCAGCTGATTTCACCAAAGGCAGAATAAAATCTTCGAACATTGTATAACCGGCTTTGTCGCTGTTGACATATGATCGGGCTTTTTTTTTTTAATCATATCACCCCGAGCAGGCGGTAACGCCACTGATGCGCAGGGGGCTAAGTAAGAGTGAAAAATTGGAAAAGAGAAAGTCGGAAGTCACAACTATTGTAGGATTTTTTTTTATTAGTAATGCTTCCATCGTTTTAAATCTTCTTTAACATGTGGATGATGCTATTATGTATCAATGAGGATATTGCATGCGTTCAATAAGTCAGTTTTTAGGAATTTTATTACATAGACATTTTCTGGCGAGCATTTTCCCTTTTCTTTACCTCCTCTCTTGTCTCTTGTCTTTTCTTCTTTTGTCTTTTTTCCTTTGTATTTGTTTTTCTCTTTGATAAGGTTATGTTTTTAACATGATAAAACGGTTATGGAAAAATGACACACTCGCCGTGTATTGGAAATAACTGGGGCATTTATTATTGTGGAAACATGAGTACAGCGAACAGTTGTAGATGCTGATTAGGGATGTGTTTATAGAGAGCCTGGGAGAGGCCATGTTTGCTCGTTTCTGCCCGGAAGCCCCTTCTTCCTGTCTCGCAGCATGCACCTATTAGCTAGGGGACGGACTCCTTTGAATTGACCAGGGGAGATAAAATTTGACCCTTTTTATGATGGTCGTAATAGATAGCTATTCACTTGCAGTATGCTATAATAATAATAATTACCAAATATATATATATATATATATATATATATATATATATATATATATATATATATATCATCCATAGACAGATCTGTTTCGCTTATATCACAGCTCATAAGTACGGTTAGACAGCCGATTGCTTTTTACCCAGGATTGAAACCCGACCGACCGAATTGGCGTCAATCAGCGATTCTACCTCTGAGCTACGGGCGCTCGATGGGAGGAGGCAGACTTTTTAGCATGTATATTATCATTGTACACGCCCAATAACTGAGAGTGTTCTAATTCATTGCTGAATGAATGATGCGTAGATGCCAGAGTAGCTACTGTTTTTCAAAGTTTACCATTCTTCTAGAGTGCTCAATCAGAGTGTGAGAGCAGATATATATGCGGGACAAACCCAGGAATAGATTGGTAAATAATCCGGGATAAGGTTGGTAAATAATCCAGGAGGATCCTAGTAATATCGTTAAAATATGGAAACTGATCCAATAGAGAATTCAATGTAAATTAATTTGATTGACAGAGCGGATATTTATTTTGCCGTAAATTCAGATAAAATATAGAGGGGAAATAGCCATTTTCTACATGTTAGTTTATGACATGCATTGTCAGCTCCGTTTAAACAAAAAATGAGGAAAAATTCTAATGCCAGTGACTTGGTCTAGTAAAGGAAGGGGTAGGGAAATATTGGCTTTTACATGGTTAAGCTAGCAAAATCTTAGTAGTAATTTCTTCTATGGTAGTGGGAGGTAGGGGGATGGTAACTGCTTAACCAAATTTAGAAACAATCTTTTTGGGACTAAATGGAATAATCGGATAATTATTGCAAGTTATATTTATTTCTATGACGACACATACTAATGATCTCTCTCTTTATTTAGGAGTATATTCTGGTATTTAATTTCAACATTTTAATTTTTTCTGTTAAACATAGATTACATCTGTCTCTTAAGCTATTAGGGGTCCTGGCCTTGCTTATTAGCTTCCATTTTATTTGTGGATTTAGGTTATTTTCTTTTAACTCTCAGTATTTTCGGGAAAGGGTTGTTTGTTATCTTAAATTAAGGTAAGTGAAAGAGTCCCTGTGTGTATAAAGCCGTTGCTTTCAAATTCGCGCCGAAATTTCGATATAAACATTTAGGCCAAATCAACGGCATTAGAATTTTTCCTCATTCTTTGTTTAAATGGGGCAGGTAATGCATTTCTTAAACGGACATGTTGAAAATGGCTATTTCCCCTCTAAATTCTATCTCAATTTAAGGATGTATGTATGTATGTATGTATGTATGTATGTATGTATGAATTTACATAATAAATGAATTTTATCGCTGAAGAAGCGAGGTTCTTCCTCAATGAAATAGCCATATGACATATGTAATTTTTGGAATTTTATATAAAATATACCTCTTTGACTCTGTAAATAGATAACACTATTTGCATCGAGCCCTCTACAAGGATCATTTTAATATTAATTAGGTTAATACTAATAGGATCTGTTTTTGGATCTTAGCTACATGTTATTTTTGTTTATATATATACATATATGCGTGATATGTGAGTTTTATGCACTCATCTTCTTCTTGGATGGATAAAAGAAACAAAAATTTTCTCACAAAACAGAAATAAATATTTGTCGAATTTTTTTCATTATGATAATATACCGTAAATAACCATAGTTAATCCTTTTTTTTACCCACGGGGCTAAATATGAAAGACAAATCAGAAATGTCACCAGGCTTTTGATTTTTTCTTTTTCTTTACGTTTTTATCGAAACAGAAATCCATTTTATGTTTGTGATGCTATGACCTCATAATATGCGATTTACTTTCTTCTTCCGTGACGGCTTTTCAGGTTTAAACCAACAGAGGGCGCTAACTTTACTGGAAACGCTTAAGCAAAACAGAACGTAATCCCTGGGCATGCGTAATACTGGATTGAACATAAAAGCAAGTGTGGCCATTATGTTATGGCGTAACGTCTAAAGCGGATAGAGTTTCAGTTTGAGTTTTGTTTAATGGCATATCAACCTCTGTGGCTTATTTAATGCCAAAAAGGTATGGTTTTAAGGTATTTTTTTATTGTTTGGTTATAGTGAGAAGGTTGATTTAGTCAGATTTTAATGAATTTTTTTTTCTTTTTTATTTTAGAAATCTGAAAATGTCTTTTCGGTTTGTATTTAAAAATGTTTTGCTGAGAATTTTTTTTCATTCAAAAAGGTGTTATGGTAATAATTTTTTTCTTCAAAAATCTATTGTTGGTAATATTTTTCCTTCAAAAATGTATATTTTTCTATAAAAGTTTATTTTTATGTATATATTTCTAGAAAACTGTATTTTATACTTTCATAGTGTTTTGACCCCAGTTTGGGGGTTAACTAATTGCCCATAGCTGGGACCCTAACTGTTGCTACCACTACGGGTCATAGTAGACCTCGGAACAACAGCAATTAACAGGTGGTTCCATGTTCCTCACAACCGCCTAATCAGAGGCCTTACTGCCGGATGCATTTTACCGTCATTCCCAGGATCTCAAGCGGATAGAGAGAGCGAGGATATAAGTGAAACTTGTTAATGTATATACGTTGGACTAGGTCTCCCTAATCAACATCTTTGCAAAGTTTTGTCATGCTGTCACTAGGCTATGCAACGGACACCGATATTAACCCTAGAACACTAACCATCAATTAAAGTTACACCACTACTAACCATGAATATATCATACCCAATTTGAAAGTATCCAAAAAATTATAAATATATTTTTTTTTTATAAGCGTTTCACCCCGAGCAAGGCATGTCACTGCCACTACTGTGCAGGGGGCTACGTAGAGTGGAGAAAGGCTGATTAAATATAGGAAATAACAGAGGGTGGGTGATAGGCGGGTGAGGATACCGAGAATGAGGGTTGGGTAGATGAGAGTGTTGTGAGAATAGTTGGGAGTTAGTGTGATAGGAGGTGTCTATTGACCCTACATTTAAACACCTGGAGATTGTAACTGTCGGGAAAGCAGACTTGTGGAAGGGAGTTCCACAGGCGGGAAGCGCGAGAAAAGAAGCTGTTGGAGTAGAATTTACGGTTACATCTTATAAATATAAATCTTTATTTAGAATATTTCACATACAGGCACTTCAAAATTACACTACCAGCCACAATTATTAGGCAACCCCAAGTTTTTAAAAGAAATTATGTATTTCATACTAGTTTTAGTATATATGGCCAAGTGGATAACTTTAAATGAAAATAGAATGGTTTCTTTGATTCTATCCTCTCCAAAACCTTGTTGTAGCTCAGATGTTTGGTCCATGGTATCCTCAGCATGCTACTGTAGAAGCACATTTTTGTTGCTTCGAGTCTCTCCTTCATCTTTAATGAAATTGTCCCGCATTCGCTGTCATATAAAAAGAAACAGATATCCCGTTTCTGTCCAGAACCCTTTTCTTTGTTTCCAACGAAACTTTTTTGTCTCCCAATACTGTTAGGCTGTATTTTTTATAATCAATTCACCCCAGACAAGGTAGGACTGCCACTGGTGTGCAGAGGTACCCGCTTTACTCTGAGAATTTTACCCTATTCTTACTTTTCTTTATTCTGCATTATATTTTAAAATATAATTATATATACTTTTAAAATGTTGTTGTAATGCTTTAATAAAATTTACACCTTCATAAGATGTGCGTTGGGGTGCAGTGGATATCGACTCGGAACAACAAATCGGGGAGCCGAGTTCGAATTCCAGGTGAATTTGTTTCATTCACTTACGCACAAATACCCTTGGGAAAGGTATTAATCCGTCTCTTCCCTCCAGTTATGGGCTAAATAATAGGACCGATTGGGTTCTTTAGCCTTGGCTGGCAAAGGGTCTACCGCAGAAAGCAATGGCAACCTACTACGGGATAATCGTTTACCCAGTCAGTCATGTTTCTTTCGGGACATGATCGCTCAAAGCGTGTATCACATATGGTACTTCACTAATTGACTGACACTTTCATGAACATTCGAACATCTGACGCAAACAATCAAAAACAAGATACATCTTCACAACAGTCAAGTAAGCTGTTGTTTTTCAAACGTTTGTCATTAGACTGGGCAGAAAAATATCCCGCAGTAGGTTGCCATTGCTTTCTGCGGTAGACTGGTTTCCGACCAAAGCTATAGAACCCAATCTGTCCTATTATTTAACCCATAACTAGTGGGAAAATACCTATTAATACCTTTCCCAGGGGTATTTGTGCGTAAGTGAATGCAAGGAATTCAACTGGAATTCAAACTCTGCTGCCCGATTTCTCGTTTCAAGATTTTGTTTTTAAATATAATCATTTACAGTAAATTTTTAAGTAAATATTAATTAAAAGTCGTAATGATTTTTGACACGGTATCATCGAATGAAAAATGAAAATATATGTTGAGATTAACAAAAATGTAAAGACTGACAACAATTATGTTAGCAAATATTAAATGAAACATATAGCAACCATTAATGTTGCCTCATTTAATGAAAATTGAAAATGGAAGCAAATGTAAGATTTTTTTTAAGAATGTAATAGTAAATATTAATTATATGCTGGAATAATCAATAAGGCTGACTGAAAGACTTGTACCTATGCTTCATTGATTACGCGAAAGCATTCAACAAAATACGACACAAAGAGTGGATGGAAATGCTAGGCAACCTCGACATTTTCGGCAAAGACATAAGAATAATCAAGAAACTCTACTGGCAGCAAACGGCCTGCATACGGACAGGTAACGACCTCAGTAGATACACAAAGATAGAAAAAGTCGTAAGACAAGGATGTGTCTTTTCACCGGATTTGTTCAACCTATACAGCGAGAATATTTTGAGGACCCTAGATGACACACCAGGATTTGTTATTGGAGGCCACAACCTGAACAACATAAGATACGCGGACGATACAGTACTGATTGCGGACACGGAAAGGAAACTGCAAGATCTCATACAGAAAGTAGCAGTGGAGAGTGACAAGAAGGGACTACAAATAAACTTTAAGAAAACTGAGTGCATGGTCATCAGCAAAAGATACAACCCAAAATGCCAAATACAGGTGGGGGATAACAGAATCAAACAAGTCCAAGAATTTAAGTACCTAGGAAGTGTTCTAACAGGAGATGGAAAGTGCGACACGGAGATCCGAAGGCGAATTGGCATGGCAAAGGACGCGTTCCAGAAGATGAGCAAAATACTAACACACAGGAAGATCTCAATAGAAATGAAGAAAAGAGTGCTAGACTGCTACGTGATGTCAGTTCTTCAATACGGCTGTGAATGCTGGACAATATAATCGAAAATGAGGACAAAACTGGAAGCGGCCGAAATGCGGTTCTACAGAAGGATGCTACGGATATCGTGGACTGAGCATACAAGCAACGACGAAGTGTTAGAAAGAATGGCAACAAAAAGGAAATTGATGCTGAGCATCAGGAAGAGATAACTGAAGTTCCTGGGACATGCAATGAGGAAGGAGAGCCTGGAGAACCTGATACTGACTGGACAGATAGAAGGAAGGAGAGACAGAGGAAGGCAGCGGATAACATATTTGCAGGGTCTGATCAGGTGGATGACGGAACGGGGGTTGCCAGGAGCAACAGGAGCAAACATACTAAGAGCCACAAGGGATAGAGAGACGCGGAGTGCCATGATCGCCTACGTCCGGAAGGGACAGGGCACATAGAAGAAGAAGAAGAAGAAGAAGAAGAAGAAGAAGAAGAAGAAGAAGAAGAAGATATCAAACGTAGACCTTCGATTTCAATCCAGGTAGATATAGGATTTTTTGGTTGGAAATATAGTATTACAAGCAGTTAAGCCCGGTTTCATTCGGGTAGTTTAAGGAATAATAAGAATAAAAAACATATGATGAATTTACATAGAAAATATTTACAAAACCTCCACCGTCATCACTTTTATAGATATTGATAACAATGTAGAATATCTCTATTGGATTAGGGTGGGAGAGAGAGGGGAAACGAATATACATATAGATAATATAAAAAAATGGGGTGATCGATTCGTATTATAAACAGTACATATACTGATCCCTGATTTTTGTGGGGTGATAATATATATGTTTCTACCCCTAATTTTTGCTTTCTGAAAGATTTCAAGATGTCGTTAGCATTCTAAAATTTTGATCTACATTTGAGCGCAACTCCTGTCGAGCTAGACCGCAAAATGCAGACGATAAGTCGAATCTATCAAACAAACAAATATTGACACAACGTCCACCCTCGTTACTTTTATAGATATAGATAACAATGTAGAATGTCTCTATTGGATTAGAATGGGAGGGAGAGCGGTAACATAACAGACTCTAATTCGAATTTATGAAGCAAACAAATCCTTACACAACGTCCACCCTTATTACTTTTAGAGATAGCTTAATAATAATTGTGTCTTCGTTTTTTGTTATTTTGAATAGCATAAACAACGTGATAATATCAGTTTCTTTTCTCAAAATGATTGGGGTGTTTTCAATCCTCCCACAACAGATGACGAATCTCGAGCTTAAATCTCGTGACAGGAAGATAGTAATATGTTAAAACTAGCAGTATAGCCTGGCGTTGCTCGGGTGTAATGAAAGCTTGAAAACTAATCCATGGAACTGGAATTCAGACTCTTTGGACGTTGGCACGAAAGACTCAAAAGCAATAGTTGCTTCCAGTTAAAGCGAAACCGTAGACTGAAAGAAAAATCAATGGATGTAAGTCAAATTTTGATTTTCGTCGTAAACTGAATTTTGAAGGCTAAATAAAAACTCTGATTAAATGGTATCATGGCTGAGACTAAGAACTACAATTATACCTACTTAGAGCCAAACCCGAAGCAAAAACTAAAATAAAAGGGCTGAAAAAAATACAGACATACAGGCAGATAAACAGACATGCACTCAAACATATTGCCTTTATATATATATATATATATATATATATATATATATATATATATATTATCGATTTTCTGCACTATTGTAAGAACTGCAACCTTGAAACTTCTGAATATCGTTTCTTATGTCTTTGTCTATGAATGTATCAAATTGGATTAAAATCGAACCACTCCTTCTATAACCAATTTTTTCGATTATCGATTTTTGATATCTATCGGGGATACCTCGACAAAAAACCTAGCTAAGAACGTTCACAATCGCTTATAGTACAACTGTGTAAATCTTCAAGAAAATCGGTTTAGCCGTTTCGGGGTCTATAGGTAACGGATACACACACACACACACAGACACACGCACACACACACACACTCACACACACACACAGTTTTATTTATAAATGAGTTTAGATTTAGATTTTATTCATAAAGATTAGTGGCATTTACAGCCTCAATTTGCGTTCTTTCGGCTCGGAAAGAAAACACTGAATTTTTTTTTAAATCGTTGTGCAAAATTTACAGAAACTTATGATACTTATATGTGTATAGATCAGGATCTTCACAAACGTAGGTTGATTGGTGTATTAAGCCCGGTTTAGAAAACTAGGAATCTGAGACAGCTAAACTAATTGACAGGCCAGACGTGAGTCAGCTGTGTATTTTTTTTTCTTTCTGGTAACTTGCACTACACGCTTACTGCTTGTCTTAAACCTCTTGCAACTACTGCTGGTTCCATCAGTTTAAACACCAGCAGAAAATTCTCCGCCCTTTTTTCCCCGCTTTCTTGAATAAGAATGGCGCCAACTGCCAACGTCGAGGTCAAAGTAAGCCACAAGTTGAGCGATCTTTGTTAAATTATAACCACATATCTGCGTTGTTTTACGGCCTGCTGAGAGGAGCATTCCTTCGAACTGGCCAGGGGCCCGTAATGGGCCATCGATTTTTACTAAGGATTTACGCTAAATTGTGAAAATGTCAGATCGTGCGAAAGAACGTAATCTGTTTGGCGTTTGCTGGCCAACACCTTGCGGCCGAAGGGGGAGACAGAAGAAAGAGAGAAGGGAGAGAAAAGAAATGGAGAAAGATCAAGGCGAAGAGGTGGGAGGAATAGAAAGGAAGGCAAATAATGAATAGTTACATATAGATAAGAAAGAAAGTTTCATTAATGAAGAAGAATGAAAGAAAGAAAGAAAGAAAGAAAGAAAGAAAGAAAGAAAGATATGGAAATGTTTGAGTAAGAAAAAAATTAACGGCAAATTCTCGAAAGGATAGATAGATAATGAATTGTAATATATATATATATATATATATATATATATATATATATATATATATATGATCCAATTCATTATCTATCTATCTATCTATCTATCTATCTATCTATCTATCTATCTATCTATCCTTTAGAAAACACGCCGTGAATTTTTTTTTACTCAAACATTTTCATATTTTCTCTCTCTCTGTATATATATATATATATATATATATATATATATATATATATATACAAAGACAGAGCGAGAGAGAGAGAAAAAGGGAGAAGTATATACGAACCAAATGTAATAGCAAGGAACAAAATGAGATAGATACGAACAGAAATAAATAGATAGACAAATGTAATTAGACAAATATATATAGATAGATACAAATAAAATAATATAGATAGATAGATAGATAGATAGATAGATAGACAGACAGACAGACAGACAGATAGACAGACAGACAGACAGACAGACAGACAGATAGATAGATAGATAGATAGATAGATAGATAGATAGATAGATAGATATGAGTAGGTTAAGATAGAGAGACAAATGAATAAAGTGAGAGTGAGAGAATGATAGAAAAAGAGAGCGATACTGCAACTAATAAAAAATCTAATATATAATAAATTAATGAATCTGGACGAGATTTATACAGAATAAAAAAAAAAAATAACGACAGAAATTATAAAAAGAAGAAGAGAAGAGAAAACGTGTTCTTTAGAAAAACGGAGCAAAGAAAGAGATATGCTAGAAGAGAAACATACATTTTTTTTACAATTCTAATAAGGGAAAGAATTGAACGAACGAAACAAAAAAAGTCACACGTGGGCATCTGTGACTTTGTCAATGAGAAAAGACATTTACACAATTGAAGCAGATTAAGCCTTTGACGTATCGACCGGCTTCAAATAAGTACATAAAATTCGGTGAAAAAAAAAATGTAATAAAAAAAATCAAGAAAGCTTGCCCAAAATCATGGAATAAGTCAGTGTTGCTCAAATGTATAATAAGAGAACTGCCATTGGTTATTGTCGGCGTATTCAGCCCCAGGCAAGTGGCCTGGAACATTTCAAAGTCAACAAATCGTCCCTCACACTGAAGCAGTATTTAATCGATTTCTTAATCTTCAGCAAAACAAATGAATTATTCGCAACTCTTACACGGGGTCTTTTTCTTCTATGTGCCCTGACCCTTCAGCGATTAAGGCTCTCCACAAGGTTTTACCCCCGAGGCGCTTATCAGCATTTCTACCTGAGACCAAAACTCCCAGAAATTTGTTCCGCAATACATTCACATAAGTTCTTCCGATAGACGGAACTATTTTCGCCGAACATTCTTGTCTTATATCTTTTGATTTTAATTCTTTCTAAGCCCTCCGTCCTCATTAATGTTTACAAAACTTTTATTCTTAATTCGTATGAGTTCTTCTATAGCAGTGTAACTTCAGAATGTGAGCAAGTAAAACTCTCCACAACCTCCTATTCCCCGTGGTGCTTAGCATCATGTTTAACTTTACACAAATTTTGACCTCTTAGGCTCTAAATTTTGACCTCTCTTCCTCTACTCACACAACCTCGTCAGGTAACGGGTGACACGGCTTTCTTAATTTCTTACCTAGATATATCTTGTGAGTGTTAAATTTTCCAAGCCATCCGTCCTCTTTACGTGTCCAAGTCTTTTATTCTCAACTTTTGTGAGTTATTCGATATGCCGTTTCGCTTCAGGATGTGAGCGATTAAGACTCTCCACAACGTCCTATTCTCCATAGCAAATAATATCATCATTACTTTTACCAAAATTTCCAACTTTTGTTCTTCCATCCACTCCCACAAGCTCGTTAGGTACAGAAGTCGCTGGTGTCCTAAACTTTTTGCCCCCGATATGTCTTGTGATTGTTAAATTTTCCAAGTTATTCGTCCTCTTTACGTGTCCAAAACTTTTATTCTCAACTTGTGTGAGTTATTCGATAATGTCGCTTCAGGATGTGAGCGATTAAATCTCTCCACAAAGTTCTGTCTCCGGTGGTGCTTATCATCATTACTACCTTTGCCAAAAATTTACACATCTTTTCTGACATTTATTCACACAAGCTCATCAGGTAGTGGGGGTGGCTGTCCTTATTTTCTTGGCTTCGATATGTGTTGTGATTCTCCTTTATATCATGTTCCTTCAGAATATTAGCGATTATAGCTCTTCACAACTTCCTTCCTCATAATCATTTTTTTTTGTCAAGTCTTCTGGCTCTTTTCTGCAATCCATTTGATAATATCTCTCAAGATTTTGATACGCCTTGTGATAGTTAAGTTTGCCAAGCTCTTCTTCCTCATTGTGCGTCCAATAATTTCATTCTTAACTTGTATGTGTTCTTTCATATGCAGTGTCGCTTTAGTATGTGAGCGATTAAGACTCTCCACAACGTTCTATTTCCCGTAACGCTTAGTATCATTATTATCTTTAGCAAAACTTCCAATTTTTGTTCCCCCATTTATTTCCACAAGCTCGTTTAATTGAATGTGCGCTGCTGTGGTAACTTTTTTCTCGATATGTTCTGTGATTGTTAGTTTTTCCAAGCCATCCGTACTCATTACTAGTCCTACATTTTTAATCTCAGTTTGCGTGGGTGATTAATCTCCTCTTTATTGCACGTTTCTTCAAAACATAACCGATGATAGCTCTCCAACACTTCTTATCTCACCTGGCCCTTATCATCATTTCTATCTTTGCCAAGTCATACGGTTTTTTTCTGCAATACATTCAATCATATCAATCTAGCCTTCGATATGCCTTGTGAGTGTTAAGTTAGCCAAGCCTTTCTCCCTCGTTATGTCCAAGAATGTTATTCTGAACTTATATGAGTTCTTTTGTCTGTTATGTCGCTTCAGGATGTAAGCAATTGAAACTCACCACAACTTTCTATCCTCCGTGACGCTTAGCATTATTACTCGAATTGCCAAAACTCCACACCTGTGTTCTGCCATCTACTCACCACACAAGCTTGTCTGTTAGGTAGGAGGGCGTTACCTGCCCCTAATTTTCTTACCTTTCAACGAAGAGAAAGTTTTATGAATTCGGTATTTAACCGGGCCTCCTCAAAAAAGCGGGATGTGGCCAAAGATCAATTTTGACGTCCGGACCAAAATTTCCCTGTAGACCCCGCTTATATACCCGCTCCACCCTAAGAAGGTGAGATGTGGCACAAGGCCAAAGATCAATTTTAACGTCCGGACCAAAAATTCCCTGTAGACCCCGCTTATATACCCGCTTATATACCCGCTCCATCCTAAGAAGGTGAGATGTGGCACAAGGCTCGTTTTTAACGTGGGGCTTTCCGATCGTATACACTCGGGCAAAAGTTCACCATAAACTCTGCATACGCGGAATAGGGCTCTTGTCTGCTTTTCCCAAACGAGACTCTGCTCTTCGGTATAGTTTTGTCTGGGTTCTTCTCTTCAGGGGGCAGAGAATCCGACAAAGATAACTTTTTGTCGAACTCAAGAAGCGTGTTTCTGAATATATTCAGAAGAGTTTCATTAATTGGGGAAATGGATCGATATGTCCTGTGCCTGTTAGGTTTCTCAAAACCCTTATTCTCATTATGCCGCAAACAATTTTATTCTCTACTCGCATGAGTTGTTCTTCTATACACCGTGTTGCCTTAGGGTTTGATCTAACACAGCTAAACACAACTTCCTATTTATCGTGACTCTTAGCAGTATTTCTATCTATATCATTGTTTAAGGTCTTGAAATGTTTTGGAGACTTGAATTGTTTTAGGGAATTAAAATGTTTTAGAGCCTTGAATTGTTTAGGGTCCATAAATTGTCTTAGGGCTTTGAATTGGATTTGAGACCTTAAATTGTTTTAATGCCTTAAAATGTTTTAGAGCCTTGAATTGATTTGGGGCCTTGAATTGTTTAGGGGCCTTAAATTGTGTTAGGGCTTTGAATTGTATTTGCGGCCTTGAATTGTTTTGGGGACTTTAATTGCTTTGGCGCCTTGAAATCTTTTAGTTCCTGGAATGTTTAGGGCCTTGAATTGTTTTGGCGCCTTGAATTATCTCATAACTTTGAATTGGATTTGAGGCCTTGAATTGTTTTAGGGTCTGGAATTGTTTTAGGTCCTTAAATTGTTTTGGCGCCTTCAATTGTTTTAATGCCTTAAAATATTTTAGAGCCTTGAATTGTTTTGTGGCCTTGAATTGTTTAGGGACCTTAAATTGTGTTAGGGCTTTGAATTGGATTTGAGGTTTTAATTGTTTTAATGCCTTAAAACGTTTTAGTGCCTTGAATTGTTTTGTTACCTTGAATTGTTTAGGGACCTTAAATTGTGTTAGGGCTTTGAATTGGATTTTTTTTTTTTTTTTTTAATCATATCACCCCGAGCAAGGCGGTAACGCCACTGATGCGCAGGGGGTTACGTAAGGGTAAAAAGAATGGAAAAGAGAAAGCCGGAAACCACATCCTAAACAGGAAACAAGGGATGAGCCTCTTCACCTGTTCAATAGATGTGGGTGGAGTGTGAACCGGGCGATAGTTTAGTCTATCTACTCCAATTGAAAAAAAAAGAATAATAAAGGAAAACAGTGAAAAGATTGGAAAAGAGAAAACCGGAAACCGCATCCTAAACAGGAAACAAGGGATGAGCCTCTTCACCTGTTCAATAGATGTGGGTGGAGTGTGAACCGGGCAATAGTTTAGTCTATCTACTCCAATTGAAAAAAAAAATAAAAAATAAGGAAAACAGTGAAAAGATTGGAAAAGAGAAAACCGGAAACCGCATCCTAAACAGGAAACAAGGGATGAGCCTCTTCACCTGTTCAATAGATGTGGGTGGAGTGTGAACCGGGCGATAGTTTAGTCTATCTACTCCAATTGAAAAAAAAAATAAAAAATAAGGAAAACAGTGAAAAGATTGGAAAAGAGAAAACCGGAAACCGCATCCTAAACAGGAAACAAGGGATGAGCCTCTTCACCTGTTCAATAGATGTGGGTGGAGTGTGAACCGGGCGATAGTTTAGTCTATCTACTCCAATTGAAAAAAAAAAATAAAAAATAAGGAAAACAGTGAAAAGATTGGAAAAGAGAAAACCGGAAACCGCATCCTAAACAGGAAACAAGGGATGAGCCTCTTCACCTGTTCAATAGATGTGGGTGGAGTGTGAACCGGGCGATAGTTTAGTCTATCTACTCCAATTGAAAAAAAAAATAAAAAATAAGGAAAACAGTGAAAAGATTGGAAAAGAGAAAACCGGAAACCGCATCCTAAACAGGAAACAAGGGATGAGCCTCTTCACCTGTTCAATAGATGTGGGTGGAGTGTGAACCGGGCGATAGTTTAGTCTATCTACTCCAATTGAAAAAAAAAATAAAAAATAAGGAAAACAGTGAAAAGATTGGAAAAGAGAAAACCGGAAACCGCATCCTAAACAGGAAACAAGGGATGAGCCTCTTCACCTGTTCAATAGATGTGGGTGGAGTGTGAACCGGATTTGCGGCCTTGAATTGTTTTGGCGCCTTGAATTGTTTTGGGGACTTGAATTGCTTTGGCGCGTGGAAATGTTTTAGGACCTGGAATTGTTTTAGGGCCTTGAATTGTTTTGGCGCCTTGAATTATCTCATGAATTTGAATTGGATTTGAGGCCTTGAATTGTTTTAGGTCCTGGAATTGTTTTAGGTCCTTAAATTGTTTTGGCGCCTTGAATTGTTTTAGGGCCTTGAATTGTTTTGGGGCTTTGAATTGTCTTAGGGCTTGGAATTGGATTTGAGGCCTTGAATTGTATTACAATCGAAAGATGTCAGAAATGATCTGTAACGTTTACAGACGTTATTTTTATTTATTTCTTAAGGTACCTAAGAACTTTCAAGCTCTTTCCGAGGTCATCTTCAGTGGTGTGATCTATGGTAACAAATGCAACCAGAAAATTGTTGATAAACATTACTGTGCATTTTTTTCCTGCTTCAAAACTTTTGACAAATTACTAGCGTTCATTAGAACATGGACATTATCGAAAATGGAATTTTTTATATGTTGTCATGTCATGGTCATGCACGTGTTAAAGCATAAAAAACTGTTCTTTTTACAAACATTTTACAACATTACTACAGTATTCATGGCTGATTCTATTAATTGACGGCTTAAGTGTTTTAATGAATATTGCCTCAAGAATCTGTAGTTTGCTTTTGTTGTTTTCTTGGTGTAGGATAGTTGTATTATCGATCATTATTTTTTATATTGTGAATGTAGACAGGAATATTGTTGTAGATGTCTACAAATGGATGAATGGTCAGACAAATGTAACGTAAGACGTCTTGTTAATGTAGTTGTTGTAAATGCAACACACACACACACACACACACACACACACACACACATATATATATATATATATATATATATATTTTTTTTTTTTTCGGAGTTATATTCTCCCAAGGGACATTTGAATTGATATATAATGTTGCTTTTACGTAACACATCAGCTGGTGGGGAGGAGTTATTAAGGACAATCACATTAGTAGTATTGTACCTTTTATAATATATTATTAATTTGAATTTTTTATTAGGATCAAAGGGAGATATATTAGTACGAATGAGATTGTTTATTATTTTATCATCCTGTTTGTAGTTATCGTGCATCTGGTTGGAATAAAAGAGTTTGATATGTTTTTGGATCTTTTGGGGGAAATACCATATTTTGTTTGATGTGTATTGTGGCATTTGAAATATCGTCTTATGTCTTCATCTACAATGTGGTTTGGGAAGTCATTATTAATGAGAGTCTGCTTAATATTTTTTAATTCAGAGTAAAATATCTTTTTGTGGCGGAGTTGATTTGTGCTCGGTTAATTAAGTTGTGTATAAGTGCTATTTTGTAGTAGTTAGGGCATTCATTCTCATAGTTGAGAGTGCAAGAATTTTTTTCTGTTTTTTTTTATATGGGCAGTTAGTAAATCTGTTATAATTTGTATCTATTATAATATCAAGGAAAGGGTTTATGTTATCTCGGTTAATTTCGTATGTAAACTTGACAGAGTTCTTTTGAAAGATATTTTGAGATTTATTATTTCTTCTATATTTTTAACTAGTATAAGAATATCATCTACATATCGTAGGTAGATGGAGGGTTTTGTAGTGGTACTGAATATATCATTTTCTAGGTTGGCCGTGTAGAAGTTGCTGAAGGTTTGACCCAGAACTGAGCTCATTGAAACACCGTCCCGTTGCTCATATATATGATTTCTGTGATCATAGAAAGAGACTTCGGTGGTACATATTAAAATTATTCTGTTTTAGTATTTTAGGTTTAATTTTCAGTGGGTGCAGAGAATTATTGTTATATATATATATTTTATAATGGTATTACCGGTCGCCTGCTTGACCTAATCCAATCTTTCTTAAATAACCGCAAAATGAAGGTCGTTCTGAATGGGCGTGCCTCTTCGTCCTACAGCACGAATGCCGGTGTCCCACAGGGCTCTATCCTGGGCCCAACGCTCTTCCTTATTTTCATCAACGACCTCCCAGATGAGATCAAGTCCCAAGTAGGCATCTACGCAGATGACACTACAATATACTCCCGCTCCAGTAAGAAACCTGGCATGGTGGACAGACATAATCTCGCTGCTGACCTTGAGCGGGATCTACACTCTGTGGTGAACTAGGGCAAGAAGTGGCTTGTCAACTTCAATTCATCTAAGACCAAGATGTTGTCTGTCAACCATTACAGGCAACCTCTCTTGCCTCCCATAAGCATAGACCAAGTGATTTTCCCTGAGAGTAATACACTACGCCTCCTCGGACTTACCCTGTCCTCAGACCTCAAATGGAAGCACTATATTGAATCCATAGCAAAATCTACTGCTAAGAAGGTTGGGTCACTATGTCGATCCAGGATGTTTTTTCCACCTGAATCCATCCTGCATATATACAAGTCAACCATCCGTCCGTGCATAGAGTACTGCTTCCATTTATGGTCAGGTGCCCCTGCCGTTCTCCTCAGTGTTCTTGACAGGCTCCAAAGGAGTGTAATGTGATAGGTACTGATCTGACGACTCGACTGCAGCCACTTCCCCATCGTCGAAACGTGGCCTCGCTTTTTCTGTTCTATAAATACTTTCATGGCTTCTGCTCAGACGAACTTAAGTCACTGGTGCCTCCTCAACAGGTGTTTACTCGTGCAACCAGACTGGCAACTGGGTCCCACCCATTCACAGTCAGGTTAGCCAAATGCAGACGACAATTCTACTCCTGCAGCTTCTTCTCTCACACTTCCCGCCTGTGGAACTCACTCTCGTATTCTTGCTTTCCTGACGGCTACAACCTCCAGAAATTTAAATGCAAAGTCAATACTCATCTACTAACCACTGGACTCTAGCTCTCTCCCCACCCCTGTATAACCTTCCCTTTCTCTCCACCTATGTATCTGTCATGGCACCTGCTTTCTATTGTTCCTTTCTAACTAGTTTGTACTCCTCGCTCTTTTCTAAGTAATCTTTTTACATTCATGTAGCCCCCTGCACATCAGTGGCGTTTCCGCCTTGCTCGGGGTGAAATGATTAAAAAAAAATAATAATAATGTCAATGGTTTCTCTAACAAGAACGTTAGTGAATAGATTTTCAACACCAAGTGATGCTATTGTTTCATTATTAGTTTTTTCCGTTTTTAATATTTGTATAAGTTCAAGAGATGATTTAATGCTGTATTTTTTAGGTGTTTATAGTGTAATTAATTGGTTAGGCGTTTCAGTTAGTTGGTATATAGGAGTGGGTATTTGTTATTAAATAGGGCGAAGTGGAATGTTAGGCTTGCTTGTTTTGATAGAAACATAAATGTATCCTGGTTTATAGTCCCCGATTATTTTGGTAAGTTTTATGTTGTCTTGGTCAGCATTGTTAGCTGTAATTAATTTATTAATCTTTGATTTTAGCTGATTGGTAGGTTTATTTGTATTGACAATTTGTAAAAATATACTCAGTTATGATCTGAGATTAAGGACAGGATGGTTAAATAAAATAAGACAAGAGGAAAACTTATTTAATTGTCGACATGGAAAACAAAAACACATATATACATTAAATTAGAGAATATAAAAGATCACACGTCTTTTTGCATTGATAAAGTCCATCACAGGACGAAACGCGTAGGCGATTTAAAATACAGTTTTCCTCTTGTCTTTATTTTATTTAGACATCCTGTCCTTAATCTCAGATCATAACTGAGTATATTTTTACATATATACTTGCAGTATAACCCAGCGTTGGTCGAGTGTAATGAAGCTTTAAAACTAATCCATGGTACGGAAGCTCACACTCAGCCTAAAGAATATTTGTGTGAAGTTTAGTGAGAATCGGATAAAAATTGTGGATTTGCACAAAGGACATACAGACAGATAAACAGACACATACACAATCTTGCCTTATATATATATATATATATATATATATATATATATATATATATATTATCGATTTTCTGCACTATTGCAAGAACTGCAACCTTGAAACTTCTGAATATCGTTTGTTATGGCTTTGTCTTTGAGTGTATCAAATTTGATTAAAATCGTACCACTCCTTCTATAACCCGATATTTTCGATATTTATCGGGGGTACCTCGACACAAAACCTAGCTAAGAACACTTGCAGACGCTGATAGTAGAACTGTGTAAATTTTCAAGAAAATCCGTTCGGCCGTTTCGGAGTCTATAGGTAACGGACACACACACACACAGACACACACACAGAGACAAAATTCCATTTATAAATAAGTTTATATATATATATATATATATATATATATATATATATATATATATATTTTAATCATATCACCCCAAGCAAGGAGAAAACGCCACTGATGCGCAGGGGGCTACGTAAGAGTGAAAAGATTGGAAAAGAGAAAAACCGGAAACCACAACCTGAACAGGAAGCAAGGTATAAGCCTCTTCACCTGTTCAATAGACGTGGGTGGAGTGTGAATCGGGTGATAGTTTAATCTATCTACTCCAATTGAAAAAAAATAAAAAATAAAAAAAAGTGAAAAGTTTGGAGAAGAGAAAAACCGGAAACCACAACCTGAACAGGAAACAAGGTGTAAGCCTCTTCACCTGTTCAATAGACGTGAGTGGAGTGTGAACCGGGCGATAGTTTAGACTATCTACTCCAATTGAACAGCTCGTCAGGGAAAATTGGCAAATTTTCAATGACGAGCTGTTAAGCGAAACCGTGGTAGGTTATTGGCTCACTTAGATTTTCGATTTTGTTTGCTCTACTTTCGCGTTGGGTGCTTTGTGCACTCTGCTTTCGTATTGAGCTCTTTATTGTTAAGGTTTTCGTCATGTTTTTTTTTTCTTTCTCACGAATGCTCAATTTTTGTTCAGGTATTTCGTTTGTTTCTTTTTTTCTTCCCTTTCTTTTCACTCCGGGTTCGTTCCCGGTGGGTTTCAAGACGATCTCATTTGTAGTTTAATTATTGATAATCTTGACAGAATTAGTTCTGTTGTTATTAGTATTACAACTATAATTAATATATATATGTGTGTGTGTGTGTGTGTGTGTGTGTGTGTGTGTATCGTTTCATCAGAACACGGCGATAATGGCACTAGAAGAAATGAATGTGAAAGAGAAAAAATTCTAATAATGAACAGAATGAAGGAAAAAATATAAACTGAACGAGATTCAAGACTACAAAAGATGAAAATTGACGTTCCATTTACATATTTGACGATTGCAGTTTTTAGGGAGTTAGCTAAACGGAAGGGAGTTCCACGGCTAAAAAGTGTGAGAAAAATATTTGAGTAGTAGTTGCGGTTGCATATTGCTAGTTCAAAAGTAAAACAGTGAGACCTAATTGCCAATCTTGTAACACTCTTAAACTGACGTAGTTAGGTCACAGGAAAAACAGTTCGTAAAAGCAGTTGCCATCAAAATATTTGTAAAAAAAAAAAAAAAAAAAAAAAAGAGGGAAGCCACATCATGTCGGTGAGAGAGTGAATGAAGTCAATATCCCCGATTAGGATCGATTACATAACAGAAAGATTTTGAATTTTTTTCAAGAATCTCCAGATGTCTAGCAGAAGCACCAGACCACATGTAGCAACTGTATCCAATGCACGGGCGATTGGTAGATTTGTAAACGTGGGAGAGGGGTTCTGACCAGATCTGACCAGATCTGGCAACCCGCTAGAAGAGAGCGCATGTCTCATCGAAAATATTTTTTCATAATCATATCGCCCCAAGCAAAGCATTTTACTGCCACTGTTTTGCAGGGGGTTACATAGGAGGAAAGTTAAGAGAAAAAGAGACAGTTTATAGTGGGTGTCAGAAAGCTGATAAGAGAATGATGAGAATATTGATGAAAGAGAGAGAGAGAGAGAGAGAATGCAGGTTAGTGAGAGAGGAGATGATTATTGACTTTGCATTTAAATTCTTGGAGATTGTAGCTGTCGGGGAAGCAAGTAAATGGAAGGGAATTCTACAGGCGGCAAGTGGAGAAAAGAAGCTGTTAGAGTAGAATTTGCATTTATATTTTATTGGTTTTACAGTAAAAGGGTGGGACCTAGTTGCTGGAGTGAAGGTTTATCCTTTATTTACGGTTTTGGATTGGCTTTCTGATTCCTTCTAAATTCAACTTTAGTTCTATAATTCTAACATCTCTACCTAAACTCAGAAATTTTTACTATTTATATATTTTACTTTCCACAATAAAACTATATAAGTTCATCTATCATCTGGTTCACGCTCCGTGATTTTAAACTTTTTTTTTATAATCATATCGCCCCAGGCAAGGTGTTTTACTGTCACTGTTTTGCAGGGGGTTGTATAGAAGGAAAGTTATGAGAAACAGAGACAGTTTATAGTAGGTGTCAGGAAGTGGGTAAGAGAAGGATGAGGATACTGATGAGAGTGGAGTGGACTGAGAAAGGAGCATGAGAGTGAGGATGCAGGTTAGTGAGATAGGAGATGACTATTGACTTTACATTTAAATTCTTGGAGATTGAAGCTGCCAGGGAAGCAAGTAAATGGAAGGAAATTCCACGGGTGGGAAGTGCGAGAAAAGTAGCTGTTAGAGTAGAATTTGCGTTTATATAATTGGGTTTTTTATTCCTTCTAAATTCTACTTTAGTTCTATAATTCTAACATCTCTGCCTAAACTCAGAAAATTTTACTGTTTATATATTTTACTTTCCACAATAAGTTCATCTATCATATGGTTCTCGCTCCGTGATTTTACACTTTTTTTTATAATCATATCGACCCAAGCAAAGCATTTTACTGCCACTGTTTTGCAGGGGGTTACATAGGAGTAAAGTTATGAGAAAGATTGACAGGAAGTGGGTAAGCGAAGGATGAGAATACTGATGAGAGTGGAGTGGACGTAGAAAGAAGCATGAGAGAGAGAGGATGCAAGTCAGTGAGATAGGAGATGACTATTGATTTTACATTTATATTCTTGGAGATTGTAGCTGTCGGGGAAACAAGTAAACGGAAGGGAATTCCACAGGCGGGAAGTGCGAGAAAAGAAGCTGATGTTGTAGAAGTTGCTTTTACATTTTATTGGTTTCACAATAAAAGGGTGGGACCTAGTTGCTAATATTATTGCTCCGGTAAATTTTTATATAGCTGGCACCAGGGAGCTAAGTTCATTGGAGCAGAGGCCGTTAAAGTATTTATAGAAGAGTCACAGGGAAGCCACATTGCGCCGGAAAGAATGTGACTGTATCTTAGCTGCCAAGTTGGGATCGATCACATTACAGATTCTCAGCTGGATTTAGTCAAGGTCCCCTAGGTGGATAACAGGAGTACCAGACCAGATGTGGCAGCAGTATTCAATGCACAGGCGAATGGTAGATTTATATATGTGCAGGATTGTTTCAGACGGGAAAAACTTCCGGACCCTGCACAGAGAACCGACTTTTTTAGCAGCGTATTTAGCTATGGATTCTATATAGTCATTCCACTTGATTTCTGCTGTGAGAGTTAAGCCGAGGAGGCGCAGTGTTTTTTTTTTAGGGAGACTAGCCTAATCCATGCTAATGTGGCCGAGTAGGAAATGTAGCGAAAACTCTAGAAATACAAAGTTATTTTATTTACTGCTTTTAAGGGAAAACTGTTCAATTGTCTAGTAGATACATGTGCAGAATGGGTTTCCTGGGTGTGACGACAAAATACATCCGGCAACAAAGCCTCCGATTTTATGTGGAAATACCTCTTAATTGTTGTTGCCAAGGGATACATTTTTAAAGCAAAATCACCAGCAGTGTATTTTATAGTAGAATCACTAATCAGTTTCTAACTAAATGACTAATAGATTTTATCTACAGATGAGGCAGATAGAAAAAATATGGAAATTGAAAACAATTATCGTACCACTGATAGTGTTTACACTTGGAATGATAAAAAATAGAACAAAAAAAACATTGAAATAATCCCTGGAAACCCCAGCTTAAGAGATATACAAAAACATTGGCTTGTTAATACAGCCCACACACTAAGGAGAACTTTGTCTATGTAACGTGAGGGATGTTAGGGAGATAAGAAAAACATGACATGGAGCCATAACAACACACCACGACTTGCCTTAGGTTTTCCTGCAGACTTGGTAAGTAGTGCGACCATAGTAGAAATTGAGTTATAATGAAAAATGACATAATAATAAAATTCTGTTGACCCCAAATGAAGATTCTGTGAAAAATATCCAGAAACAATTGAACATTTTGTATGAGGCTGCACGGCGTTCGTCGCAATTGAATATAAAACTCGCAGTGATAGAGTGGGCTAATATCTGAACTAGAAAAACGTAATTTTACGCGAAGAAAATTAAGAAACTGTTAATAACATCACCCAGACCCGAATTGAGTGATAGGATATGTAACACTTTAATGGGACTTCGCCCTACATAAATAGTGAACAATCGCCTTGACATGTGCAATTGTGCATTATAATTGATATAACAGTCTGTACAGATTGACTATTAAAGGTGAGATGCAGTCAATCAGTCAGTCAGTCAGTCAATTAAGTGCCATACGTGATATACGCTTGTGCGATCATCTCTCGAATAAGTCATGACTAACTGAGCAGAAGATTATCCCGCAGTAGTTTGCCATTGCTTTCTGCAGTAGACTGGTTGCCAGCCAAGGCTATAGAACCCAATCTGTCCTATTATTTAATCCATAACTGGAGGGAAGAGATGGATTAATACCTTTCCCAAGTGTATTTGTGCGTAAGTGAATGCAACGAATTGAACTAGAATTCCAACTCTGTTCCCCGATTTCTCGTTTCGAGTCGTTATCCACTGCACCACAACGCACATCCTGACCACAACGCACATGCAACATGCCTTAAAAGAACATCACACTATAAATCAGAGATTTACATCCTTTGGAACATTTGAACTACAACTGTGGGAGTATAATCCTAAAGCTGATGGTTTTCTGTTGGTGTTGTCTTCTCCTATGCAGAGGACCTAGCTGTTTTTGTAGGTTTGCCATCATTTTGATGTGGTGTTCTAACAGTACACTTGACCTGGTTAAATGTGAGTCATTGACTCACTACGGAGCTTTACATATGATATTTTATATTTATTTCTATGTAAGAGGTATATAAAAAAGGGCTTTATCTATGTGTGATCCCAGGCAATTTTTTTTACTATAATGATCAATAGAAAAAAATGTTATGAAAATATTGCTGACCTTAGGTCCCGCGTTAGAACTCTGGAGGAAAGATGTATACGGCAGAAATGAAAATACTACTACTACTACTACTAATAATAATAATAATAATAATAAGAAGAAGAAGAAGAAGAATACTAACAAGAGCAGTCAAAGACCGCAAAGCTCCGCCCAGGCAATACCGACATCATCTCAGTGATTATCAATAGATGATTATTAAAATAAGAAAGAATAACAACAATGAAATAGACCGTTCTTTTTCCGTTTTTTTTTTTAAATTTTTGATAACTAAATCTAAACTTATTTATAAATGGAACTTTGTCTCTGTGTGTGTGTGTCTGTGTGTGTGTTTATCCGTTACCTATAGACTCCGAAACGGCTGAACCGATTTTCTTGAAAATTTACACAGTTGTACTATAAATGTCTGCGAGTGTTCTTAGCTAGGTATTGTGTCGAGGTACCCCCGATAAATATCGAAAATCGATAATCGAAAAAATCGAGTTATAGAAGGAGTGGTCCGATTTTCATACACTCATGGTCAAAGACATGAGAAATGATATTCAGAAGTTTCAAGTTTGCAGTTCTTACAATAGTGCAAAAAATTGATAATATATATATATATATGAAAAGGCAAGAAGTTTGTGTGTGTGTCTGTTTATCTGTCTGTATGTCCTTTATACAAATCAACAATTTTTATCCGATTCTCACTAAACTTCACAAATATTCTTTAGGCTGAGTCTGAACTCAGGACCATGGATTAGTTTTAAAGCTTTCATTACACCCGAGCAACGCCGATCTATACTGCTAGTAAATATTAAATTTACATTATAAATAATACTTCCGTGGATAAACAGTGCGTTTGAAAAGGTGAATAAAATGAGTTAAAGCAATCTTCTTCTTCTTCTTCTTCTTCTCCTTTTTCTTCTATGTGACTTGTCTTTTCAGGACGTAGGCGGCCATGGCTTTCCTCCCCTCCCTATCCCTGTTGGCTCTCAGCACGCTTTCTCCTGTTGCACCACGCAACCACTGTTCTGTCAGCAACCTGTTCAGGCCCTTCAAATGTTATCCGCTGTTTTGCCCTGTCTGTCCTTCCCTGAATCTGGCCTGTTAGTATCAGGTTTTCCAAGCCCTCTTTCCTCATTGCATGTTCTAGGAACTTTAACTGTCTCTTTCTGATGCTCAGTATTAATTTCATTTTCATTTTTGTTGTGGGATCTCCCCTTTCTCGAATTATACATATACTCCTGCCATAATGAGATCCGTAAGTTACCCAACGATACCGAAGTTACACAGAGAAAACGGCGCCAGTAGGCAGTAGGCGTAGTACCTCTGAGTTCTACTCAACCAGAATTATTACACGGATATACTATTTCAACACGGTTTTACTTCAAAACTTGTATATATATATTTCTTACTAATCGTATTCCTGGATTACTAACCTGCGTTCCAGTTTGTATATTTACGTTTAATATAACCGATTTTTCTATCTCACTATCTGTTTTGTCTTTCATCATTTTTGTGTGGTTCCTGCCCCAGATCCACAACAGATTCCATCCTTTCCAAAACCTCATCATTGCTCACATGCTCGACCCATGATATCAGCAGCACCCTTGCGTAGAACTACATTTCAGTTGCTTCAAGTTTTTCCTTCATCTTTGATATTGTCCAGCATTTACTGCCGTATTGAAGAACTGACATCACATAGCAATCCAGTACTCTCTTCTTTGTTTCTAGCCCCCTTTCCTCATTGCATGTCCCCAGAACTTTAGCTGTCTCTTCCTGATGCTCAGTATTAATTTCCTTTTCGTTTCCATCCTTTCCAAAACCTCATCATTGCTCACATGCTCGATCCATGACATCCTCAGCATTCTTCTGTAGAACCCCGATTCATATGCTTCAATCTTTCCTTCAGCTTTGATGATATTGACCAGCATTCACTGCCATATTGATGAACTGACATATTTAACTCATATATATATATATATATATATATATATATATATTAATCATTTCACCCCGAGCAAGGCGGAAACGCCACTGATGTGCAGGGGGCTACATAAATGTAAACAGATTAATTAGAAAAGAGTGAGGAGTACAAACTAGTTAGAAAGGAGCAATAGAAAGCTGAGAAAGCAGGTGCGATGACAGATACATAGGTGGAGAGAAAGGGAAGGTTATACAGGGGAGGGGAGAGAGCTAGAGTCCAGTGGTTAGTAGATGAGTATTGACTTTGAATTTAAATTTCTGGAGGTTGTAGCCGTCAGGAAAGCAAGAATACGGGAGCGAATTCCACAGGCGGGAAGTGCGAGAGAAGAAGCTGCAGGAGTAGAATTGTCGTCTGCATTTGGCTAACATGACTGTGAATGGGTGGGACCCAGTTGCCAATCTGGTTGCACGAGTAAACACCTGCTGAGGAGGCATCAGTGACTTAAGTTCGTATGAGCAGAAGCCATGAAAGTATTTATAGAACAGACAAAGTGAGGCCACATTTCGACGATGGGGAAGTGGCTGCAGTCGAGCCGCCAGATCAGTACCTATCACATTACAGACTCTCCTTTGGAGCCTGACAAGAACACTGAGGAGAACGGCAGGGGCACCTGACCATAAATGGCAACAGTACTCCATGCACGGACGGATGGTTGACTTGTATATATGCAAGTCATGAGGCCAATCGTCCCTTGAAAATTTAATCCGAATACATCCAGCGTGTCTTGAGATGATCTGATATCGGACGATCAGACGATGAATCAAATAGAAAAACTCGACCGAATACAATACTTCCATTTTAAAGCGGAAGTAGCAGAATAATTACACGGAAAAAAGCATTTTTTTTTGTTTTCTGAATTAACCTATAGACTTTAAATAAGTAATAGTCAATTACTTTCTATTATTTCTAACAATTGTTCTCATCTTGGTTGATATCGATGTTATATTTTATCAATTTTTAGCTGCATTTAAATGTTACACTCCAGAATTACTAAATTATTTTAATATATATATATATATTGTTTCACTCTTTTTTCTTATGAATGACCTTTTAATATATGTGCTTTTATTGTTTTACTAAAATTTCGTACCATTGTGAAAATAGTATTGTCATTATTATGCTGTTCGGAAATTTGGTTCACTGTGTCATACCAAATAATGTTTTTCGCCAGAATCCATTTTGCACATATCTAAATTTACCATTTGCATAAGCATTAATAAGTGCTACCAGATCTAGTCTGTTGCTCCAGTAATATACCTTGAGATTTTCAACCAAATCCAAAAAAGGATCAGGAATGTCCTGTCTTCTCATTTCAACAACTCACTTTCCCAGTGCAATGAGAGAAAAAAACATATATAATTAGAATGTGCATATATCATTGAAGATATTAAAAGAAACTATCAAAATTAAAGAATCTGCAATTTCTCGAAAAAAACAAAAGTAGGATCTGCAATATAATCGATCCTGATATGGCAACCCGATTTCAGTCACTTTCTGACCAACGTGATGTGGCTTCACTCTGAGTTTTCTACAAATATACTCATGGCGTTTTTCCCTCGTAGGTTTTGGGTATGACGGTAAACTGCATCCGACAGCAAGACCTCTGATAGGGAGGTTGGGAAGAGCATGGAACCACCTCTTAATTTCTGTTGTTCTCGGGTCTACCATGGCCCGGAGTAGTAGCACCTGTTAAGGTCCCAGCTATGGGCAAATAGTTAACCCCTAAACTGGGGTCGAAAAAACTATGAAAGTATAAAAATAGACTTTTATAGAAAATATACATTTTTGAAGGAAAAATATTGCCAACAATAAATTTTTGAAAGACAAAAATATTACCAGTAATACATTTTAATACAAAACTAAAAGATATCTTCAGTTCTCTAAAATAAAAAAATTAAAGAATTATAAATTTTTACATCAAATCTGACAAACTCAACATTTTTGCTATGATTGAACATGAAAAAAATTCCTTAAACCCCCCCACCTTTTTAGATTAAATAGCCCACAGAGGTTGATATGCCGTTAAACAAAACTCAAACTTTGTCAAACTTTTCCCTGGCACGCCAACCATTTGTATTTATTCGCGCTACTAGATTGGCAGCTCGGTCCCACCTTTTACCGCTGAATAACCAATTGTAACCGCCTTGCAACGTCAATTATCCCTTTTTATCTACTTGATTTCCATCCATTTCTTTTCTTTTCTTTGATATCCCAGTACGTTTTTTTGTTTTCTCACTGTTACCCCTGCGCTACCAGTGGCATTTTTGGCTTGCTTGGGGTGAAATGATTATAAAAAAACAGAAATCTAAAATATAGGTCGCTGTATAGGTTGAATAAATGAGGTAAGAAGACACCTCCTTAACCTAATCCCTTTTTATTTGTGTATATTTGCTGATATTCCACTGGAAGTCGTTTCAATCACTTACGCAGATATATCTTTGGGAAACGTATTAATCCGTACTTTCTCCCTCCAGCTATGAGGTGAATAGTAGGACAGGTTAGATTCTAAAGACTTGGTTGACAAAACAGATTCTCGCAGAAAGTAATCTACACTCTGTGGTGAATTGGGGCAAGAAGTGGCTTGTCAACTTCAATGCGTCCAAGACCAAGCTGTTGTCTGTCCACCATCACAGGCAACCTCTCCTGCGGAAAAATCTTCTGTCGAATCAGTCATAGATCGAAAGAGACATGATCCCTCAAACATGTATCACGTATGGGAATTAACTGACTGATACTTGCTGAACTCATTTCCTGTCCATATGCAGAAGGATTTCTAAATCAACTTTATGCCTTTGATGGACCAAATGCGGACCATTCATGACCCTTCCCTGTCTGTGGTCACGGTTTCATTCCGGATCTTGAACCGTAAAGTATCTAGATATATTCATGTTGGCGGCTTGCAATCACGAACAGGTCGATCCATTTTCTGTTTCAGATTGGAAGTTGCCATATTGAAGGTCGCAGTATACACAGACAAAAAATGCGAATATAAAAATATGTTGATAAAGATGTTAAACTTGAATCAGCCACGAAACTAAAATAATAACCCTAATTTTATTCGATAAAACTAATAAATTTGTTATTTTAAACAAACTCAAAATTGCAGGCTATTTTGAACGATCATAATAAATTTCTGAAATTAAGCAATAACACCGCCCCCAACTTAAAAACAATATCAATAAATTTATTACTGCTAAAAATAACTGAAACAGAATCTTATAAACTTCAAAGGAGTATAGGCGAATATAAAGCTGGCTACCTCTGTGGAAATATAAAAATCCATTTAAAAGATCATCCCCTCCGATCTATCACTTTACAAATATCCACACCAATATATTACTTTTTCAAATCCCTTCACAAATTAATTACTTCTAAGTAAATATTGTATTAAATCCACAAATGAATTTATGCAAATTCTTCAGTGTATAAACCAAGCAACCAAATAATCCCACTAATGACCCCGTCCATGAAACGATTGAAATCATTATCTATAATCTATACAAACATACTTCTCTCCCACCTATTAAAATTAAACTCACTATTTTAAAGAAAATTTATTATTAGCATGCACCACTCAAGTAACATTTCATGACTCCCTGTGTAATACTTATAGTAAAATATCTGGCATTGTAATGGGATCTTCTTTAGGCTCCCAGCTTTTAAATTATTATATAGCACATTTAGAAAATAAAATACTGATTCTAATAATTTTTTTTAATCATTTCACCCCGGGCAAGGCGTAAATGCCACTGATGTACGGGGGGCTACATAACTGAAAGAAAATCAATTAGAGGAGGGAGAAGAGGATTACAAATCAATTAGAAAGAAGCAAGAGAAAGATGAAAATGCTTAGATTTCTATTTTATTTAGTTAAAATTTTATATCAAAATTATATTGTTTCGACGTTCATCCTTGATTTGTTGTCAGCACCTGTGTTGAATATTGAAGCAGACCTGGGAAATGATTGCCATTCAATTACCAATCGAACAGCAATCTCATTTTATGATTTTCTTATTTAAATCATTGTTCATTTGTTATGGTCTGGGACAGATAACCAGTATCTGTCCATAGATGTGAAAATGCAATATACCCGAATCGACATATAAACATCTTGATGGTTATTGTCAGGTCAGGTATGTGACAATATACATGTGTACATGTGTTCTGGCATAAAGTGTGTGTGCGTGTGTACGTATGTTTATTTGTGTGCGTTAAATTGTGATAACGTGTTTGTGTGTACACGCCTTAATGTTACTTCAAATGTTGGAGAATTTTTGTCTTTATTTTCAACTGAAATTAAAGCCAAAATACGACGTTTAGAATGGCTCATGTTTAAACATAATAGACATTCATTGTTTCTTATATTTAACAGTATATGTTTATAAAATTATTTGCTGCCTCAATACACTAAATGTAGTGTAAGGTGTAGGTGTTGCATGATCTTTCTTATGCAGAATTTATATAGGTAGTCCAGCGACTTTTTGTGGCTTGGTAATTTGAGGCATGCCGGAAAGTGGATGTTCCTGATGGTGTTGGGTATCGTGTTGCTTTTGAGACATCGTTTCAGGAAGTTGATTTGGCATCCTATCTTTGCATGTTTCTGACAATTTAATTAGATTCCTAACGGCTGCAAATTCATCCTGGCTCATGTGTGGGGATAGGAAAGTTTGGTAATTTGCTTAAGTATTGTGTATATTAGGTGTATGATTAGGTCTTGAAGGCTATCACAATGCATTTAGTAAAATAAAGGACGGTAAAGAAGTTATTATTTATTATACATTAATATTTCGAGATCAAAATCTCATCTTCAGAATGATAGGAGAACTTGTGTTAGAGTTTGTGTCTTTCAACGAATGGTCATTACTGGTTGCTGCTGCTGTCATTAATTGTAGTGTGTGTGTGTGTGTGTGTGTGTGTGTGTGTGTGTGTGTGTGTGTGTGTGTGTGATAGTTGGGGCCTTTTTACAGTTTGATATCAGTCTGCTTTAATTTATGGTTTATCTAAGTATGTGTTGACCTGACCGTTAGTTTGAATTTTGCCAAAGTGGTAGAGGGCTTTGTTTTATGACTGGTGTTTTATCTATCTACTTTAATTGGCGTGTCTTTTGCTACTTTTTTCTTGTCGTCCTGTATTTGTTCTCGTGTGTTCGTGAGTGTGACATGATATACTTCTTTAAATTTTTTAATTGAAATTAAATGGTAACACAATTTTTGCCCTTCAATAGCAACTTATTTCTTATTTCCTAACACCTAGAAAGTAGAAAAAATGGCTAATATTTCCCTCAAACTTTGCTTTTATGACCAGAACAATGATATTTATGAAATTGACCTATTCCCATTGGGGAAAACTAGTGATTGTGAACATTATTGTTCATTCAAAATAGAAACAAAATAGCATATAATTCAAAAGTAGCACTTATTTATTCTAGATGACGCTTCCTCTGACTTGTGACTAGCACACTTTCATGTAACAAATTCCACTGCTTCAGTCTCAATGTCAAAAGCTTGGCATTGGACTTCCTGAGACCAAGATCTCTGATCAGGTCATTGAGGTCTTTTTGGTTTGGGTAGTATGGATTTCTCTCCTTAGCTTCACATATGTAATCTGAATCACTGACTACAGCCTTTTCTGAACTGCTGCCCTCTTTTGCAGACGGCTGCTCTCTCTTTGGAGGAGTGGGTACAGGGCGCCAGGACAGTGGGGCACTGGGGCAACAGATGATAAAAGATCTGGATATATGATAGCAGAGGCATTTTTGCCAGCTCGGCGTTTAGAGGATGGATTCAGGCGAAAAGAACGTCCTGGATGGACACAGTGACCCAACCTTCTTAGCAGTGGATTTAGCTATGGATTCGATGTAGCGGTTCCATTTGAGATCAGAAGAGAGGGTAAGGCCGAGGAGGCGCAGTGTATTGCACTCAGGGAGAATCGCTTGATTCATGCTTATGAGAGGCAGGAGAGTTTACCTGTGATGGTGGACAGACAACAGCTTGGTCTTGGACGCATTGAAGTTGACAAGCCACTTCTTGCCCCAATTCACCACAGAGTGTAGATCCCGTCGAAGGTCAGCAGCGAGATTACGTTTGACCGCCATGCCAGGTTTCTTACTGGTGCGGGAGTATATTGTGGTGTCATCTGCGTAAATGCCTACTTGGGACATGATCTCATATAATGTAAGATATTAATAGAGATATGTTCGTTTTTAAATATTAATCAAATTACACAACGTAAAAACAAATTTGAAAGTCACTCTGTCCTTAAATTTACATGCCAAGATGTATTTATTGATACCAGCAAGCGTAAATTTATTACTTTTCTATATAGCAAAGCCCCTAGCATTAACTGGTGTCTTCTAACAGTGGATGCCCTTAACGATATAAGTTAGTCGTTAGAGATAAACCTAATCCAACGCACACAAATGATACCTTATTCAAAATACACATTCTTTAAAGAATTACATAACATTAAACACTTTTAATAATGGATTAAATTAAAATGTATATAATAAAACAATTAATAATCCCTCTAAATCATTGATAATATTAATAATAATAGTGTACAAAAATAATCATAACACTTAACCTAATACATAAAAACTACAAACATAATGAAACAATACGAAAATATAATAGGTAGAAATAGTAAACCAATTAATAATAGTCGTATATAATAAAAATATTTAAAACAATTGACCTCATGAACTCTAATAACCCTACAATTACACAAGTAAATACTCTACAAAAAACAATTTAGTGTATCAATTTACATGCACGCTCAGTAATTGTATCTCTGATACTAGTAACAAACCCACTACATATATTGGTTTTATTACAATCACGCTTTCTCGCAGATTTACTTGTCACCCTTCTGATCTTCGTTCTTTTAAACAAAATTTCTTAGAAAAACAAAGCCATGTACGTAATATTAGATATATATTAGTCGAAGACACAACAATATTCACACATACACACTGTAAAAAGAATCTAGATATATTGGAGGCCATCTACATTAAAACAAAGCTACCCACTTGAACAAAATTACAGTTCAAACTAGTCACAACACATGGCTATGCATCTAGACATGTGGTTCTCTCATGTTATAGAACAGGAACATAAATTTAAGACCTGCGTCTGTTTTCAGTGACTCATCGTCGCATAGCAATCTCCTATGTCAACATAATAGAATATAATATTTGATGGTGAATATCTTTGTTTAAATTTCCATATAACCACTTTGAAGATGGCTCAGAATATTGAAATGTTGGATAACTTATGATTTTCTTTCAACAGAAATTAAAGCTGAAATACGATGTTTAGAACAGGACATGTGTTAACGTAATTAGATAGATAGATAGATAGATAGATAGATAGATAGATAGATAGATAATGAAAAATTAACGTAGATAGATAGATAGATGGATGGATGGATGGATGGATGGATAGATAGATAGATAGATAGATAGATAGATAGATAGATAATTAAAAATTAATAGAGATAGATAATAAAAATTAATGTAGATTGATAGAGAGATAGATTGATAGGTAATGAAAAATCAATGTAGATAGATAGATAGATAGATAGATAGATAGATAGATAGATAGATAGATAATTAAAAATTAATAGAGATAGATAATAAAAATTAATGTAGATAGATAGATAGATAGATTGATAGGTAATGAAAAATTAATGTAGATAGATAGATAGATAGATAGATAGATAGATAGATAGATTAATATTAATAGATAGATAATAAAAATTAATGTAGATAGATAGATAGATAGATAGATAGATAGACAGATAGATAGATAGATAGATAGATAGATAGATAGATAGATAGATAGATAGATAGATAAGGAAATTGTTAATCTAAATATATAGCTAATGAAAAATTAATGTAGCTAGCTCTCTGGATAGCTAGCTAGCTAGATAGATAAATAGATAGAGATATAGATATATAATAAAACAATTAATATAGATAGATAGATAGATAGATAGATAGATAGATAGATAGATAGATAATGAAAAATTAATATAGATAGATAGATAGATAGATAGATAGATAGATAGATAATGAGAAAATTAATGTGTAAAGATAGATAGACAGATAGATAGATAGATAGATAGATAGATAGATAGATAGATAGATAGATAGATAGATAAGGAAAAATTTATATAGATAGATAGATATATAGATAGATAATGAAAAAATTAATGTAGATAGATAGATAGATAGATAGATAGATAGATAGATAGATAGATAGATAGATATTTAAAAATAAGATAGATTGATAGATAGATAGATAGATAGATAGATAGATAGATAGATAGATAGATAGATAATGAAAAATTAAAGTAGATAGATAGATAGATAGATAGATAGATAGATAGATAATGAAAAATTAATGTACATAGATAGAGAATGAAAAATAATGTTGATAGATAGATAGATACATACATACATAGATAATGAAGAATTAATATTAATAGATATAGAAAAATTGAAGTAGATAGATAGAGAGATAGATAGATAGATAGATAGATAGATAGATAGATAATGATGAAAAATGATTGTAGATAGAGAGGAAATGAAAAATTAATGTAGATAAATCGATAATAATAAATTAATATAGTTAGATAGATAGATAGATAGATAGATAGACAGATAGATAGATAGACAGACAGATAGATAGATAGATGAATAGACAGATAGATAGAAAGATAGATAATGAAAAATTAATGTAGATAGATAGATATATTGATTATGAAAAATTAATGTAGATAGATAGATAGATAGATAATGAAAAATTAATGCATATAGATAGATAGATAGATAGATAGGTAGATAGATAGATAGATAGATAGATAGATAGATAGATAGATAATGAAAAATTAATGTAGATAGATAGATAGATAGGTAGATAGATAGATAGATAGATAGATAATAAAAAATTAATGTAGATATACAGATAGATAGATAGATAGATAGATAATGAAAAATTAATGTAGATAGATAGATTGATAGATAATGAAAAATTAATGTAGATAGATAGATAGATAGATAGATAGATAGATAGATAGATAGATAGATAGATAGATAGATAGATAATGAAAAAATAATATAGATTGATCGATCGATAGATAGAATAGATAGATAGATAGATAGATAGATAGATAGATAGATAGATAGATAGATGGATAAGGAAAAATTTATATAGATTAAATAGATAGATAGATAGATAGATAAATAGATAGATAGATAGATCATTAATGTAGATAGATAGATAGATAGATAGATAGATAGATAGATAGATAGATAGATAGATAATGAAAAATTAATGTAGATAGATAGTGAATGAAAAATGTATATATATAGATAGACAGATACATACATACATAGATAATGAAGAATTAATATTAATAGATATAGAAAAATTGAAGTAGGTAGGTAGATAGATAGATAGATAGATAGATAGATAGATAGATAGATAATGATGAAATATTATTGTAGATAGAGAGAAAATGAAAAATTAATGTAGATAAATCGATAAAAATAAATTAATATAGTTAGACAGATAGAGAGAAAGATAGATAATGAAAAATTAATATAGATAGATAATAAAAAAATTAATGCAAATAGATAGATAATGAATCATTAATGTAGATAGATAGATAGATAGATAGATAGATAGATAATGAAAAAATAATGTACATAGATAGATAGATAGATAGATAGATAGAGAGATAGAGAGATAGAGAGATAGATAGTTAGATAGATAATTAAAAATTTATATTGATAGATAGATAGATAGTTAGATAGATAGATAACGAAAATTAATATAGATAGATAAGAAAAAATGAATGCAAATAGATAGATAATGAATCATTAATGTAGATAGATAGATAGATAGATAGATAGATAGATAGATAGATAGATAGATAGATAGATAGATAGATAATGAAAAATAATGTAGATAGATAGATAATGAAAAATTAATGTAAATAGATAGATAGATAGATAGATAGATAGATAGAAAGATAGATAATAGATAGATAGATAGAGAGATAGATAGAAAGATCGATAAAGATAAATTAATGTAAATAGATAGATAGATAGACAGATAGAAAGATCGATAAAGAAAAAATAATGTAGATAGATAGATAGATAGATAATGAAACATTAATGTAGATAGATAGATAGACAGTTAGATAATGAAAAATTAATGTAGATAGATAGATTGATAGATAATGAAAAATTAATGTAGATAGATAGAGAATGAAAAATGAATATATATAGATAGATAGATACATACATACATAGATAATGAAGAATTAATATTAATAGATATAGAAAAATTGAAGTAGGTGGGTAGATAGATAGATAGATAGATAGATAGATTGGTAGATAGATAGATAGATAGATAGATAGATAGATAGATAGATAGATAATGATGAAAAAATATTGTAGATAGAGAGGAAATGAAAAATTAATGTAGATAAATCGATAAAAATAAATTAATATAGTTAGACAGATAGAGAGAAAGATAGATAATGAAAAATTAATATAGATAGATAATAAAAAAATTAATGCAAATAGATAGATAATGAATCATTAATGTAGATAGATAGATAGATAGATAGATAGATAGATAGATAGATAGATAGATAATGAAAAAATAATGGAGATAGATAGATAATGAAAAATTAATGTAAATAGATAGATAGATAGATAGATAGATAGATAGATAATGAAAAATTAATGTAGATAGATAGATAGATAGGTAGATAGATAGATAGATAGATAGATAGATAATAAAAAATTAATGTAGATATACAGATAGATAGATAGATAGATAGATAATGAAAAAATAATGTAGATAGATAGATTGATAGATAATGAAAAATTAATGTAGATAGATAGATAGATAGATAGATAGTAGATAGATAGATAGATAGATAGATAGATAGATAATGAAAAAATTAATATAGATTGATCGATCGATAGATAGAATAGATAGATAGATAGATAGATAGATAGATAGATAGATAGATAGATGGATAAGGAAAAATTTATATAGATTAAATAGATAGATAGATAGATAGATAAATAGATAGATAGATAGATCATTAATGTAGATAGATAGATAGATAGATAGATAGATAGATAGATAGATAATGAAAAATTAATGTAGATAGATAGTGAATGAAAAATGTATATATATAGATAGACAGATAGATAGAAAGATAGATAATGAAAAATTAATGTAGATAGATAGATTGTTATATTGATAATGAAAAATTAATGTAGATAGATAGATAGATAGATATATAGATAGATAGATAGATAGATAGATAGATAGATAGATAAGGAAAAATTTATATTGTTAGATAGATAGATAGATAGATAGATAGATAGATAGATAGATAGATGAATCATTAATGTAGATAGATAGATAGATAGATAGATAGATAGATAGATAGACAATGAAAAATTAATGTAGATAGATAGATAGATAGATAGATAGATAGATAGATAGATAGATAGAGAATGAAAAATGAATGTAGATAGATACATACATACATATATACATACATACATAGCTAATGAAGAATTAATATAAATAGATATAGAAAAATTGAAGTAGGTAGGTAGATAGATAGATAGATAGATAGATAGATAGATAGATAGATAATGATGAAATATTATTGTAGATAGAGAGAAAATGAAAAATTAATGTAGATAAATCGATAATAATAAATTAATATAGTTAGATAAATAGAGAAAGTGATAGATAATGAAAAATATATAGATAGATAATAAAAAAATTAATGCAAATAGATAGATAATGAATCATTAATGTAGATAGATAGATAGATAGATAGATAGATAGATAGATAGATAGATAGATAGATAGATAATGAAAAAATAATGTACATAGATAGATAGATAGATAGATAGATAGAGAGATAGAGAGATAGAGAGATAGAGAGATAGATAGTTAGATAGATAATTAAAAATTTATATTGATAGATAGATAGATAGTTAGATAGATAGATAACGAAAATTAATATAGATAGATAAGAAAAAATGAATGCAAATAGATAGATAATGAATCATTAATGTAGATAGATAGATAGATAGATAGATAGATAGATAGATAGATAGATAGATAGATAGATAATGAAAAATAATGTAGATAGATAGATAATGAAAAATTAATGTAAATAGATAGATAGATAGATAGATAGATAGATAGATAGAAAGATAGATAATAGATAGATAGATAGACAGATAGATAGAAAGATCGATAAGGAAAAATTTAAATAATTGTTAAATAGATAGATAGATAGACAGATAGAAAGATCGATAAAGAAAAAATAATGTAGATAGATAGATAGATAGATAATGAAACATTAATGTAGATAGATAGATAGACAGTTAGATAATGAAAAATTAATGTAGATAGATAGATTGATAGATAATGAAAAATTAATGTAGATAGATAGAGAATGAAAAATGAATATATATAGATAGATACATACATACATACATAGATAATGAAGAATTAATATTAATAGATATAGAAAAATTGAAGTAGGTGGGTAGATAGATAGATAGATAGATTGATAGATAGATAGATAGATAGATAGATAGATAGATAGATAATGATGAAAAAATATTGTAGATAGAGAGGAAATGAAAAATTAATGTAGATAAATCGATAAAAATAAATTAATATAGTTAGACAGATAGAGAGAAAGATAGATAATGAAAAATTAATATAGATAGATAATAAAAAAATTAATGCAAATAGATAGATAATGAATCATTAATATAGATAGATAGATAGATAGATAGATAGATAGATAGATAGATAGATAATGAAAAAATAATGGAGATAGATAGATAATGAAAAATTAATGTAAATAGATAGATAGATAGATAGATAGATAGATAGACAGATAGATAGAAAGATAGATAATGAAAAATTAATGTAGATAGATAGATTGTTATATTGATAATGAAAAATTAATGTAGATAGATAGATAGATAGATATATAGATAGATAGATAGATAGATAGATAGATAGATTGATAAGGAAAAATTTATATTAGATAGATAGATAGATAGATAGATAGATAGATAGATGAATCATTAATGTAGATAGATAGATAGATAGATAGACAATGAAAAATTAATGTAGATAGATAGATAGATAGATAGATAGATAGATAGAGAATGAAAAATGAATGTAGATAGATACATACATACATAGCTAATGAAGAATTAATATAAATAGATATAGAAAAATTGAAGTAGGTAGGTAGGTAGATAGATAGATAGATAGATAGATAGATAGATAGATAGATAGATAGATAGATAGATAATGATGAAAAATTATTGTAGATAGAGAGAAAATGAAAAATTAATGTAGATAAATCGATAATAATAAATTAATATAGTTAGATAAATAGAGAAAGTGATAGATAATGAAAAATTAATATAGATAGATAATAAAAATATTAATCCAAATATATAGATAATGAATCATTAGTGTAGATAGATAGATAGATAGATAGATAGATAGATAGATAGATAGATAGATAATGAAAAATTAATGTAAGATAGATAGATAGATAGATAGATAGATAGATAGATAGATAGATAGATAATGAGAAAATAATGTAGATAGATAGATGGATGGATATATAGATAGATAGATAGATAGATAGATAGATAGATAGATAGATAGATAGATAGATAATTAAAAATTAATATTGATAGATAGATAGATAGATAGATAGATAGATAGATAGATAGATAGATAGATAGATAGATAGATAATGAAAAAATAATGTACATAGATAGATAGATAAAGAAAAATTAATGTAAATAAATAGATAGATAGATAGATAGATAGATAGATAGATAGATAGATAGATAGATAGATAATGAAAAAATAATGGAGATAGATAGATAATGAAAAATTAATGTAAATAGATAGATAGATAGATAGACAGATAGATAGAAAGATAGATAATGAAAAATTAATGTAGATAGATAGATTGTTATATTGATAATGAAAAATTAATGTAGATAGATAGATAGATAGATATATAGATAGATAGATAGATAGATAGATAGATAGATAAGGAAAAATTTATATTGTTAGATAGATAGATAGATAGATAGATAGATAGATTGATAGATAGATAGATAGATGAATCATTAATGTAGATAGATAGATAGATAGATAGATAGATAGATAGATAATGAGAAAATAATGTAGATAGATAGATGGATGGATAGATAGATAGATAGATAGATAGATAGATAGATAGATAATTAAAAATTAAAAATTAATTGATAGATAGATAGATAGATAGATAGATAGATAGATAGATAGATAATGAAAAATTAATATAGATAGATAGATGGATACATAGATAGATAGATAGATAGATAGATAGATAGATAGATAGATAGATAATGAAAAATTAATGTAAATAGATAATGAAAAATTAATGTAGATAGATAGATAGAGAGATAGAGAGATAGATAGATAGATAATGAAAAATTAATGTAGATAGATAGATTGATAAATAGATAATAAAAATTAATGTAGATAGATAGATAGATAGATAGATAGATAGATAGATAGATAATGAAAAAATAATGTACATAGATAGATATATAAAGAAAAATTAATGTAAATAGATAGATAGATAGATAGATAGATAGATAGATAGATAATGAAAAAATAATGTACATAGATAGATATATAAAGAAAAATTAATGTAAATAAATAGATAGATAGATAGATAGATAGATAGATAGATAGATAGATAGATAGATAGATAATGAAAAAATAATGTACATAGATAGATAGATAAAGAAAAATTAATGTAAATAAATAGATAGATAGATAGATAGATAGATAGATAATGAAAAAATAATGGAGATAGATAGATAATGAAAAATTAATGTAAATAGATAGATAGATAGATAGACAGATAGATAGAAAGATAGATAATGAAAAATTAATGTAGATAGATAGATTGTTATATTGATAATGAAAAATTAATGTAGATAGATAGATAGATAGATATATAGATAGATAGATAGATAGATAGATAGATAGATAAGGAAAAATTTATATTGTTAGATTAGATAGATAGATAGATAGATAGATAGATAGATAGATAGATGAATCATTAATGTAGATAGATAGATAGATAGATAGATAGATAGATAGACAATGAAAAATTAATGTAGATAGATAGATAGATAGATAGATAGATAGATAGATAGATAGAGAATGAAAAATGAATGTAGATAGATACATACATACATATATACATACATACATAGCTAATGAAGAATTAATATAAATAGATATAGAAAAATTGAAGTAGGTAGGTAGATAGATAGATAGATAGATAGATAGATAATGATGAAAAATTATTGTAGATAGAGAGAAAATGAAAAATTAATGTAGATAAATCGATAATAATAAATTAATATAGTTAGATAAATAGAGAAAGTGATAGATAATGAAAAATTAATATAGATAGATAATAAAAATATTAATCCAAATATATAGATAATGAATCATTAGTGTAGATAGATAGATAGATAGATAGATAGATAGATAGATAGATAGAAAAATAATGAAAAATTAATGTAAGATAGATAGATAGATAGATAGATAGATAGATAGATAGATAGATAGATAGATAATGAGAAAATAATGTAGATAGATAGATGGATGGATATATAGATAGATAGATAGATAGATAGATAGATAGATAGATAGATAGATAGATAGATAGAGATAGAATAATTGATTAGATAGATAGATAGATAGATAGATAGATAGATAGATAGATAGATAGATAGATAGATAATGAAAAATTAATATAGATAGATAGATGGATACATAGATAGATAGATAGATAGATAGATAGATAGATAGATAATGAAAAATTAATGTAAATAGATAATGAAAAATTAATTGATAGATAGATAGATAGATAGAGAGATAGAGAGATAGATAGATAGATAATGAAAAATTAATGTAGATAGATAGATTGATAAATAGATAATAAAAATTAATGTAGATAGATAGATAGATAGATAGATAGATAGATAGATAGATAATGAAAAAATAATGTACATAGATAGATATATAAAGAAAAATTAATGTAAATAAATAGACAGATAGATAGATAGATAGATAGATAGATAGATAGATAGATAGATAGATAGATAGATAATGAAAAAATAATGTACATAGATAGATAGATAAAGAAAAATTAATGTAAATAAATAGATAGATAGATAGATAGATAGATAGATAGATAGATAGATAGATAGATAGATAATGAAAAAATAATGGAGATAGATAGATAATGAAAAATTAATGTAAATAGATAGATAGATAGATAGACAGATAGATAGAAAGATAGATAATGAAAAATTAATGTAGATAGATAGATTGTTATATTGATAATGAAAAATTAATGTAGATAGATAGATAGATAGATATATAGATAGATAGATAGATAGATAGATAGATAGATAGATAGATAAGGAAAAATTTATATTGTTAGATAGATAGATAGATAGATAGATAGATAGATTGATAGATAGATAGATAGATGAATCATTAATGTAGATAGATAGATAGATAGATAGATAGATAGATAGATAGATAGACAATGAAAAATTAATGTAGATAGATAGATAGATAGATAGATAGAGAATGAAAAATGAATGTAGATAGATACATACATACATACATACATACATAGCTAATGAAGAATTAATATAAATAGATATAAAAAGAAAAATTGAGATAGATAGATAGATAGATAGATAGATAGATAGATAGATAATGATGAAAAATTATTGTAGATAGAGAGAAAATGAAAAATTAATGTAGATAAATCGATAATAATAAATTAATATAGTTAGATAAATAGAGAAAGTGATAGATAATGAAAAATTAATATAGATAGATAATAAAAATATTAATCCAAATATATAGATAATGAATCATTAGTGTAGATAGATAGATAGATAGATAGATAGATAGATAGATAGATAAGAATAATGAAAAATTAATGTAAGATAGATAGATAGATAGATAGATAGATAGATAGATAGATAGATAGATAGATAATGAGAAAATAATGTAGATAGATAGATGGATGGATGGATAGATAGATAGATAGATAGATAGATAGATAGATAGATAGATAGATAGATAATAAAAAGAATAGATAATTAAAAATTAATAGATAGATAGATAGTAGATAGATAGATAGATAGATAGATAGATAGATAGATAGATAATGAAAAATTAATATAGATAGATAGATGGATACATAGATAGATAGATAGATAGATAGATAATGAAAAATTAATGTAAATAGATAATGAAAAATAATATAGATAGATAGATAGATAGATAGATAGATAGAGAGATAGAGAGATAGATAGATAGATAATGAAAAATTAATGTAGATAGATTGATAAATAGATAATAAAAATTAATGTAGATAGATAGATAGATAGATAGATAGATAGATAGATAGATAGATAATGAAAAAATAATGTACATAGATAGATAGATAAAGAAAAATTAATGTAAATAAATAGATAGATAGATAGATAGATAGATAGATAGATAGATAGATAGATAGATAGATAATGGAAAATTAATGTAGATAGGTAGATAGATAATGAAAAATTAATGTAGATAGATAGATAGATAGATAGATAGATAGATAGATAGATAGATAATGAAAAATGAATGTAGATAGATAGATAGATAGATAGATAGATAGATAGATAGATAGATAGATAGATAGATAGATAGATAGATTTAGTAAGACAGAAGCCCGATACCATGGATATGTCCCTATACAGAAAGAAATATTCATTGGTGAACTAACTGTAGACATTGATACTTTGTTTTTGAAAGACATGATCTCAATCCTCTTGAGGATATAATCTCATTAGAAACACCCAAACGACTGTTTTAATGGCATTTGATTCATCTCTATCCTATGTCAGATAGACGATTTATGCCATTCTTCTTAAGCGCGTTGTCTGCCCCTGTATAGCTTTTTTTCTTTCCCATTTTCCATCAGTGGACTCCTTAGTGGTGACATTTTAGCAATGAATCAGCAATAAAGGCAGATTTTATTAAGGCCCGTCTAGACGAAATGCTATTAACTCTTGACTTGTGGACATGGTGCCGGGCAGCATTTAATATCGGCGTTTTTAGCCTTCCTACAAGTGAAATATTGACGAGTTCCTCTTGGCGAGTGAGAAATGGTAGCGAAGGCGGCAAGTAGGCATTTTAAGTTTCAGCAATAAAATATTTTGAAGAAAATTAATCCCAGAAAACTTGCCATCTGGTTTGCAGAAGTGAAATCATTTTCTGTAATCTTTTTTCTTTGAGTTATTTGAAATTCAATCACAACGCAAATCGAATGATTGGGTTATATCTTTTTTCTTCTTTCCAATTTCGACTTCGTGAAATTAAGTGAAATCGTCAAATGGGACGAAGTAATTATAAATGCGGCTGAACAGTTTTGACGTTTATCTTCTTCTTTCTTTCTTCCTTTTATTCTGTCTTTCTTTCTTTCTTCCTTTTTTTCTGTCTTTCTTTCTTTCTTTCTTCCTTTTCTTCTGTCTTTCCGTTTTTTTTATTTCTTTTTTTGAGTAGTTGTTTCTTGTTTCTTTTTCGTACTTACCTTTTCCTCCTTTGAGCTTCCTCCTATTTTTATGTTTCTTTCTCCTTTTCTTTTTTTCCTTCATTCCTTCCTTCATTCCTTCCTTCCTTCCTTCCTTTCGTATATTTATTTGTTTCTTTTTCACTTACCCTCTTTTCGTCTGTTTTTATATTTCTATCTCCCTTTCCTTCTGCGCCACCCTTATTTCTCATTCTTTTACTGTATCTGTCTTTCTTTTGCAATATCTTCAGATTTACTTACGTTTTCCCTTTTTTCTTTTCTTATTTATTTATACATTCATTTTTCTTTCTTTCTTTTTTTATTTATTATTTTTCCGAATTCTTACCTTTTACATTTTCTTCTTTCTTTCTTTCTTTCTTTCTTTCTTTCTTTCTTTCTTTTTATTCATTATTTTTCCCGAATTCTTGCCTATTACAGTTTCTTTCTTTCTTTCTTTCTTTCTTTCTTTCTTTCTTTCTATTTATTATTTTTCACGAATTCTTACATTTTGCACTTTCTTTCTTTCTTTCTTTCTTTTATCTTTCTTTCTTTCTTTCTTTCTTTCTTTCTTTCTTTCTTTCTATTTATTATTTTTCCCGAATTCTTACATTTTGCACTTTCTTTCTTTCTTTCTTTCTTTCTTTCTTTCTTTCTTTCTTTCTTTCTTTCTTTCTATTTATTATTTTTCCCGAATTCTTACATTTTGCACTTTCTTTCTTTCTTTCTTTTTTTCTTTCTTTCTATTTAGCATTTTCCCCGAATTGTTACATTTTGCACTTTCTTTCTTCCTTTCTTTCTTTCTTTCTTTTTTCTTTCTTTCTATTTATTATTTTTCCCGAATTCTTACATTTTGCACTTTCTTTCTTTCTTTCTTTCTTTCTTTCTTTCTATTTAGCATTTTCCCCGAATTGTTACATTTTGCATTTCTTTCTTTCTTTCTTTCTTTCTTTTTTCTTTCTTTCTATTTATTATTTTTCCCGAATTCTTACATTTTGCACTTTCTTTCTTTCTTTCTATTTATTATTTTTCCCGAATTCTTACAATTTGCACTTTCTTTCTTTCCCTTTCTTTCTTTCTTTCTTTCTTTCTTTCTTTCTATTTATTATTTTTCCCGAATTCTTTACATTTTGCACTTTCTTTCTTTCTTTCTATTTATTATTTTTCCCGAATTCTTACAATTTGCACTTTCTTTCTTTCTTTCTTTCTTTCTTTCTTTCTTTCTTTCTTTCTTTCTTTCTTTCTTTATTATTTTTCCCTTGAATTCTTACATTTTGCACTTTCTTTCTTTCTTTCTTTCTTTTTTCTTTCTTTCTTTCTTTCTTTTATTTATTTTTCACGAATTCTTACATTTTGCACTTTCTTTCTTTCTTTCTTTCTTTTTTCTTTCTTTCTTTCTTTCTTTCTTTCTTTCTTTCTTTATTTCTTTCTTTCTATTTATTATTTTTCCCGAATTCTTACATTTTGCACTTTCTTTCTTTCTTTCTTTTTTCTTTCTTTCTATTTAGCATTTTCCCCGAATTGTTAGATTTTGCACTTTCTTTCTTTCTTTCTTTCTTTCTTTCTTTCTTTTTTCTTTCTTTCTATTTATTATTTTTCCCAAATTCTTACATTTTGCACTTTCTTTCTTTCTTTCTTTCTTTCTTTCTATTTATTATTTTTCCCGAATTCTTAAAATTTGCAATTTCTTTCTTTCTTTCTTTCTTTCTTTCTTTCTATTTTATTATTTTTCACGAATTCTTGCCTATTACAGTTTCTTTTTTTCTTTCTTTCTTTCTTTCTTTCTTTCTTTCTTTCTTTCTATTTATTATTTTTCCCGAATTCTTAGATTTTGCACTTTCTTTCTCTCTTTCTTTCTTTTTTCTTTCTTTCTTTCTTCCTTTCTTTCTTTCTTTCTTTCTATTTATTATTTTTCCCGAATTCTTACATTTTGCACTTTCTTTCTTTCTTTCTTTCTTTCTTTCTTTCTTTCTTTCTTTCTATTTATTATTTTTCCCGAATTCTTACATTTTGCAATTTCTTTCTTTCTTTCTTTCTTTCTATTTATTATTTTTCCAGTATTCTTACCTTTTACACTTTCTTTCTTTCTTTCTTTCTTTCTTTCTTTCTTTCTTTCTCTCCTACGTATGTATCACTGTCTTTTATTACGTCGGCAGCACCACGATAAACTCTATTAACATCAAATATGGCTTTATATTTGTTATATGCGATTTCAATCGTTTCTAATCAACACCCTTTCGACCTCCTTTATCTCTACGCGAAAGAAACGTGGCTTTGTTAACTGGAAACTGTATGTTGATCATCTCTTTATAACCCGCTATTTTATAAGCTCAAAGAATAACAGAAACTTTCCGAAAACCCTTTACACGATTGACAGATCTATCAGCCCTTTTTTCTCTTCGTCATGAATTTCTTTTTCCTCACGTGAAATCTGTGCATTGTGGTGCAGTGGATATCGCCTCGGGACGAGAAATCGGGAAGCCGAGTTCAAATTCAAGTTGAATTCATTGCATTCACTTATGCGCTAATAGCCTTGGGATAGGTATTAATCCGTCTCTTCCTTCCAGTTATGGGTTAAATAACAGGATTGGGTTCTATAGCCTGTGCTGCCAACCAGTCTACCGCAAAAAGCAATGGCAACCTACTGCGGGATAATATTCTGCCCAGTCAGTCATGTCTCTTTCGAGACATGATCGCCCAAGCGTGTTTCACGTATGGCACTTAACTTACTGACTGAAATCTAATAGACCTCAGTTCTTTAAAACACAGGTCACATTGTGGCCACATAAGAACATATTGAACTTTATTGTTCCGAGGACATTCATTTATCTATATATGTGGAATTAACTATGGAATACATTACCGGGGACTTTGTTTTTCTCTTTCTGAACTATTGCACGTATTACAAAAGTCATTTCTTTGCTATTTATTTAAAAAATAGAACTTTTGATTGAATTTCTGGGATGAGAAATTATTCTTATTTACACTCTTTTGGGGTGCAGTAGATATCAACTCCGAACGTGAAATTGGGAAGCAGAGTTCGAAATCCAGTTGAATTCCTTGCATTCACTTACACTCAAATACCATTGGAAAAGGTATTAATCCCTCTCTTCCCTCCAGTTATAGGTTAAATAGCAGGACAGATTGGATTCTATAGCCTAGGCTGGCAACCAGTCTACTGTAAAAAGTAATAGCAACCTACTGCAGGATAAACTTTTCTGCCCAAACAGTCATGTCACTTTTGTTACATGATCGCCCAAGCGTGTATCTTAACTGACTGATATTCGGACTACTGTTTTCATCTATGTTGTTTTATCATAAGGTTTCTGCTGTTGTGCTTTCCAGCCTTTCTTGCTGCAAAGAGACGTTTGAGCAGTCTCTCAGACATGGCAAACAAGAATGTTAGGTCATTGTTTAAGAAAAGGGCGCCGGAAACCTTTACATACGAACTGCTTTTAAAACAGGGGTTAATACTAGATTAGCAACTAAACCCCACCCTTTTCCAGTGAAACCGATAAAATGTAACCGCATTGTTTACTCCAACAGCTTCTTTTCTCGCACTTCCCGACTGCGGAATTCTCTTCCACATGATTGCTTCTCCGACAGCTAAAATCTCCAGGAGTTTAAATGTAAGGTCAATAGACACCTCCTAACACACTAACTCGCACCCATTCGCAGAAACACTCTTCCCATCTGCCCAACCCTCAGCCTTGGTATCCTTACCCGTCTATCACCCTCCTTCTGACGTTTCCTATATCTAACCACTCTTCCTTTTCACCTTCCCTATGTAAGCCCCTGCGCAATAGTGGCAGTGGAATGCCTTGCTTGGGGTAAAATTATTAAAAAACAACAACAACAAAAAAAACAAAGATCAAAAAACAAAAGAACAAAAAACAAAGGATATTGTTAAATACCAAAGATTCAAGGATCTTATTTATTATTCGACACAGTCGACATTAGTCTTGTGTCTGCATATCCTAAACTGTAACGGAAACTTATGATCTATTTAGCATGTTGATCTTTTAAAATTATTTAATCCCAAATAAGGCGATAAAGCAACTAAGACGCAAAGGACGACTAGAAGTGAAAGAAAAGGAAAATACTTTGAAATGAAACGAAAACCTAACATTAGTAGCGGGTTACAAATAATATAGGACTACGGCTATATCGTATGGAAGACACCGGTTCCCGTCCGATCACCGAAATTAAGCAACATCGAGCCTGCTCAATACTTAAATGGGTGACCATTTGGGAATACCAGGTGCCAAGTCGGTATCGATCACATTACAGATTCTCCGTTGGATTTTGTCAAGAACCCCGAGGAGAATAGCAGGGGCACCTGACCAGATGTGGCAGCAGTATTCAATACACGGGCGGATGGTAGACTTATAAATGTGCAAGATAGATTCAGACGGAAAAAACTCCCGGGCCCTGCATAGAGAACCGACTTTCATAGCAGTGGATTTAGCAATGGATTCGATATAGTCATTCCACTTGAGGTCCGTTGAGAGTGTGGGACCAAGGAGGAGTAATGTTTTACTCTCTGGGAGGCAAGCCTGTTATGTCATATTCTAAATTTCGCGTACATATTTGCATTCATCCCACGCTGGTTTGGGTTAGCCTCCAGGTTTGTCTGATGTTGCATTGTACTGCAGACAAGCAAAACTAAAGTTGCCATTGAAATCAATGGTGGAGGAATATAAATTAGGAAAAAATCAGGCTTCAAATGATGTTGGATGACTCCAAGGATAAAACAGTAAAAGCATTAAGTTCTACATTAAAAACAGGGAGAAAGTGAAAGGTCAGAGAGACGATAACAAGTACTAAAGACAATCTAGCTTTCAATGAAGTCATTGGATACACTCAAGCAGGGAAACAAGAGTAAGAAGTAAATAAAAGGCAATGATGGTTGAAAACTTCTGGTAAAGATCGCAGAGACATGGTCATCCAAGATGTAAGGAACGAAGAAGATAACAAAAAACTCGTAAAAGGACTACAATAATCCAAATAAGGCCAATGGACAAATTTGGAGGAAGCTCTGCAGAAATCTATTACTTGTCAGGACATTTAGCATATGTTTCTACTCATGTTTGATTTTTTTAATGGGTTCCACATATGACTTGCTACCATCTAAAAACAGTCTTGTTAAATGGAAGAAAGATCCTACTTGTCCCCTGTGTAAGAAAAATAAAAAAAAACATTAAAACATGTTCCTCTAAAACAGCTCTTGTCAATGGAAGATATACCTGGGGACACAAAAGTGTTTTGGATGAGCTGGTCTAAATTATAAAGAAATATATGACGTCTGAGTCATCTAATTCAACCCAGAAATTTATTGCAGAGGGAAAAATATACGTCGGTTCAAAGCTAAGAAGCAAATTTTCAAATATACCCGGACAAAATCTCCTTCGCCCTGGTGGCATCTGTGAGATATCTGCAGACCTTCCTGGTTGGCGTAATGATTACTCCAAAATAGTATTAAGTAAAGGTCTGCGACCAGATATTGTTCTTCTATCAAGGTTGAACTATAAAATAATTCTGGTTGAATTAACAGTATCATAAGAAAACCGGATGAAATAAAACCACGAATATCTAATCTAAACTTATTTATAAATGGAACATTGTCTCTGTGTGTGTGTATGTGTCTCTGTGTGTGTGTCCGTTACCTATAAACTTCGAAACGGCTGAACAGATTTTCTGGAAAATTTACACAGTTGTACGTACTATAAGCGTCAGCGAGTGTTCTTAGTTTGGTTTTTTGTCGAGGTACCCCCGATAAATATCGAAAATCGAAAAAATCGGGATATAGAAGGAGTGGTCCGATTTTAATCAAATTTCATACTCATAGACAAAGACATAAAAAACGATATTCAGAAGTTTCAAGGTTGCAGTTGTTACAATAGTGCAGAAAATCGATAATATATACCGGGTCTGGTCAAAATCAGTTTTTCAGCCCTTTTATTTTATGTTTTGCTTCGGGTTTGGCTCTAAGTAGGTATAATTGTCGTTCTTAGTCTCAGCCATGATACCATTTACTCAGAGGACTTATTTAGCCTTCAAAATTCAGTTTACGACGAAAAAAACTTATTTGATATCGATACCAGGAAATCAAATTTTGACTTTCATCCATTCATTTTTCTTTCAGTCTACGGTTTCGCTTTAACTGGAAACAACTATTGCTTTTTAGTCTTTCGTGCCAACGTCTAAAGAGTCTGAGCTCCAGGATCGTGGATTAGTTTTAAAGCTTTCATTACACGCGAGCAACGCCGGGCTATACAGCTAGTATATATATATATATATATATATATATATATATATATATATATATATATTTGCGATTGTTAAATTGTCGCAATTATTTTATTATTTCAAATATTCTGAGCTCCAGGACCATGGATCAGTTTTAAAGCTTTCATTACACCCGAGCAACGCCGGGCTATACTGCTAGATTTGAATAAAAATTAAAGGCAAAGCAAAAAATCGGATTCGTATTATTTACCAGCACACTTTTTTCAAAACTGCTTGCTAAGATTAATAACTGCTATTTGAAACAGCAAGATTAAAAATACACTTACTTTTGCACACGAGATAAAGTTTGTTTATATTTTCTTTTCTCGATTCGTATAAAGTTATCTCTTTATTCGAAATAAAAGGCAATATTTTTATTTTCATAGTTTATCAATATACAGAAACATAAAAATGTCATATCAAACACAAAAGTACGATAGATTATTTAACACCTTAAAATCTATTACCAGCTATGTCTAGTTAGCACCTTTCCTCGAATATTTGTAATTTTTGAAACGTAAATTAGAAACAACACGCGTGTTTGTGCGTTGTGGCGCAATGGATATCGACTCGAAATAAGAAACCAGAGCCGGGTTCACATTTTTTTAATCGTTTCACCCCAAGCAAGGCGGTAACGCCACTGATTCGCAGGGGACTACATAAGTGAAAAAAGATTAGATAGGAAAAGAGTAAAGAGAAAGAGGAACCAGTTACAACGGGTGTCAGAGAAGAGAGCAAAAGGAATGGATGGATACACAGGTGTGAAGACAGTTACAAAGATAGCGAGAAAGGAAAATAGATACAAGGTGATGTAGAAAGAACTAGAGTTCAATGGATAAGAGATGGGTATTGACATTGCATTTAAATTCCTAGAGGTTGTAGCCGTCAGGAAAACAAAAATAGGGAAGAGAGTTCCACAAGCGGCAAAAGAAGCTGACAGAGTCGAATTGTTGGCTGCATTTGGTTGACCTAATTGTGAATGGGTGGGACCCAGTTGCCAGTCTGGTTGCACGAGTAAACTTATGTGGCAGGAACACCAGTGACTTAAGTTCGTTGGAGCAGAAGACATGAAAATATTTATAGAGCAGACAGAGGGAAGCCACATCCCATTGGTGAGAAGGTGGCTGGAGTCGAGCCGACAAGTCGGTACCTATCAGAATACTGATTCTCCTTTGGAGCCTGTCAAGAACACTGAGATGAACAGCGGGGGCGCCTGACCATATATGACAGCAGTATTCCATGCACGGGCGGATGGTTGATTTGTATATGTGGAAGATGAATTCAGGCGAAAAAAAACATTCGTTGCATTCATTTACGCGCAAAAATCTTGGGAAACGTATTGATCTATCTATTCTCCTTCCATCTATAGGTTAAATATTAGGATACATTGGGTTCCGTAGCTTTCTATAGCGTATAAAGAAATGGCAACCTACTGTGGGAAAACTTTCTACTGAGTTAATCACGGAGACATGATCATCAAAGTGTGTATCACATACGGCACTTAACTGACCGTCTGGCTGTTGTCATTGTTGAATCTCAGTTTTTTGTTCTATAGCCTTGGTTGGCAACCAGTCTACCACAGAAAGAAAAGGCAACATACTTCGTTGAAATCTGCCTGGTTAGTCATGGAGCAAAAGAGACATGATTGCAAAACCTTGTATTGCGTATGGCAGTTAACTAGCTGATAAACAGGCATCCAGTTAGTTTCTAGTCTTTAAGATCGTCAAATATGAAATTTTTTAATGAAATGTACGTACAATAATAAGATTTTAATGGATAAGAGGCTAAAATTCTAAAAAAAAAACAAAAAAACAAAGCAATGACTGCACTATTTGCCTTGCCCTTTCGGGACGTAGGCGATCATGGCCTTCCACGTTTCCTTATCCCTAGTGTCTCTTAGTACACTTTCTTCTGTTACACCACGCAACCTCCATTCTGTCATCCACCTGCTCAGGTCCTTCAAATATGTTATCCGATGGTTTCCTCTGTTTCTTTTCCTCTCTATGTGTCCTGTTGACCTGTTAGTATCAGATTCTATAGTTCACCTTTCATCATTGCATGTTCCAGGAACTTTAGCTGCCTCTTCCTGATGTACAGTATTAATTTCCTTTTCGTTTCCATGCTATTCAAAACCTCATCATTGCTCACATGCTCGATCCATAATATCGGTAGCATCCTTTTGTAGAACAACATTTCAGTTGCTTTAAGTTTTACCTTCATTTTTGAAAATATTGTCCAGCATTCACTGCCATACTGAAAAACTGACATCACATAGCAATCCAGTATTCTTTTCTTTGTTTCTAGCGATACTTTCCTGTCTCTTAATACTCTACTCAGCTTCTGGAACGCGTCCTTCGCCATGCCAATTCCCCTTCTCTGGGTCTCACTTTCCGTCCTCTGTCTGAAGACTTTCCAAGTATTTAAATTTTTATAACTGCTTGATTTTAATATACCCTACCTGTATTTACCATTTGGGGATGTTTTTTTTTTTATATTGCTAAATGAACATAAAACTGATTAGCACCTGGTGTTTGCTTTGCACATGAAAATCAGAGTTGTACTAATATATATATATATATATGTGTGTGTGTGTGTGTGTGTGTGTGTGTGTGTGTTTACAGAAAATCTAAGCAAGAGCCAACAAACCTACCTAGGTTTTCTGTCTTTATTGGTCTACTTTCGTATTGAGCGCTTTAGTGTTAGGGTTTTCGTCTTGGGATTTTTTCTTTCTTACGAGTGCTTGACTTTTTGTTCATGTACTGCGTTTGTTTCTTTTTTTAATACCCATATTTTTCCCTCCGAGTTCGTCCTCGGTGAGTTGTTCAAGACGATTTAAATTTTCGCTTAATTAGTACAGAGTTAGTTTTGTTACTATTGGTATTGTAATTACTATACTTATTATATATATATATATATAGTTAATTTTCGTTTTGTATTTTATAATTTCGCGCATACGTATATATATATATATATATATATACATATATATATATATATATATATATATGTACACTTCGCTCATTCAGTGAAATGAAATAGAGCGCCCTAGCTATTGGGCACGTATAATGATATGCGCAAAAAATCTGCCTACTTCCACCGAAAGCCCATAGCCCAGGTAGAGTCGCCGACTGACATCTTTTCGGGCTGGTTTCAATCCTGGGTAAAAAAGCAATCGGAGTCTAACCGTACTGATGAGCTGTGATACGGCGAAACAGATCTGTCTGAGGATGACAATATATATATATATATAACTTCATGTCGCAACCAATCATTTGGCAATCGTCTGACGAACATCAGACAAGCGAAACTGAAAGGTTTCAGGAAATTATAATTTGTATATACAAAGTATCTATCTATCTATCTATCTATCTATCTATCTATCTATCTGATAAACACGTGGCCGAGTGTTTCGAATATTCGCTTTCTGACATGGTTCAGATCTCACCATTGTCAATTTTTCCGGAAGCTGACTACTTCATTTTCTCGGTCTGGAGGAAGCGATCCCAGCGTGCGGCACCTTTGGAAAGAGAATGAACACCATACCACGGGTTGACCCAAGTGTTAGGAGTTATATTTGGGCCCTTTGAGGAACGGTCGATGGTTGTAGTAGAGCGAAGTCACAAGTCATCGTGGTCGAGGATTTAAAGGTCCTGGCCTTGTTCAGACTGTTGCTCGTGCTAGAAAAATCGCTCTCTCCTAGAAACTGCAACTAAGGTCCACTCAGCATAGTTGCAGTATAACTCACAGGTGTACTCTGTGGATGTTAAACAAACACAAGTGTGCCTGCCAGCTACTCTGCAAGACGGTTATCCTCGAATACGAGTGATCACCCATTATCTGTCTATTACAGACTGTTCATATCTATCTATCTATCTATCTATCTATCTATCTATCTATCTATGCATATACAGTCATCAGCAGGCAGATGTGTTTTGCTGTGTCATAGCGCATCAGTACGGTTAGAGAGCCAATTGCCTTTTACCCAGGATTGAAACCCGGTCGAATTGGCGTCAGTCGGCGATTCTACCTCTGAGCTACGGGTAGAAGAAGGCAGACTTTTTAGCGTGTATATTATCATTATACATGTTCAATAGCTGAGAGTGTTCTATTTCTTTGCTGAATGAAGTCTACCAATCTTCCAGAGTGCTCCATCACGGTGTGAGAGCGTAAATATATATATATATATATATATATATATATATATATATATAACAGCATATGTTTAGAAATATATATATATATATATATATATATATATATATATATCTTTCTATCTATATATTACAAAATCTCCGTATCTATCTATCTATCTATCTATCTATCTATCTATCTATCTATCTATCTATCTCAAGCTCTTTCTTATCTATCTATCTATCTATCTATCTATCTATCTATCTTATTCAGTCTGTTATCTATCTATCTGTCTATCTATCTATCTATCTATCTATCTATCTATCTATCTATCTATCTATCCTGACACATCTCTGTATAACGTATTTAACAAAGAACCGATATCATTGATCTGACATTTTTCTTTCTCTTAGCACAATCGGTCGGGTGTTTATAATAAACGCCACGGCGAGAGTGTGAATGCACAAGAGTGACTGAATGTGATGACGAATCTTTTGCTTGGCAAAATTCCACTCTGTGGATACTTGACAATACATTGATAACGATACGGGCGTTTTAACAACGCTTTGATAATCTAAAAGCATTGTAACATTGTACTTTGTAGAGATTTGCATTATTTGCAAAAGCCTGAAGAGGGGGGGGGAACCTTTAATTCGCTTGTTAGTTGAAAGATAAAAATAATATAAAAAAGATAAAGATTTTTATATTATGCACCAACATGAGAATATTAGTTTACATTGTTTGGACTGTTGTCTTCATCTTTATTTTCATATTCACGACGTTTCGGCCGTTGTACGTTCTGAACTTCTTCAGGTGATCGAAATTTTGAAACGAACCCTTTATCGAGTCTTATCACTGGGTTAAATTGTTCTCGTTCCATGATTCCTGACACTTCCGGATGTTTTTAATTCTCTGTATTTAGCTCAACTCCTTAAATTCTTGTTTGCTACTGCTGTCGTCACAACTCTTTGGGACCAGTCACTTTTATTCTTGAAGACATCTGTAGCTGAATTTTTAGACACACGGCTATTTGTACAGTGGACAAAAGCGATGGTTAGATCCAGTGGCTCGACCAAAGAGTTGTGAGTTCAATATCTGTCGATAGGAGTCACAAAGAATAAAATTAGAGAGTTGAGTTAAATGAAAATAATTAAAACCTCCGGAAGTGGCATGACTCATGAAACAAGAATAAGCTATCTCAGTGATCGAAGTAAATGGTTTGGTTCAAAATTCAAATTACTCGAAGACGGTTGGTACGTATAATGGCCGAAATGTTTTGAACATGACAATAAAGATGAGTTTGAGTTTGAGATTGAGTTTTTTGACGGCATATCAACCTCTGTGGCTTAATTAATGAAAAAAAAACATATAGTTTTAATGTATTTTTTTAATGTTCAGTTATAGTGAGTAAGTTCATTTAGTCAGATTTTGAAGATTATTTTATTTACTTTAGAAAACTGAAGATGTCTTCTAGTTTTGTATTCAAAAATGTATTGCTGGTAATATTTTTTCTTTCAAAAATGTATGATAGCAATAATTTTTTTCCTTCAAAAATATATAAGAGCAATAATTTTTTTCCTTCAAAAATATATAATGGCAATAATTTCTTTTCTTTAAAACTATATTGTCGGTAATATTTTCCTTCAAAAATGTATATTTTCCTGTAAAAGTTTATTTTTTATTTTTATACTTTCTTAGCGTTTTGACCCCAGTTAGGGGGTTAACTATTTGCCCATAGCTGGGACCCTAACAGGTGCTACCACGCCGGATCAGGGTGAACCTGGGAACAGTAGCAATTGAGAGGTGGTTCCATGCTCTCCACAACCTCATAATCAGAGGCCTTGCTGCTGGATGCAGTTTTTTGTCATACCCATGACCATCACTTGGATTTGATTCCAGCAATAAAGGGATGGAAGGAATTAACCAAAAAGAGTTAAACACACAAAAAATGCGATCAATTAAAAATGAATGCAGCAACTTTCACAGGTACTGGGGGAAAGAAAAATGAAAAATAAAAATGTGCTTTAGAAAATATATTATTATTATACTCTGGTGATTTAACGGCATTCTGATCTACATTAATGATCTCCCCGACACCATTAGATCCCAAGTTGGCATGTATGCCGACGACACAACAATCTACTCCCGCATCGATCAGAAACCAGGTCTGGACGACAAAGTGAACCTCGCTGCCGTACTTGAAAGGGACCTCCAATCCGTAGTGACCTGGAGTAGGGAATGGTTGGTAAATTTCAATGCCTCCAAAACAAAGCTGTTATCAACTAATCACCATAGACAATCGCATCTACCTCCCATTAGCATAGGACAGGCTAGCCTCCCAGAGAGTAAAATACTACGCCTCCTTGGCACTCGGCGGACCTCAAATGGAATGACTATATTGAATCCATTGCCAAATCTGCTGCTATGAAAGTGGGCTCACTGTGCAGGGCCCGGAAATTTTTCCCACCTGAATCTATTCTGCACATATACAAATCTACCATCCGCCCGTGTATTGAATATTGCTGCCATATCTGGTCGGGTGTCCCTGCTGCTCTCCTTGGGCTTCTTGACAAAACACAAAGGAGGATCTGTAACGTGGTTGATACTGACTTGGCAGACCGGCTGCAGCCGCTCTCACACCGGCGTGATGTGGCTTCCCTGTGCCTCTTCTACAAGTACTTTCATGGCTTCTGCTCCGATGAGCTTAGATCACTGGTGCCGCCTAAGCACGAATTTACACGAGATACTAGATTAGCAACTAGGTCCCACCCTTTTACAGTTAAACAAATAAGATATAACTGTAAATTCTACTCCAACCGCTTCTTTTCTCGCGCTTCCCGCCTGTGGAACTCCCTTCCACAGGTCTGCTTTCCCGACAGTTACAATCTCCAGGTGTTTAAATGCAGGGTCAATAGATACCTCCTATCACACTAACTCCCAACTATTCTCACAACACTCTCATCTACCCAAATCCTTACCCGCCTATCACCCACCCTCTGTCATTTCCTATATTTAATCAGCCTTTCTCCACTCTACGTAGCCCCCTGCACAGTAGTGGCAGTGACATGCCTTGCTCGAGGTGAAACGCTTATAAAAAAAAAATATAAACACTTCCTTTTAATGCCAAAAAGGTAATGTTTTAAGGTATATTTTTTAATGTTTCGTTATAGTAAGAAGGTTGATTAATCAGATTTTGATGATATTTTTTTAAATTTTAGAAACTAAAGATGTCTTATTAGTTTTGTATTCAAAAATATATTGCTGGTAATAATTTTTCTCCTTCAAAAATGTATCTATCTAAACTTATTTATAAATGTAACTTTGTCTGTGTGCGTGTGTATGTGTCTGTGTGCGTCCGTGTCCGTTACCTATAAACTTCGAAACGGCTGAACAGATTTTCTTGAAAATGTACACAGTTGTACGTACTATAAGCGTCAGCGAGTGTTCTTAGTTTGGTTTTTGTCGAGGTACCCCCGATAAATATCGAAAATCGAAAATCGAAAAAATCGGGATATAGAAGGAGTGGTACGATTTTAATCAAATTTGATACACTCATAGACAAAGACATAAAAAACGATATTCAGAAGTTTCAAGGTTGCAGTTGTTACAATAGTGCAGAAAATCGATAATATATATATATATAAAAGGCAAGATGTTTGTGTGTGTGTCTTTAATCTGTCTGTATGTTCTTTATACAAATCCACAATTTTTATCCGATTCTCACCAAACTTCACACAAATATTCTGAGCTCCAGGACCATGGATTAGTTTTAAATCTTTCATTACACCCGAGCAACACTGGGCTATACTGCTAGTTAAGTCAATAATTGTTTTTCCTTAAAACAATTAGTTATGGTAATTTTTTTTTCTTCAAAAATGTATTGTTGGTAATATTTTTCCTTCAAAAATACATATATTTTTATATAAATCTATTTTTATACTTTCACAGTGTTATGGCCCCAATTTGGGAGTAACTATTTGCCCATTGCTGGGAACTTAAGAGGTTCTACCAACCCTGGTCAGGGTGGCCCTGGGAACAACAAGAATTAAGAGGTGGTTCTATGCTCCTCACAACCTCTCAAAGAGAGGCCTTGCTTTTGGATGCAGTTTAACGTCATGCCCAGGACCTAATATACATGAGAACAACAGTCCGAACAAAGTCAGAAATATAGACACATATGAGGTTTTTTTGTCCAAGAAAGGGGTCACGAATTTCTCTTTGGTGTTGTGTTGTGCTGTTTATTTGTCTTTCTTTGTACTGTTACTTGAGTATATAGTCGCTATTATGAAACCAATCTTTGTCTGCCCTTTGGCAAGAGAGAAGAAAAATAAAAAAAATATAACTCAAGAGATTCACGAGATAAAGATGTTCAAACAAAATTCCTATGAAAGAAAAGAAAAAGAGTAATGAAAAGTTACAGGCAAAATATGATCGTGTTTCTCTTAATGGCTAGCGTCTGTTAGAAATCTTGGAACAAAAAGCATATTGACTCTTCAAAAGTGTGTACCACTGATTCATGATACGTCGAATTCCAGTTAAATTCCTACATGCACTTATGCACAAATACTCTTGGGTAACGTATAAATCCGTCTTTTCCCTCTAGTTCAATAATATAATAACAGACTGGGTTCTGTAGCCTTGGTTGGCAACCAATCTACCGCAGAATGCCATGGCAACTTACAGCGTGATCGTCTTTTCCCCAATCAATCATGTCTCTTTCGAGACATGATCGCCCAAAGCGTGTAACACGTATGGCACTTAACTGAAAGAATATCAGAATGTTGGAAGCATAATCAAAGTTTCTAGCACTTAGGTGACTGATTGAATGTTTGAAATGAATTGTAAAAAATGAAACATATCTTTCTCGAATTTTTATTTTAGTTTTAATTCCAAGTTAATAGATTAAATTCAATATTTCAAATACGCAAAAGATTTTGCTCTATTTTAAAACTCGTTGAAATTAATGAAAATGTTGTTGTTTTTTATTTTGCTAAAATTTCAGCGCCACTTCTATCCCTCGCTTATCGCAATGTAGAACAGATGCGCATTGTGGTGCAATGGATATCGGCTCGGAACTAGCAATCGGAGAGCCGAGTTCGAATTCCAGTTGAATTCATGGCATTCACTTACGCACAAATAAACTTGGGAAAGGTATTAATCCGTTTCTTCCTTCCAGTTATGGGTTAACTAACTTGACCGATTGAGTTTTATAGCCTTGGTTGGCAACCAGTCTACCGCAGAAAGCAATGGCAACCTACTGCGGGATTATCTTTTGCACAGTAAGTCATGTGTCTTTCGAGACATGATCGCCCAAACGTCTTTCACGTATGGCAACCTGACTGACTGAGTTCTCTTTATCAAAAACATCTTGCAAAAAATTATTTCCTGAAATTTTATTTGAGGAATATTAACAGATTTAAATGATAATTCTTCTGATTTGAAATAAATATTTATTTTAAGTTTAAACTATCACAGAAATACATTTTTCTTTTAACACGGCGGTAGCTGTTTATTTATTTAAACTGTTGACAGCTTTGTGACAGATCGATGTTTGTCAATTTTTAACAAGGCTTCGATAAGCGATAAAACGTTGGCGGTTTGTCGAGATTTGCATTTTTTGATGGAGGGGAATTTTAAATTCGCGACGCAAATGATGTTTGTTAAATATTTAAAAAAGCAAAATAATTTGATATTATGTTGGAACAGGAAGATATTTTCGAAGAAAGGGGTTACGAATCCCTTTGTATTTCTTGTATATTGCCTTTCAAGAAAAACGTTTTTGTTCAGTTGTCGTTCCAAACCTTTGGTCTTGTGTCACTTTGCTATGAATAGTATTGTTACTTGAGTTTATAGTCTCTGTTATGAAAACAAGCATTGTCTAACTTTTGTCAAACCAGAAAACAACGAAAGCTGAATAGATCCACAACATAAAGAGGTTCAAACAAAATGCTTATGAAAGAAAAAAAAGGAAAAAGTGTTACAGGCAAAAAATGATCGTGTTCCTCTTAAAAGCAAACAATGGTACCGATAAATATTTAGTATCGCCACTGGCTTCATTCCTTCAAACACAACCTCCAATCATACACTGTATTAACGATTTCTTTCTCTTACCCAATTTATTTTACGACAGGGACTGACGTTGTAGCATCTAATGTAAGAGATACAGGAAAGGGGATCTTCAGAGGAATTCAGGTCTCAGCGTTTCGTTACGTGCGGGCTAGCTTCTTTAAAGAATCTGGGGGCAGAAAGTATATTGATTTTTTTAGGTACCTCCACTGATTCGCGATATCTAAGGTATGAAATGAATTTAAAAAAATAAAAAAAAATCTTTCTTGAATCTTTTATTTTAGTTTTAATTCCAAGTTAAAAGATTAAATTTGATATTTTCATCAATCTCTGTTTCAAAACTAATTTAAATGACCTTGAATGAGTTAAAATGCTGATTTCAACGCCATTATTATTCCGTGTTCATTGCGATGTCATTATCTTTAGCATAAACATTACACTAAAATAAAATATTTTTCACTGAAACTATATTTGAGGAATATTAGCTGATTTAAAGTATAATTAATCTGATTTGAAAAATATTTTATTTATTTTAACTTTAAAACAACGCAAAGCATTTTGAACACGGTGGTACTGTTTATTTAAAATACTTATATTGACAGTTTGATGATATTTCGATGTTTGTCTGTTTTTTCTATGGAGGCTTTTTTGCGTAAAATTAATGTGAGCACCATTTATATAATAATTTTTAAGTAAAACATAATCTTAAAAATTTAGTAAAATAGTGTCTGTAGCCTAATATTTTATTGAATTTGAAGTACTTTGGCTTTAAATTTACTATAATAAAAAACTTCAAATTAAATAAAACTTAAAAATTTAAATTTACTAGAGCTATCGATCTTATCTTCTGCTAATTTAGGACACAAACTTTCGTATCTACAAAAATTGTCACCTTTATCCAAAATTCTTTAAAGAAAATTTCTGTTTGATTTACTGTACTAAGCTTTTCAATTTATGAGTGGTAAATATAGTTTTTATTTTATAATATCAACTAAAGATTTAAATTCCTATATAATTTTTTAAAAGTTGAGAAATTATTTGAATTCAAATTTAAAAAGAAATGAAAAGAATTCTTGTAAAAATTCATTATTAGTCAAAAATCTTTTTTTATTAAGACAACAATATACTTAATATATGTAATTTTTAAAAGCAATTGAATTTTTTTATAATTGAACAAAATTTAACCTATAACTTCACGGTTTTTCTTAATTCAATATTCTGATGAATCTTAATTCTTCATTTAATGATTGAAATATGCGCATGGCAAATTCTATGACAATAAAATAACCGTATAAATTCCCCTATTGCATAATTAAATATTTGAACTTAACATATTTAACAAAATATTGCAATAACAACCAAAAATATAACGTTTTTTCTTTTCTTTCTTCACATCATTCTTCCTTGCTTGCATTCGTTCTCTAGTATGTTTACAGATTGCTTGTCTCTCTTCTGCTTGTAATCAAATTCTTGAAAAAAAAAAAATAAATTAATTAATTAATTAATAAGAAGAATTAATTCTTGTAATCTCGTTTTCTAATATGCCGTTCTTTTGCTGTCTTTCTTTGTTGGTTTATTCTTTTTTCGATTATAAGAATTTTCTCCGGAAATATAGTGCATTTACAACATACAATGGGGGAGGGGGAGGAAGATGTATATAAAAAAATTCCCTAGTGGAGAGGAGATCTGTAAAGTAGATGCTCAAAAGGGACGTACATTTCGCAGAGGAAGGCCCTCTTGAGACCACTGTTTAAAATGAAATCTGTAGATGGACAGTCAATTCAAGACCCCAGAAATCTTTCAAAGGCGCTTGAAGTAACCACGATCGTGGGGCAAGAAAACGTGGAAATTCATCCAGGACGTAAAGAAGGCTTTTCCGAAGATTCGGATGGCCGAGATAGGCTCTCTTTATCTCATAAAACTATCACAACATTGTTCTGGGAGGACCCAAGTTTTATTTCATCTCTCACTAAATAGGACCATAAAACTCACTTTTCGCACGGATTTGGCGGCATTGTCATTTAGGTTCAACCTCTGTATTGGCAGCATGGGACAATCCATCGGGGTCCAAATGCCCACAGATTTCTGACCAGTTTGTGAAAAAAGGAATCAGCCTTCAATGGGGGTCAAGTCAGCCAGCTTGAACACGAGGGGCTTGAGAGATCGGGCTAAGGCTGCTAGCCAGCTTCGTGATATCTTGTCCTTCGAGGTAGATGCGGCTGCGATCCAAGAAATACATTTTGTTTGCGAAGTTCATGATGTCTAGCGACTTTGTTAAATCAGCATACGGGGACCAGCAGGCCAGAGATGTTTCCTTGTTGATTAAACGTACCCTGGGTGCGAGGGTGAACCTTGTCCATGTCGGTTCGATGGGCAATTTATCGTGGCCGATATTGCAGTTAACAGTAGTTCGTTTTGGATCGTTGCTGTTTATGCGCCCAACAAACAGGACAAATGAATCTCGTTTTTCCGTCAGTTGAAGCCGTTCCTGGTGGATTATTCTCTCCTAGTCTTAGTGGGAGGCTGGAATGTCATCCCGGACCACAAAACATATAGCGGGTGGGCAGCTAGCGGGCGGTCTGGCAATCATAGCCTGATCGACGTGTTTGGTCTTGTCGCTGAATACCGGATCGATCACCCTGTGGAGTGGGCATCTAATTGGCCATCAATCGAGGTGGCTATCTACGGGATAGAATGTTAGTGAGAAGTTTCAATCTTGATATGCTAGATTGTCTCACGTTCTATTAGTTAGGCTATTCGGACCACAAACTAGTTTGTGCCCGGATGGCGTTAGATCGTAGGCTTTAATTGGTTGGACACTGGAAGTTAAAAGTGTCTTTACTGGACAAACTAGACTTCCGGCAAAAGATAACTAGTGCAGCGGAAATTAGAGGTGATCGTTATTTGGAATAGGTAGTGGGAGAGGCTTAAGGATAGTATTAGGTCTTTCACCGCAGGCTATAGCCATCGACTCGCCCTAACTAAGTATAATCAGGTGAGGATAATTAAAAATAATCTTTTCTTATCCCGGGCGGAGGCGAGGGGATTCTTTTAGAGATAGCATCCGAGCGTTTGGCTCGTAAGCGTTACTGGGGTCAGGTAATGAGACATAGGTTAAACAAGATGTCGAACGAAGTCGTGTTCATAATGCTAATTAGCGCAAGGAAGAGATCAGTCGAGGTGACGATCGATATATTTGAGAGGTCAAAATCCCGGAGAGGCATACTCTGAGGTCGACCGACAATATGTCCGCTTTACCAAGGTGCTGGGTCTCTGTGAAAACGTGTTTCGCAGTTATTTGGCTGACTTTCATCGTCTGGTGCCAACTAAAGCAGCTAGCTGCGAGGGTGAGATCACGAAAGACGATGTTCACTTGGCATTGAAAAGGGTCAGTAATGGCAAGTCTCCGGGACTTGATGGTCTATCGTATAAATTGAACTTGAGGATGGTGCATATCTTTGTACCGAATTTGACAGTGGTGTTCAACAACTGGTTCCAACAGGGCTCCGTCCGCTCTGTGATCTCCAGGGGTGTGATCACGCTGTTGAAAAAGGTCAATGGTGTTGGGAAGGACTTAGATGATTACAGACCCACAATTCTGCTAAAAACAGAGTTAAAGATTTCCACCAAGATCCTGATGGACTGTTTGCAGTCAATTGCCAATATTCTGTTAGGATGCAAGCAAGCTTGTGCTGTAAAGATCCGAACAATGCAGAGCAACCTGAATCTGATCCACACAATCATATAGGGTGTGAAAGACGACAAGCAGGCCGCGCTAATCAGTTTAGATCAGTCCAAGGCATTTCATATGGTCGACCATCGGTAGCTGGCAGCTGTTCTGCAGGTCGCCGGATTCAAACCCAACTTCTGGTAATGGATTAGCCTGCTGTTTTGCTCCTCCAGTGCTGTGGTACAGATAAACAGAGGGCTTTTGCACTGTCTCAGTCGGTTTGTCATCGTTGCCTACTGTCATCCTACGTTGGCGAGAAAGCACTTCTTCGCTGGCTAAGAGACAGGGCGTGCAGTCCAGCACTACGCAGAATCGCAGTCTCTAATGTGGTTCGAGCAAGATTTTCTGCGTACGCCTATGACATATCCATTTTCCTGTCATCCCGAGTCGACATGGATGTTGTACAGAAGACGTTTTGAGCGGTACGAGAAGATGATGGGGCCAAAATTAATCGCAAATTATCTTCCGGGTGACGGTTATGCTCCTGGAAGGTGGTCACTCGTCCGTTGAGTATCGACTAACGGACCGGTTTGCAGAATTGAGATTGTTTCGGGCAGGATCTCCAACTAAGGAAAAATTGGTCAGAGGTACTGGCATGCTCGGAGGGTCACTCCAGACTTGGCTTCGACTGTGGTTTTCTGTACAGAGGAGGGTTGAAGCGTTTGCTACACCTGTCTTTCTCCTTGTCATTTACCATTTTTCGGTACTTATTTTCTGTGATGACCGTAAGAAGGTCATTGTGCGCTTACTATCCACTCTATTGTGGGGTAGACGCAGGCATCAGATCAACAGATATGTCCTTAGAATGCCACACGTATTGAGATATCGACATGCCTCGTGGTTGACTTACCTTTACCGCGAGTTGAGAGAAAATTTCATTTGGGCAGGAAGTATTAGGGACGCCTTCTCTATCCTTACGATCATTCCCTCCTTTACGAGTGTTGAGCGCCGACGTAAGCCTCGAAATCAATTGAAATTCTTACTCGAGTGTCGAGAGGTCTCGTGGGCCATTTCTCGGTTCACTGACCTTTTTAGGCGGCGGGGCACTTGTATCGTTTACTAGTAGAGCGGGCCACGATGAAGGACCCTCTATGTGATCGGCTCGGCTTGTCGGAGGCCGAGTCATGCTCGTTTTGGTCTTGGGCGCCAACGTCGAATTATCTCAGTAACACTGAGTTTTCGCGTACCCGGCGATTAATTCGGAACGTGCTATCGCTAAATGACATGGCATTCAGATGGGGTGGAGCAGATTTTCCCGACTGTCAGCGGTGCGACTTCGTTTAGAAGAAACGGCTGAGCGAGCCTTCTAACATTGTCCTCAGTTGTGCCCTTTCTGGGATCGTGTTGGCGAATTGAATGCTTGTATCGCTCCCCAACAGCTCATGCCATCGATCACGCGTACGCGTGCGATAATGAGTCGCTCTCGTTTATCAGGGTGAAACGGATGATGTTTCTCACGTTGCTGGTCATAGCACGAATGATCTGGATGACGCTCAAAGCGGGAATCGGATTAGATTCTTTGAGCATCAGCTCAAGATTAAGATCAGATCTGATAGAAATCTGTTGATATCGACTGATTTCAGCAAAAAATGGGTGACTGGTGCAATCTTAATTTTCTTTTTTAAATTCCTTATTGGACAACGCGGAGGTTTCCTACGAACCCTCCATCCCGGTTAAGTTAGACTTCTTTTGTGTACCTAGTTAATGTGAGTGAATATGTTCTTTGCCTGTTCCCGTCCTTCTCTTTTGTTATGATCCAAATCGAGATTCTCAATCCCCCCCAGTCTGTTTCTGTCCTCACTTTTTCATTTTGACTGTGTCAGTCTTTGATTTTTCCATTCCATTATTTATTTTTTCGTTTCCTACTCACTTAGAGAATGTGCTACTTGATTTATCCGTTTGGCGCAATACAACAGCCACTCTGAATTGTTTGGGGGTGGATGGGTTTTTATAATATTTTTTTTTTTTAGTTTCAAGATTTTGTTATATTTAAGTTTGTTTTCACCCCCCTCCACTTTTCATTTTCATAGCATTAAATTTTTAATTATATTTTTGTATTATTGCATATAGAATCAATTTTTTATGTCATGGGTTTCGTTTTCCCTTTTTTATGTGACCCTGTAAATAAGTGGTATTGTGGTGTGTAGAACATTAAGAGGTGATGGATGGGTTCTTTTGGTGAATGATGAAATTGTAATGAGTGATTGGGCCGTGAATCTGATTAGCTAGGTATAGTATAGTAAAAGAGTACTAACCTAAACCCATGTCCCTTTTCGGCCTTGTGTGACATTTACTGGATTAAACAGTAGTAAATGCTTTGGAGATTATTAATATCTTACTAATCTCTGTCTACTTATTGTACTCTCTACTTATTGTACTCTCTTTTGCAATGCGATAATCCTCTCTTCTTTGATTTACTATCGTTTTAGTTATTCTTTCCCCTCCACTAACAACTTTGTATATTGTATTCCATTATCAAGGAGACAGCCATTTTTTAATAAGATATTTTTTTTTTAATAATATCACCCCAAGCAAGGCGGTGACGCCACTGATGCGCATGGGGCTACTTAAGAATAGAATGATTGGAAAAAAGCCGAGAACCACATCCTAAACAGGAAACAAGGGATGAGCCTCTTCACCTGTTCAAAAGACGTGGGTGGAGTGTGATCCGGGCGATAGTTTAGTCTATCTACTCCAATTGAGAACAAAAAAAAAAGAGAAAAGAAAGAAAAAAAGTGAAAGAAGATAAAGCCGGGAACCACATCCTAAACAGGAAACAAGGGATGAGCCTCTTCACCTGTTCAAAAGATGTGGGTGGAGTGTGAACCGGGCCATAGTTTAGTCTATCTACTCCAATTGAGAACAAAAAAAAAAAGAGAAAAGAAAGAAAAAAGTGAAAGAAGATAAAGCCGGGAACCACATCCTAAACAGGAAACAAGGTATGAGCCGCTTCACCTGTTCAAAAAACGTGGGTTCTACATGTATATATGACTATATACATTTAGAATTTTAGCTTCTAAGCAGAACTGACGTTGATATTTCACGCTGCTTTTTACAAAAGGTTAAGAATGAAATCACCATTAACATTGGGAATAGAGATAGTGTAATATAACAATCTGGCCCCACCCGAGGAAGGTTGATGCAAGCGATGGTGTTTCCCGTCGGTGAAGGGGTCGGCGAACGACAAGACAGGTGTTTGAGAAATACATCCTGTCGGGGCCTGGAGCGGATGTCGTTTGACCTTATTTCCGACAGCGGCGGAAATGACTACGGAGGCAAACAGAACAGGTGTCTCTTGGCATTACGTGGCGTTGCGTGGGCGAGGCAAAACCGGAAGGAAAGTCCCGGTTCTAGAAGACTATAAAAAGACCTCGACACACGGATTCGCCAGCTGAGAACGGCCAGTGGAAGCAGAGGGACACCACAGGCAAAAACTACACTCCCGTCGACCCATTCTATGTGCGCTCTCACTCTTCCATTCTCTGTTCCACACGGGTTCGTCGTCAAGAATAAAAATATAACCTTATATTTTTATATATGCGTGTTCTCGTTATTTTGTCGTCGTACGGCGATATATAACAATAGTAAAGTAGTCTATCTACATTTTAAAGTTGTCTATCTACATTTCTTTGTGTATATCTTCATTCCAAGATACAACAGCATTCTTATAGATAAATTATTTCCAATACATTCGTACAGTAAAATCATTTCCAATGCATTTTTATAGTAAAATCATTTCTAGTGCATTCTTATAGTAAAATCATGTCTGATGCATTGTTATAGTAAATTCTTTTCCAATGCATTTGTTGTGTCGTGGTTCATACCATGTGACATCCGGTCGTCCGGATGTTTAAAAGACAATGTGCGCTTAGCACGGAGAGTCGTCATTATCACGAACTTCGGGAAGTAACACCTACTTCTGCGGGTGAGTGTAAATTTTGTATATACATTTTGGTTGTACCAATCTGTTAGTAAAATAGTCTATCTACATTTCTTTGTGTATATCTTCATTCCAAGATACAACAGTAGTCTTATAGATAAATTATTTCCAATGCATTCGTATAGTATATTCTTTTCCAATGCATTCTTATAGTAAAATCATTTCCAATGCATTTTTATAGTAAAAACATTTCTAATGCATTCTTATAGTAAAATCATTTCCAATGCATTTTTATAGTAAAAACATTTCTAATGCATTCTTATAGTAAAATCATTTCTGATGCATTCTTGTAGTAAAATCATTTCTGATGAATTCTTATAGTAAAATCAGTCCCAATACATTCTCATAGTAAAATAATTTCCAATGCATTCTTATAGTAAAATAATTTCCAATGCATTCTTATAGTAAAGTCTTTTCCAATGCATTTGTTGTGTTATGGCTCGTACCTTGTGATATCCGGTCGCCCGAATGTGGAAAAAAATGTGCGCTTAACACGAGGGTTGTCATTATCACGAACTTCGGGAAGTAACACCTACTACTGCGAGTGACTGTAAATATTGTATATACCTCTTGGTTGTACCACTCTGTTAATAAAGTAGTTTATCTACATTTCTCTGTGTATATCTTCATTCCATGATACAACAGTTTAATAGTAGAAGACCCTGGGTTGGTGAGCTTTAGTCGGCAAACTCGGAGATAAACAACTCTAAATCCAAAACAGTGGAAATTTGTCAAATATTACGTATGCTGCAAGGAATGTTGATTCACTGTCAAACCCTAAAAAATGGTCTTGTTACGATCAGTCTTGCACATATTTAAATCTACCATTTGTCCATGTTTTAACCCTAAACCTAACCCTAACCCTAACCCTAACCCTGCCATATCTGGTTTGCTGTTTCTATTGTTCATCTCGAGATTCTTGAAAAAATTCAGAAATGAGTCGACAATACCAAGTTTCCTGGTCCTGACTTTATCATACTAGAGAGGATATATATATATATATATATATATATATATATATATATATATATATATATATATAATAATAATAATAACTACATAGACTCTGTAAGTATGCCGGCCGTAAATTTATACTAAAATAAACCTCCGAAAAAACCATTAACAAACAGAACCTAAATCCGTTACAATCCGGTGTACTGAGACGTCGGATAAGACGTTTGTTTTGCTTCATTTGTTCTTACCCCCACTTTTTGTGTTGGTATGGTTCCCCCCTACCTTAGTGTATATCTATTTATTTGCTTTTATCTTTAGTGCTTCAGCCTTTGCCCTGACGATCCGTAGTGTGAAACCGCGGTAGGTTTTGGCTCACTCTAGATTTTTGTGTATATATATATATATATATATATATATATATATATTAATTCAGATACTTCAATCCAAGGGAAAAAAGCAGGAAGGTAAATTCCAAAAACCCGATCCTAATTAATATTAAAAATTTTATTTTAATATTAAAAAATGATACAGGAAGAGAGCTCCTTGTAATAAAATATTACAGAGCAAATATATATTAAAAAAGGATTAATTCAAAGATGTTGATTGGCCATTTCGATATGAAGATCCCCACGGGGGATAACACATCACCTCAGCAACAGAAAAATCCTTTCAGAAACTGGAGAAAAATTAGTCTACTTTTCCTTTTTAAATAGATTGCAAAGAAATTAAAAAATAAAAAATAAAAATAAAATAAAAATAAAAATAAAAGAAAAATAAAAAAGAAAAATATTCTTTTTCGTGGGGATCTTCATATCGAAATGGCCATTCAACATCTTTGAATTAATCCTTTTTTAATATATATACATTCTTCATTTGTAAACAAGTTTTTACTTGAGCTAGGTTTCTACCATGTGGTGTCTTCATCATTTATCCATCACACCCAGATGGTGCATAGGGCAGCAACTTTTTGTTGCTGTTTCTGTAACAAACTGTTTTTTACGGGGCAGGGTTATTAGCCCTGCACCCAACCCCCAAATCTGGAGGACTGGTGGACCAATCTTGGTTCTTACGTTTACAGCACCTGGTATTCCCAAATGGTCACCAATCTAAGTACTGACCAGGCTCGATGTTGCTTAACTTTAGTGATCGGACGGGAACCGGTGTATTCAACACGATATAGTCTTAGACAAAAAATAAAAAATATCTAGCAGCTACTTACCAGTATTTTGACAAACCTGGCATTTCTTTGATATTAGAAGAAAGAAAATTTGGGAAGTCATTACCAAGTAAGTTTTTAAGAAATAAGACCTTTTGCGCAAACTTACCAAATATAAACGAATTAAAACTTTTAGAACTCTTACATGAAGTAGTTAACGAAAGCAGAAAGAAAGGACTACATGTAAACCACAAGAAAAGTGAATGCATGGTCATCAGTAAAAAGAGGAGCCCAAAATGCCAACTACAGGTCGAGAATACTAAAATCAAGCAGGCACAGAAATTTAAATACGTGCGAAAAGCTTCAACAGAGGACGGAAAATGTGACACTGAGAAACGAAGGCGTATTGGTATGGCCAAGGACAAATACCAGAAGGCTGAGTAAAGTACTAAGTAGAGTAATTTCACTGGAAACAAAAAAAAAAGAGTACTAAATTGTTATTTGATGTTTGTCCTTCAATATGGCAGCAAATGTTGGACAATCTTATCAAAGACGAGAAAAAGACTGGAAACAGTCTAAATGTAGTTCTACAGAAGGATGCTGAGAATACTATGGATCAAACATGCTAGCAACGAGGAGGTTTTGTAGGGAATATAAACGAAAATGAAACTCATATTTGTCATGGTGCCCTCTTACGAGGAATGGGCTCTACGGAAATATCAGGACAGATTGGGTTCTCTAGGCTTGGCTGGCAACCATTCTACCGCAGAAATAATGGCAACATACTGCGGAATAATTTTTTGCCCAGTCAATCATGTTTCTTTCGAGACATAATCGCCCAAAGCGTGTATCACATATAGCACATAACTGACTGAATATAATAGGTAGAAGCATAATCAAAGTTTCTACAGGGCATAATGTGGGGGATCTGTCTTCTATTGTCATGAAGTAGTAAACTGGTCCCCCACTAATAACTACTTATTAATAAAATAATATAATCAAACTCTTTTTCTAAAACAGCTATGGGTTAAATAGCAGGACAGATTGTGTTCTATAGCCTTGGCTGGCAACCAATCTACCGGAGAAAGTTATGGCAACCTACAATAGGATACTCTTTTGCCCACTCAGTCATGTCTCTTTCGAGCCATGACCTCCCAAATACCTTAAAACCCCACTTTTTTGCATTAAATAACCTACAGTGGTTGATATGCCATTAAACAAAACTCAAACTCAAAATGATATCCAATAAAGTTAAAAATTAAAATAATTTTAGAGTGTTACTTATAAAAGTATACATAATGCAAAAATACCATAACAATAGTTTTAAATACCTTAATAAATATATTTGCATAATGTGTAACTGAAAAACTTTTAGCGAGTATTGAATTTATGAATACGACAAAAGAAATATTGGGCAAAATCAGAACCTGATATAGCAAATCCGAGTAAATGGTCTCTACGCACTCAAATTATTGGGTTGTCCGGAAAATTCCTGCTGACTTTTATGGGAAATTAAATCGTAAATCAAAATTATGCCACCAAACATTTATTAAAATATGAACCACTTTGTTGGACATTACTCCATTTTTTTCTTAAAGATTCCGTCTTTCAAAAATTTCGTTGGTTCTCAGCAAAGAACTCATTACGGCATTTTTTATGTCATCAAAAGAATTAATTTTTTTTTAACGTTGGGAGTATTTTGCAAGAACCTGAAAAAATAAAAATCCAAAGAAGCAACGTTTGGTAAATTTGGCGGTTGGGTTAACACATTCCCGTCAAACTGCATCAAGTTCTGTCGTATCGCCCCCAAAAATGGGAGGTCTGGTATTATTCTGATAAAAAAAACACCCTTCTTGTTCAATAGTTCTTGGTGTTTTTCTTGATTTAGTGCCTTTAATTCGCGCATTTGCGAGCAGTAAATTTTAGATGTGCGTTATGGTGCAGTGGATATCGACTAGGAACGACAAATTGGATTGCCGAGTTCGAAATCCAGTTGAATTCCTTGCATTCACTTACACACAAATACTCTTGGGAAAGGTATTAATACGTCTCTCCCCTCCAAGTATCGCTTAAATAATAGAACAGATTGGGCTCCATAGCCTTGGCTGGCAACCAGTCAATCGCAGAAAGCAATGGCAACCTACTGCGGGATAATCTTCTGCCCAGTCAGTCATGTCTCTTTCGAGAGTTGATCACTCAAGCGCAAATAACCTTCAGAAAGGTATTATTCAGTATCTTCTTCATCTAACTAAAGGTTAAATAGAAGGACAGATTGTGGTGTATAGCCTTTGCTGTCAACCGGTCTAACGCATGGCGTAATGATCACCTACTCAGGGAAAATCTTCTGCCCAGTCAGTCCTGTCTCTTTCGAGACATGATCGTCTAAGTGTGTATCACGTACTGACTGACTGTACTGGCATCTAAATCTCATCAATTTATAGCTGATATGGCTAACCGCAAGTTCTATGCTAACAGTTTCTTTTCTCGCTCTTCTCGCTTGTGGAACTCACTTCAGGCTCCATGCATTCCAGCTAACTTTAATCTGCAAAAATATTAACGCAATGCCAATCGTTATTTACTATCCTCCTGATTACTCTTTGCTCTTTCAACGCATCATTAATGTTTCTATTCATAATTCTTTCACACTTAATAACCCCTTGCTTCTAAGTAGTTTTCCTGCATTGCATAGGGTGATACCGATTAAAAAAATGACTGTCACATCTAATTCAATACACCAGATATTGAAATTTGTTTCCGACTGAATCGAATACAATTTAATTGTATTAATTTTTAAAATGTGAATTAGGAATGAAAAGACGG
>JBBBDQ010001163.1:1842500-1995000 GCA_037127315.1 Ascarosepion bandense
CTTTTTTCTTTCTTTCTTTCTTTCTTTCTTTCTTTCTTTCTTTCTTTCTTATTACATTACTGAATTTTCCATACCTTAGAATTTCCGTTTTCTTTCATTTGGAACTTTCTTTCTTTTTTCTTTCTTTCTTTCTTATTACATTACTAGTTTTCTGTCTACCTCAGTATTTCCGTTTTCTTTCATTTGGAACTTTCTTTCTTTCTTTCTTTCTTTCTTTCTTTCTTATTACATTACTGAATTTTCTATACCTTAGTATTTCCGTTTTCTTTCATTTGGAACTTTCTTTCTTTTTTCTTTCTTTCTTTCTTTCTTTCTTTCTTTCTTTCTTTCTTTCTTTCTTTCTTTCTTATTACATTACTGAATTTCATACATAGTATTTCCGTTTTCCTGTTTTCGGAACTTTCTTTCTTTTTCTTTCTTCTTTCTTATTACATTACTGAATTTTCTATACCTTAGTATTTCCGTTTTCTTTCATTTGGAACTTTCTTTCTTTCTTTCTTTTTCTTTCTTTCTTTCTTTCTTTCTTTCTTATTACATTACTGAATTTTCTATACACCTTAGTATTTCTGTTTTCTTTCCTTGTTTCTTTCTTTCTTTCTTTCTTTCTTTCTTTCTTTCTTTCTTTCTTTCTTTCTTTCTTTCTTTCTTATTACATTACTGAATTTTCCATACCTTAGTATTTTCCGTTTCTTTTCATTTGGAACTTTCTTTCTTTCTTTCTTTCTTTCTTATTACATTACTGAATTTTCTATACCTTATTATTTCTGTTTCTTTCATTTGGAACTTTCTTTCTTTTTTCTTTCTTTCTTTCTTTCTTTCTTTCTTTCTTATTACATTACTTTAGATTTTCCATACCTTAGTATTTCCGTTTTCTTTCATTCGATTTCTTTCTTTCTTTCTTTCTTTCTTTCTTATTACATTACTGAATTTTCTATACCTTATTATTTCTGTTTTCTTTCATTTGGAACTTTCTTTCTTTTTCTTTCTTTCTTTCTTTCTTTCTTTCTTTCTTTCTTATTACATTACTGAATTTTCCATACCTTAGTATTTCCGTTTTCTTTCATTTGGAACTTTCTTTCTTTCTTTCTTTCTTTCTTATTACATTACTGAATTTTCTATACCTTATTATTTCTGTTTTTTTCTTTCATTTTGAACTTTCTTTCTTTTTTTCTTTCTTTCTTTCTTTCTTTCTTTCTTTCTTTCTTATTACATTACTGAATTTTCCTTGTCTGTCTTTCCGTTTTCTTTCCATTTGGAACTTTCTTTCTTTCTTTCTTTCTTTCTTGTTACATTACTGAATTTTTCCCTTACCTTAGTATTTCCGTTTTCTTTCATTTGGGTTTTCTTTCTTTCTTTCTTTCTTTCTTTCTTTCTTATTACATTACTGAATTTTCCATACCTTAGTATTTCCGTTTTCTTTCCATTTTGGAACTTTCTTTCTTTCTTTCTTTCTTTCTTATTACATTACTGAATTTTCTCATAGTATTTCCGTTTTCTTTCATTTGGAACTTTCTTTCTTTCTTTCTTTCTTTCTTATTACATTACTGAATTTTCTATACCTTATTATTTCTGTTTTCTTTCATTTGGAACTTTCTTTCTTTTTCTTTCTTTCTTTCTTTCTTTCTTATTACATTACTGAATTTTCCATACATAGTCTTCGTTTTCTTTCATTTAGAACTTTCTTTCTTTCTTTCTTTCTTTCTTTCTTCGTGAATTTTCCATACCTTAGTATTTCCGTTTTCTTTCATTTGGGGCTTTCTTTTCTTTCTTTCTTTCTTTCTTGTTCGTACTGAGAATTTTCTTTCTTGATATTTAAAACTTTCTTTCATTTGGAACTTTCTTTCTTTCTTTCTTTCTTTCTTTCTTATTTATTACTGAATTTTCCTTGCTTAGTATTTCCCGTTTTCTTTCATTTAGAGACTTTCTTTCTTTCTTTCTTTCTTTCTTATTACATTACTGAATTTTCTATACCTTATTATTTCTGTTTTCTTTCATTTGAACTTTCTTTCTTTTCTTTCTTTCTTTCTTTCTTTCTTTCTTTCTTTCTTATTCGTTTACTGAATTTCCTTTGTAGTATTTCCAAAACGTTTTCTTTCTTTAAGACTTTCTTTCTTTCTTTCTTTCTTTCTTATTGTTTCACTGAATTTTCTGCCTTATTATTTCTGTTTTCTTTCATTTGGAATTTTTCTTTCTTTTTTCTTTCTTTCTTTCTTTCTTTCTTTCTTTCTTTCTTTATTACATTACTGAATTTTCCTGCCTTAGTATTTCCCGTTTTCTTTCATTTGAACTTTCTTTCTTTCTTTCTTTCTTTCTTTCCATTACTAAATTTTCTATACATACATTATTTCTGTTTTCTTTCATTTGTTTTCTTTCTTTCTTTTTTCTTTCTTTCTTTCTTTCTTTCTTTCTTTCTTATTACATTACTGAATTTTCCATACCTTAGTATTTCCGTTTTCTTTCATTTGGAACTTTCTTTCTTTCTTTCTTTCTTTCTTTCTTATTACCTTCTGAATTTTCTACATAGTATTTCCCGTTTTCTTTCATTGCTTTCTTTCTTTCTTTCTTTCTTTCTTTCTTGTTATTACTTTAATTTTCTATACCTTATTATTTCTGTTTTCTTTCATTTGTTTCTTTCTTTTTCTTTCTTTCTTTCTTTCTTTCTTTCTTATTACATTACTGAATTTTCCCATGTCTTCGTGCTTTCTTGCTTGGTTTTCTTTCTTTCTTTCTTTCTTTCTTTATTTATTTACTAAGACACCCATACATAGTATTTCATTTCTTTCATTTGTTTTCTTTCTTTCTTTCTTTCTTTCTTTCTTTCTTATTTATTTATTTACCTACCTTAGTATTTTGTTTCTTTCATTTAGAACTTTCTTTCTTTTTCTTTCTTTCTTTCTTTCTTTCTTTCTTTCTTTCTTTCTTTCTTTCTTTCTTTCTTTCTTTCTTAATACATTACTGAATTTTCCATACACTTATTTTCATTCTTTCATTGCTTGCTTTCTTTCTTTTTTTCTTTCTTTCTTTCTTTATTATTCTCTGAATTTTCTGTCTTAGTATTTCCGTTTTCTGTTTGTTTCTTTCTTTCTTTTCTTTTTCTTTCTTTCTTTCTTTCTTTCTTTCTTCATTACTGAATTTTCTGCATGTATTTCTGTTTTCTTTCATTTGAACTTTCTTTCTTTTTCTTTCTTTCTTTCTTTCTTTCTTTCTTTCTTTCTTTCTTTCTTTCTTTCTTTCTTATTTATTTATTAATTTCCCTTCGTATTTCCCGTTTTCTTTTGTTTCGTTTCTTTCTTTCTTTCTTTCTTTCTTATTACATTACTGAATTTTTTCTATACCTTATTATTTCTGTTTTCTTTCATTTGTTTTCTTTCTTTCTTTCTTTCTTTCTTTCTTTCTTTCTTTCTTATTACATTACCTTTCCCTTCCTTCGTGTTTTCATTTCTTTCATTTGGAACTTTTCTTTCTTTTCTTTCTTTCTTCACATTACTGAATTTTCTATACATATTATTTCTGTTTTCTTTCATTTTGGGCTTTCTTTCTTTTTTTCTTTCTTTCTTTCTTTCTTTCTTTCTTTCTTTCCTTCTCGATTTTCCATACCTTAGTATTTCCGTTTTCTTTCATTTGGAACTTTCTTTCTTTCTTTCTTTCTTTCTTATTATTTACTGAATTTTCTACCTTATTATTTCTGTTTTCTTTCTCTTTTGTTTTCTTTCTTTCTTTCTTTCTTTCTTTCTTTCTTTCTTTCTATTTACTTATTTACATTACTGAATTTTCCATACCTTAGTATTTCCGTTTTTTCTTTCATTTGTTTCTTTCTTTCTTTCTTTCTTTCTTATTACATTACTGGTCCACCCATACCTTAGTATTTCCGTTTTCTTTCATTTGAACTTTCTTTCTTTCTTTCTTTCTTTCTTTCTTTCTTATTACATTACTGAATTTTTTCCATACCTTAGTATTTCCGTTTTCTTTCATTTGGAACTTTCTTTCTTTCTTTCTTTCTTTCTTATTACATTTACTGAATTTTCCATACCTTAGTATTTCCGTTTCTTTCATTTGGAACTTTCTTTCTTTCTTTCTTTCTTTTCTTATTACATTACTGAATTTTTTCTCTTCACCCATTATTTCTTTCTTTCATTTGGAACTTTCTTTCTTTTTCTTTCTTTCTTTCTTTCTTTCTTATTACATTACTAATTTTTCCATACCTTAGTATTTCCGTTTTCTTTCATTTGGAACTTTCTTTCTTTCTTTCTTTCTTTCTTATTACATTACTGAATTTTCCATACCTTAGTATTTCCATTTTTCTTTCATTTAGAACTTTCTTTTTCTTTCTTTCTTTCTTTCTTAAACTACTGAATTTTCCTGCCTTAGTGTTTCGTTTTCTTTCATTTGGAACTTTCTTTCTTTCTTTCTTTCTTTCTTTCTTATTACATTACTGAATTTTCCTTGCTTAGTATTTCATTTTAACTAATTTGAACTTTCTTTCTTTCTTTCTTTCTTTCTTATTACATTACTGAATTTTCTATGTATTTATTATTTCTGTTTCTTTCGTGGCTTTCTTTCTTTTTCTTTCTTTCTTTCTTTCTTTCTTTCTTTCTTATTACATTACTGAATTTTCCATACCTTAGTATTTCCGTTTTCTTTCATTTGGAACTTTCTTTCTTTCTTTCTTTCTTTCTTATTACATTACTGAATTTTCTATACCTTATTATTTCTGTTTTCTTTCATTTGGAATTTTTCTTTCTTTTTCTTTTCTTTCTTTCTTTCTTTCTTTCTTTCTTTCTTATTACATTACTGAATTTTCCATACCTTAGTATTTCCGTTTTCTTTCATTTTGGTTTTCTTTCTTTCTTTCTTTCTTTCTTATTACATTACTGAATTTTCTATACCTTATTATTTCTGTTTTCTTTCATTGGAGCTTTCTTTCTTTTTCCTTTCTTTCTTTCTTTCTTTCTTTCTTTCTTATTACATTACTGAATTTTCCATACCTTAATGTTTCGTTTTCTTTCATTTGGGTCTTTCTTTCTTTCTTTCTTTCTTTCTTTCTTATTACATTACTGAATTTTCCCTTTTGTATTATTTCCGTTTTCTTTCATTTGGAACTTTCTTTCTTTCTTTCTTTCTTTCTTATTACATTACTGAATTTTCTACTCTGTCTTATTATTTCTTTCTTTCTTGAGACTTTTCTTTCTTTTTTCTTTCTTTCTTTCTTTCTTTCTTTCTTTTGTATTTATTACATTACTGAATTTTCCCTTCCTTAGTATTTCCATTTTCTTTCATTTGAGTTTTCTTTCTTTCTTTTTTCTTTCTTTCTTATTACATTACTGAATTTTCTATACCTTATTATTTCTGTTTTCTTTCATTTGGAACTTTCTTTCTTTTTCTTTCTTTCTCTCTTTCTTTCTTTCTTTCTTATTACATTACTGAATTTTCCATACCTTAGTATTTCTGTTTTCTTTCATTTGGAACTTTCTTTCTTTCTTTCTTTCTTTCTTATTACATTACTGAATTTTCTATACCTTATTATTTCTGTTTTCTTTCATTTAGAACTTTCTTTCTTTTTTTCTTTCTTTTCTTTCTTTCTTTCTTTCTTTCTTATTACATTACTGAATTTTCCATACCTTAGTATTTCCGTTTTCTTTCATTTGGAACTTTCTTTCTTTCTTTCTTTCTTTCTTATTACATTACTGAATTTTCCATACCTTAGTATTTCCGTTTTCTTTCATTTGGAACTTTCTTTCTTTCTTTCTTTCTTTCTTATTACATTACTGAATTTTCTATACCTTATTATTTCTGTTTTCTTTCATTTGGTTTTCTTTCTTTTTCTTTCTTTCTTTCTTTCTTTCTTATTACATTACTGAATTTTCCATACCTTAGTATTTCCGTTTTCTTTCATTTGGAACTTTCTTTCTTTCTTTCTTTCTTTCTTATTACATTACTGAATTTTCCATACCTTAGTATTTCCGTTTTCTTTCATTCGGAACTTTCTTTCTTTCTTTCTTTCTTTCTTATTCTTTACTGAATTTTCCTTACTAAGTATTTCCGTTTTCTTTCATTTGGAACTTTCTTTCTTTCTTTCTTTCTTTCTTATTACATTACTGAATTTTCCATACCTTAGTATTTCCGTTTTTTCTTTCATTTGGAACTTTCTTTCTTTCTTTCTTTCTTTCTTATTACCGTACTGATTTTTCTATACCTTATTATTTCTGTTTTCTTTCATTTGGAACTTTCTTTCTTTTTTCTTTCTTTCTTTCTTTCTTTCTTTCTTTCTTATTACATTACTGAATTTTCCATACCTTAGTATTTCCGTTTTCTTTCATTTAGACTTTCTTTCTTTCTTTCTTTCTTTCTTATTACATTTACTGAATTTTCTATACCTTATTATTTCTGTTTTCACTCGCTTAGAATTTTCTTTCTTTTTTTCTTTCTTTCTTTCTTTCTTTCTTTCTTTCTTATTACATTACTGAATTTCCCTTTACTCTAGTATTTCCCGTTTTCTTTCATTGAACTTCCCTCCCTTTCTTTCTTTCTTTCTTTCTTTCTTTCTTATTACTAAATTTCTGCCTTATTATTTCTGTTTTCTTTTCATTTGGAACTTTCTTTCTTTCTTTCTTTCTTTCTTTCTTTCTTTCTTATTACATTACTGAATTTTCCCTTACCTTAGTATTTCCGTTTTCTTTCATTGGAACTTTCTTTCTTTCTTTCTTTCTTTCTTTCTTTCTTATTACATTACTGAATTTTTCCTTACCTTAGTATTTCCGTTTTCTTTCATTTGGAACTTTCTTTCTTTCTTTCTTTCTTTCTTATTACATTATGAATTTTCTATACCTTATTATTTCTGTTTTCTTTCATTTGGAACTTTCTTTCTTTTTTCTTTCTTTCTTTCTTTCTTTCTTTCTTATTACATATTACTGAATTTTCCATACCTTAGTATTTCCGTTTTCTTTCATTTGGAACTTTCTTTCTTTCTTTCTTTTTCTTTCTTTCTTTCTTATTACATTACTGAATTTTCCATACCTTAGTATTTCCGTTTTCTTTCATTTGGAACTTTCTTTTCTTTCTTTCTTTCTTTCTTATTACATTACTGAATTTTTCTATACCTTATTATTTCTGTTTTCTTTCATTTTGACTTTCTTTCTTTTTCCTTTCTTTCTTTCTTTCTTTCTTTCTTTTTTTATTTACATTTACTAGTTTTCCTTAGTACTTGGTTTTCTTTCATTTGGTTTCTTTCTTTTCCTTTCTTTCTTTCTCATTTAATTTGCTTGAATTTTTTCTATACCTTATTATTTCTGTTTTCTTTCATTTGGAACTTTCTTTCTTTTTCTTTCTTTCTTTCTTTCTTTCTTTCTTTCTTTCTTATTACATTACTGAATTTTCCATACCTTAGTATTTCTGTTTTCTTTCATTTGGAACTTTCTTTCTTTCTTTCTTTCTTTCTTATTACATTACTGAATTTTCTATACCTTATTATTTCTGTTTCTTTCATTTGGAACTTTCTTTCTTTTTTTCTTTCTTTCTTTCTTTCTTTCTTTCTTTCTTATTACATTGCTGAATTTTCCATACCTTAGTATTTCCGTTTTCTTTCATTTGGAACTTTCTTTCTTTCTTTCTTTCTTTCTTATTACATTACTGAATTTTCCATACCTTAGTATTTCCGTTTTTCTTTCATTTAGATTTTCTTTCTTTCTTTACTTTCGTTCTTATTACATTACTGAATTTTTTCTATACCCTTCATATTTCTGTTTTCTTTCATTTGGAATTTTCTTTCTTTTTCTTTCTTTCTTTCTTTCTTTCTTTCTTTCTTATTACATTACTGAATTTTCCTTACCTTAGTATTTCCGTTTTCTTTCATTTTTAGGAACTTTCTTTCTTTCTTTCTTTCTTTCTTATTACATTACTGAATTTTTCCATACCTTAGTATTTCGTTTTCTTTCATTTGAGTTTTCTTTCTTTCTTTCTTTCTTAATTATTACATTACTGAATTTTCCATACCTTAGTATTTCCGTTTTCTTTCATTTGGAACTTTCTTTCTTTCTTTCTTTCTTTCTTATTACATTACTTTTTGAATTTTCCATACCTTAGTATTTCCGTTTTTCTTTCATTTGGAACTTTCTTTCTTTCTTCCTTTCTTTCTTATTATTACATTACTGATTTCTATACCTTATTATTTCTGTTTTTCTTTCATTTGGAACTTTCTTTCTTTTTCTTTCTTTCTTTCTTTCTTTCTTTCTTTCTTTCTTATTACATTACTGAATTTTCCATACCTTATCATTTAGTTTTCTTTCATTTGGGTTTTCTTTCTTTCTTTCTTTCTTTCTTATTACATTACTGAATTTTTTCTATACCTTATTATTTTTGTTTTCTTTCATTTGGAACTTTCTTTCTTTTTTTCTTTCTTTCTTTCTTTCTTTCTTTCTTTCTTATTACATTACTGAATTTTCCATACCTTAGTATTTCCGTTTTCTTTCATTTGGAACTTTCTTTCTTTCTTTCTTTCTTTCTTTCTTATTATATTCTTTGAATTTTCTATACCTTATTATTTTCATTTTCTTTCTGTTTGGAACTTTCTTTCTTTTTTCTTTCTTTCTTTCTTTCTTTCTTTCTTTCTTATTACATTACTGAATTTTCCATACCTTAGTATTTCCGTTTTCTTTCATTTCGTTTCTTTCTTTCTTTATTTCTTTCTTTCTTTCTTTCTTATTACATTACTGAATTTTCCATACCTTAGTATTTCCGTTTTTTTCATTTCAACTTTCTTTCTTCTTTTCTTTCTTCTTATTACATTACTGAATTTTCCATACCTTAGTATTTCCGTTTTCTTTCATTTGGAACTTCTTTCTTCTTTCTTTCTTTCTTTATTACATTACTGAATTTTCCATACCTTAGTATTTCCGTTTTCTTTCATTTCAAACTTTCTTTCTTTCTTTCTTTCTTTCTCGTTACATTACTGAATTTTCTATAATCTTTATGGTTTGTTTTCTTCATTGGAACTTTCTTTTCTTTTTTCTTTCTTTCTTTCTTTCTTTCTTTCTCTTATTACATTACTGAATTTTCCATACCTTGCATTTCTGCTTTTCATTTGGAACTTTCTTCTTTCTTCTTTCTTTTCTGGATATATTACTGAATTCTTCATACCTTAGTATTTCCGTTTTCTTTCATTTGAAACTTTTCTTTCTTTCTTTCTTCTTATTACATTACTGAATTTTCATACCTTTATTATTTCTGTTTTCTTTCATTTGGAACTTTCTTCTTTTTCTTCTTTCTTTCTTTCTTTCTTTCTTTCTTTCTTTCTTTCTTATTACATTACTGAATTTTCCACCTGTATTCGTTTTCTTTCATTTGGAACTTTCTTTCTTTCTTTCTTTCTTATTATGCACATTTGAATTTTCTTATACCTTATTATTTCTGTTTTCTTCATTTGGAACTTTCTTTTCTTTTTTTCTTTCTTTCTTTCTTTCTTTCTTTTTCTTTTCATTACATTACTGAATTTTCCATACCTTAGTATTTCCGTTTCTTTTCATTTGGAACTTTCTTCTTTCTTTCTTTCTTATTACATTACTGAATTCTTCAATGTATATTTCAGTTTTCTTTCATTTGGAACTTTCTTTCTTTCTTCTTTCTTTCTTATTACATTACTGAATTTTCTATACCTTATTATTTCTGTTTTCATTTGGAACTTTCTTCTTTTTTTCTTTCTTTCTTTCTTTCTCTTTCTTTCTTTCTTTCTTTCTTTCTTTCTTTCTTTCTATTACATTACTGAATTTTCCATACCTTAGTATTTCCGTTTTCTTTCATTTGAAACTTTCTTCTTCTTCTTTCTTTTCTTATTGCATTACTGAATTTTCCATACCTTGTATTTCCTGTGTTTTCTTTCATTTGGAACTTTCTTTCTTCTTCTTTTCTTTTCTTATTACATTACTGAATTTTCTATACCTTTATTATTTGCTTTTTTCATTGGAATCTTTTCTTTTTTCTTTTCTTTTCTTTTCTTCTTATTGGTATTACTGAATTTTTCCATACCTTAGTATTTCCGTTTTCTTCATTTCGAACTTTCTTCTTTCTTCTTCTTTTTCTTTTCTATTACATTACTTGAATTTCTATACCTTAATATTTCTGTTTTCTTCATTTGGAACTTTCTTCTTTTTCTTTCTTCTTTCTTTCTTCTTCTTCTTCTTTACTACATTACCGAATTTTCCATACCTTAGTATCGTCATTTGGAACTTTCTTCTTCTTCTTCTTCATTATCACTGAATTTTCTATACCCTTATTATTTGCTTTTCATTTGGAACTTTCTTTCTTTTTTTCTTTCTTTCTTTCTTTCTTTCTTTCTTTCTGTCACATTACTGAATTTTCCATACCTTAGTATTTCCGTTTTCTTTTCATTTGAACCTTTTCTTTCTCTTTCTTCTTTCTTATTATTTACTGAATTTCTCTATAATTTATTATTTCTGTTTTCTTTCATTTGGAACTTTCTTTCTTTTTTTCTTTCTTTCTTTCTTTCTTTCTTTCTTTCTTTCTTATTACATTACTGAATTTTCCATACCTTAGTATTTCCGTTTTCTTTCATTTCGAACTTTCTTTCTTTCTTTCTTTCTTTCTTATTATTTATTGAATTTATAAATTTTATTATTTCTGTTTTCTTTCATTTGGAACTTTCTTTCTTTTTCTTTCTTTCTTTCTTTCTTTCTTTCTTTCTTCTGTTACACACACCCTTTCCATACCTTAGTATTTCCGTTTTCTATTTGGAACTTTCTTTCTTTCTTTCTTTCTTATTGTTATCACTGAATTTTCCATACCTTAGTATCGTTTTCTTTCATTTGGAACTTTCTTTCTTTCTTTCTTTCTTTCTTTCTTTCTTTATTATTTATTGAATTTTCCATACCTTAGTATTTCCGTTTTTCATTTGGAACTTCTTTCTTTCTTTTCTTCTTCTATTTATATTTTACTGAATTTCTTCCATACCTTAGTATTTCCGTTTTCTTTCATTTGGAACTTTCTTTCTTTCTTTCTTCTTTCTTATTGTTATCATTGAATTTTCTATACCTTATTATTCTGTTTTCTTTCATTTGAACTTTCTTCTTTTTTTCTTTCTTCTTTCTTCTTATTACATTACTGAATTTTCCATGTCTTAGTATTTCCGTTTTCTTTTCATTTGGAACTTTCTTCTTTCTTTTTCATTACATTACTGAATTTTCCATACCTTAGTATTTCCGTTTTCTTTCATTTGGAACTTTCTTTCTTTCTTTCTTCTTTATTACTGAATTTTCCATAAATTTTATGTTATTTCCGTTTTTCTTTTCATTTGAACTTTCTTCTTCTTTCTTCTTTCTTTCTGCATTACATTACCGGTTTTTCCATACCTTAGTATTTCCGTTTTCTTTCATTTGAACTTTCTTTCTTTCTTCTTCTTCTTTATTGTTAGCTATCAATTTTCACTTATTAGTTTCTGTTTTTCCTTTTCATTTGGAACTTTCTTTCTTTTTTTCTTTCTTTCTTTCTTTCTTTCTTTTTCTTTCGTTACATTACTGAATTTTTCCATACCTTAGTATTCGTTTTCTTTCTATTTGGAACTTCTTTCTTTCTTCTTCTTATTACATTATCAGTCTTTCTATATCTTGGTTATTTCTGTTTTCTTTCATTTAAATTCTTTCTTTTTCTTTTCTTTTCTTTCTTTCTTTCTTTCTTTCTTATTACATTACTGAATTTTCCATACCTTAGTATTTCCGTTTTCTTTCTACTAACTCTTTCTTTCTTTCTTTCTTTCTTTATTACATTACTGAATTTTCTATACCTTATTATTTCTGTTTCTTTCTTTCATTTGAACTTTCTTTCTTTTTTTCTTTCTTTCTTTCTTTTCTTCTTTCTTATTACATTACTGACTTTTCCACACCTTAGTACTTGCTTTTCATTTCTCCTGGAACTCTTTCTTTCTTTCTTCTTCTTCTTTCTTATTACATTACTGAATTTTCCATACCTTAGTATTTCCTTTCCAGTTTTCTACTTGAACCTTCTTTCTTCTTCTTCTTTCTTATTGTTATCATCGAATTTTCTATACCTTATTATTTCCTGTTTTCTTTCATTTGGAACTTTCTTTCTTTTTTCTTTCTTTCTTTCTTTCTTTCTTTTTCTTATTACATTACTGAATTTTCCATACCTTAGTATTTCCATGTTTCTTTTCATTTGGAACTTTCTTTTTCTTTCTTTCTTTCTTTCTTATTACATTACTGAATTTTCTATACCTTATTATTTCTGTTTTCTCATTTGGAACTTTCTTTCTTTTTTCTTCTTTTTCTTTTCTTTTTTCTTCTTATTACATTACTGAATTTTCCATACCTTAGTATTTCTGTTTTCTTTCTTTCTTTCTTATTACATTACTGAATTTTCTATAATTTGTTATTTCTGTTTTCTTTCATTTGGAACTTTCTTTTCTTTTTTCTTTCTTTTCTTTCTTTCTTTCTTTCTTTCTTATTACATTACTGAATTTTCCATATATCTTAGTATTTCCGTTTTCTTTCATTTGAACTTTCTTTCTTTCTTTCTTTCTTATTACATTGATTGAATTTTTCCATACCTTAGTATTTCCGTTTTCTTTCATTTGGAACTTTCTTTTTCTTTTCTTTCTTATTAAGTATTACTGAATTTCCTTTTCTATAATTTATTATTTCTGTTTTCTTTCATTTTAACTTTCTTTCTTTTTTTCTTTCTTTCTTTCTTTCATTACATTACTGAATTTTCCATACCTTATATTTCCCTGTTTTCTTTCATTTGAACTTTCTTCTTTCTTTCTTTCTTATTACTACTGGAATTTTCCATACCTTAGTATTTCCCAGTTTTCTTTCATTTGGAACTTTCTTTCTTTCTTTCTTTCTTTCTTATTACATTACTGAATTTTCCCATACCTTGTATTTCCGTTTTCTTTCATTGAACTCTTCTTTCTTTCTCTTCTTATTACATTACTGAATTTTCCATACCTTTTATATTTCCAAGCTTTCTTTCATTTGGAACTTTCTTTCTTTCTTTCTTTCTTTCTATTACATTACTGAATTTCTCTGTATACCTTATTCTGTTTTCTTTCATTTCCAACTTTCTTTCTTTTCCTTTTTCTTTCTTTCTTTCTTTCTTTCTTTCTTTTGTCAGTCATATTTACTGAATTTTCCATACCTTAGTATTTCCGTTTTCTTCTGTCTTAACCTTTCTTTCTTTCTTTCTTTCTTTCTTGCTTTATTTACTGAATTTCTATACCTTATTATTTCTCTGTTTTCTATTTGGAATTTTTCTTTCTTTTTCTTTCTTTCTTTCTTTCTTTCTTTCTTTCTTTCATTAATATTTATCAATTTTCCATACCTTAGTATTTTCAAGGTTTTCTTTCATTTGGAACTTTCTTTCTTCTTGTATTACATACGAATGTCTTTCACACCCTTTATTATTTCTGTTTTCTTTCATTTGGAACTCTTCTCTCTTTTCTTTTCTTCTTCTTTCTTTCTTATTACATTACTGAATTTTCCATACCTTAGTATTTCCGTTTTCTTTCATTTGGAACTTTCTTTCTTTCTTTCTTTCTTTCTTTCTTATTACATTACTGAATTTTCCATACCTTTAGTATTTCCGTTTTCTTTCATTTGGAACTCTTCTTTCTTTCTTTTTCTTTCTTATTACATTACTGAATTTTCTATACCTTATTATTTCTGTTTTCTTTCATTTGGAACTTTCTTTTCTTTTTTCTTTCTTTCTTTCTTTCTTTCTTTCTTTCTTATTACATTACTGAATTTTCCATACCTTAGTATTTCCGTTTTCTTTCATTTGGAACTTTCTTTCTCTTTCTTTCTTTCTTTCTGTCTTTACATTACTGAATTTTCTATACCTTATTATTTCTGTTTTCTTTCATTTGGAACTTTCTTTCTTTTCTTTCTTTCTTTCTTTCTTTCTTTCTTATTGCTACTACTGAATTTTCCATACCTTAGTATTTCTGTTTTCTTTCATTTGGAACTTTCTTCTTTCTTTCTTCTTATTACATTACTGAATTTTCTATACCTTATTATTTCTGTTTTCATTTGGAACTTTCTTTCTTTTTTCTTTTCTTTCTTTCTTTTATTACATTACTGAATTTTCCATACCTTAGTATTTCCGTTTTCTTTCATTTGGAACTTTCTTCTTTCTTCTTTCTTTCTTATTACATTACTGAATTTTCCATACCTTAGTATTTCCGTTTTCTTTCATTTGGAACTTTCTTCTTTCTTCTTCGTTCTTATTACATTACTGAATTTCTATACCTTTATTATTTCTGTTTTCTTTCATTTGAATTTTCTTTCTTTTTTCTTTCTTTCTTTCTTTCTTCTTTCTTTCTTATTACATTACTGAATTTTCCATACCTTTAGTATTTCCGTTTTCTTTCATTTGGAACTTTCTTTTCTTTCTTTCTTTCTTTCTCTTATTACATTACTGAATTTTCCATACCTTAGTATTTCCGTTTTCTTTCATTTGGAACTTTCTTTCTTTCTTCTTTCTTTCTTTCTTATTACATTACTGAATTTTCCATACCTTTAGTATTTCCGTTTTCTTTCATTTGGAACTTTTCTTTTCTTTTCTTTCTTCTTTATTACATTTACTGAATTTTTCTATACCTTATTATTTCTTGTTTTCTTTCATTTGGAACTTTCTTTCTTTTTCTTCTTTCTTCTTTTCTTCTTCTTTCTTATTACATTACTGAATTTTCCATACCTTAGTATTTCCGTTTTCTTTCATTTTGGAACTTTTCTTTCTTCTTTTCTTATTACATTACTGAATTTTCTATAATTTTATTATTTCTGTTTTCTTTCATTTGGAACTTTCTTTTTCTTTCTTTCTTTCTTTCTTCTTTCTTCTTGCCATTACTTGAATTTTCCATAATCTAGTATTTCCGTTTTCTTTCATTTGGAACTTTCTTTCTTTCTTTCTTTCTTTCTTTCTACATTACTGAATTTTCTATACCTTTATTATTTCTGTTTTCTTTCATTTGGAATTTCTCTTTCTTTCTTTCTTTCTTTCTTCTTTCTTTCTTTCTTTCTTATTACATTACTGAATTTTCCATACCTTAGTATTTCCGTTTTCTTTCATTTGGAACTTTCTTTCTTTCTTTCTTTCTTTCTTTCTTTCTTATTACATTACTGAATTTTCCATACCTTAGTATTTCCGTTTTCTTCATTTGGAACTTTCTTTCTTTTCTTCTTTCTTTCTTATTACATTACTGAATTTTCCATACCCTTAGTATTTCCGTTTTCTTTCATTTGGAACTTTCTTCTCTCTCTCTCTTTCTTCTTTCTTTCTTATTACATTACTGAATTTTCCATACCTTAGTATTTCCGTTTTCTTTCATTTGGAACTTTCTTTCTTTCTTTCTTTCTTTCTTATTACATTACTGAATTTTCTATAACTTTGTTATTTCTAGTTTTCATTTGGAACTTTCTCTTTTTTTCTTTCTTTCTTTCTTCTTTCTTTCTTATTACATTACTGAATTTTCCATACCTTAGTATTTCCGTTTTCTTCTCATTTGGAACTTTCTTTCTTTCTTTCTTTCTTATTACATTACTGAATTTTCCATAATTCTAGTATTTCCGTTTTCTTTCATTTGGAACTTTTCTTCTTTTCTTTCTTTCTTCTTATTACATTACTGAATTTTCTATAATCTATTATTTCTGTTTTCTTTCATTTGGAACTTTCTTTCTTTTTTCTTCTTCTTTCTTTCTTTCTTTCTTTCTTTCTCTCTTTCTTTCTTACATTACTGAATTTTCCATACCTTAGTATTTCCTGCTTTCTTTCATTTGGAACTTTCTTTCTTTCTTTCTTTCTTTCTTATTACATTACTGAATTTTCTATACCTTATTATTTCTTTTTTCTTTCATTTGGAACTTTCTTTCTTTTTTCTTTCTTTCTTTCTTTCTTTCTTTCTTTCTTATTACATTACTGAATTTTCCATACCTTAGTATTTCCGTTTTCTTTCATTTGGAACTTTCTTTCTTTCTTTCTTTCTTTCTTATTACATTACTGAATTTTCCATACCTTAGTATTTCCGTTTTCTTTCATTTGGAACTTTCTTTCTTTCTTTCTTTCTTTCTTATTACATTACTGAATTTTCTATACCTTATTATTTCTGTTTTCTTTCATTTGGAACTTTCTTTCTTTTTTCTTTCTTTCTTTCTTTCTTTCTTTCTTTCTTTCTTTCTTTCTTTCTTATTACATTACTGAATTTTCCATACCTTAGTATTTCCGTTTTCTTTCATTTGGAACTTTCTTTCTTTCTTTCTTTCTTTCTTATTACATTACTGAATTTTCCATACCTTAGTATTTCCGTTTTCTTTCATTTGGAACTTTCTTTCTTTCTTTCTTTCTTTCTTATTACATTACTGAATTTTCTATACCTTATTATTTCTGTTTTCTTTCATTTGGAACTTTCTTTCTTTTTCTTTCTTTCTTTCTTTCTTTCTTTCTTTCTTTCTTTCTTATTACATTACTGAATTTTCCATACCTTAGTATTTCCGTTTTCTTTCATTTGGAACTTTCTTTCTTTCTTTCTTTCTTTCTTTCTTATTACATTACTGAATTTTCTATACCTTATTATTTCTGTTTTCTTTCATTTGGAACTTTCTTTCTTTTTCTTTCTTTCTTTCTTTCTTTCTTTCTTTCTTTCTTTCTTATTACATTACTGAATTTTCCATACCTTAGTATTTCCGTTTTCTTTCATTTGGAACTTTCTTTCTTTCTTTCTTTCTTTCTTATTACATTACTGAATTTTCTATACCTTATTATTTCTGTTTTCTTTCATTTGGAACTTTCTTTCTTTTTTCTTTCTTTCTTTCTTTCTTTCTTTCTTTCTTATTACATTACTGAATTTTCCATACCTTAGTATTTCCGTTTTCTTTCATTTGGAACTTTCTTTCTTTCTTTCTTTCTTTCTTATTACATTACTGAATTTTCCATACCTTAGTATTTCCGTTTTCTTTCATTTGGAACTTTCTTTCTTTTTTCTTTCTTTCTTTCTTATTACATTACTGAATTTTCTATACCTTAGTATTTCCGTTTTCTTTCATTTGGAACTTTCTTTCTTTCTTTCTTTCTTTCTTTCTTATTACATTACTGAATTTTCTATACCTTATTATTTCTGTTTTCTTTCATTTGGAACTTTCTTTCTTTTTTCTTTCTTTCTTTCTTTCTTTCTTTCTTTCTTTCTTTCTTTCTTTCTTTCTTTCTTACATTACTGAATTTTCTATACCTTAGTATTTCCGTTTTCTTTCATTTGGAACTTTCTTTCTTTCTTTCTTTCTTTCTTATTACATTACTGAATTTTCCATACCTTAGTATTTCCGTTTTCTTTCATTTGGAACTTTCTTTCTTTTTTCTTTCTTTCTTTCTTATTACATTACTGAATTTTCCATACCTTAGTATTTCCGTTTTCTTTCATTTGGAACTTTCTTTCTTTTTTCTTTCTTTCTTTCTTATTACATTACTGAATTTTCTATACCTTAGTATTTCCGTTTTCTTTCATTTGGAACTTTCTTTCTTTTTTCTTTCTTTCTTTCTTATTACATTACTGAATTTTCTGTACCTTAGTATTTCCGTTTTCTTTCATTTGGAACTTTTTTCTTTCTTTCTTTCTTTCTTTTTTCTTTCTTTCTTTCTTTCTTTCTTTCTTTCTTTCTTATTACATTACTGAATTTTCTATACCTTAGTATTTCCGTTTTCTTTCATTTGGTACTTTCTTTCTTTCTTTCTTTCTTTCTTTCTTTCTTATTACATTACTGAATTTTCTATACCTTAGTATTTCCGTTTTCTTTCATTTGGAACTTTCTTTCTTTTTTCTTTCTTTCTTTCTTTCTTATTACATTACTGAATTTTCTCTACCTTAGTATTTCCGTTTTCTTTCATTTGGAACTTTTTTTCTTTCTTTCTTTCTTTCTTTCTTTCTTTCTTATTACATTGCTGAATTTTCTATACCTTAGTATTTCCGTTTTCTTTCATTTGGAACTTCTTTCTTTCTTTCTTTCTTTCTTTCTTTCTTAATCGTTTCTTCGTTTTCCTTTTCTTGTTAGTCAGTGTTTTCTCCTATTCATTTTCTCCCAATTTCTACCTACATTCAATTTTCTTTCATTTGTTCTTCATTTATTTCTCTTACTTTTTCCCATGCTTCTTTTCTTTTTCATTTCTTTCCTTCCTTTATTCTCTACTTTATACTGTATTGTTGATAGCAGTTTTATTTCTTCGTTAATATTAATTCTTATTGCTGTCATTCTTTCTCTCTGATTACTTATTTCGTGTTACTTTCACCATCTTTCTTTCTTTTTCTTTCTTTCTTTTTGTATTATTTTTGATTTTCCCCTATATTTTATTTTTTCTTCATTCCTTTCTCAATCTTTCTTTCTTTCTTTTTTAAATATTATTCTTTTTACTTCCTCTTTGTTGTCTTTTTCTCTCGGATTTTTCACTCTTGCTGTCATGATCTTTCTTTCTATCTTCCTTTCTTTCTTTCTTTCTTTCTTTCTTTCTTTCTTTCTTTCTTTCTCATATATTATCCTTTTAATTTCTCTTTCTTGTTTTTTCCTCTCTGATTTTTCACCCTTGCTATCATGATCTTTCTTTCTTTCTATCTTCCTTTCTTTCTTTCTTCCTTCCTTTCTTTCTTTCTTTCTTTCTTTCTTTCTTCTAATCTAAATCTTTCTTTTATTTTTATTTCCCCTATTTTTTAGTTTTTTTTTCTTTCTTTCTAAATCATTGTTTCTTTCTTATATATTATTCTTTTTATTTCTTCTTTGTCTCTCTCTCTCTCTCTCTCTCTCTCTCTCTCTCTCTCTCTGGTTTTTCACACTTGCTATCGTAATCTTTCTTTCTTTCTTCTAATCTAAATGTTTCTTTATTTTATATTTTATTTCCCCTATATTTTAGTTTTTTTCCTTTCCTTCTATTTTTTCTTTCTTTCTTTCTTTCTTTCTTTCTTTTTTTCTTATATATTATCCTTTTAATTTCTCTTTCTTGTTTTTTCCTCTCTGATTTTTTACCCTTGCTATCATGATCTTTCTTTCTTACTTTCTTTCTTTTAATCTAAATGTTTCTTTTATTTTTTATTTCCCCTATTTTTCCCTATTTTTTCTCCTATTTTTTGCCCTTTTTCTTTTATTTTTGATTTCCCCTATTTCTTCTTTCTTTCTTTATAATTTTTTTTATATATATTGTTCTTTTTCTTTTTTTTATTCTTGTCTTCTTTTCACTTCTAAGTTCTCTTTTTTTTTTTGTCTATCGGTGTTTTCATCCTTAGTTCCACACATTGTTTTTCTTTCTTTCTTTCTTTTGAGCATATTCTCCTCTTTCTTTTTCATTCATTTTGTTCTGTGTCTACCTCCAATCATTTCTTTTTATCATTCTTCATCAGTCTTTCTGCTATTTCCTTCTTTCTCAATTCCCATTTTTCTTCGTTTACTTTAAGTACTTAAATCTGGCGTTCATCCATCTTGTTCTTCCTATTCTTTCCTTTCACTTCACTTTCCTGAGTTTATTTCTTTTTCCTGCCATTGTGTCATTCTTTCTTTCCTTTTTTCATTTTTAAAATTTTTTTTTCAATTATTCCTTTCTCACTTATTGGCTTTCTTCTTCCTCATTTACGCAATTCTCTTCCTTTCTATTTTTCACATTAATTCTACGTTATTTCTTTCTTTCTACGTTCATATTTCTAACTTCGTATTTCTTAGTTTCATTCCTAAGTTTTGTTTTCCTTCCTTCCTTCCTTCCTTCCTTCCTTCCTTCCTTCCTTCCTTTTTAATCCAGTTCTGCAATTTAAATTTATTTTTGATTTTTTTCCTACTTCCATTCTATTCCACAATATTTTCTTTAAAAACTTTTCCTCGTCTTTAAATTATTGCATTTATTTTTTCTTTATTTCTTCTCACTATCCCCTTTTCTTTTTTTTTTTTGTATCATTGCTACGTTTTCCTTCTTCTTCCCTTTTCTTCTCGTAAATTCATATGTAAATTCATAGACAAGTTTAAATAGAGAATAACTGGAGATGTGAGAAACAGAAAATCCTGTCGTCACTAAGAACACGGAGAGCTGTGCTATAACTACTACGACACAATATCAATTCTTTCTATTTCTTCCTCTTCTTCTTCTTCTTCTTCTTCTTCTTCTTCTTCTTTGTGTCTTGTCCTTTAGGGACGTAGAAAATCATGGCCTTCCACATCTCCCTATCCCTGATGGCTCTTATCACGCTTTCTCCTGTAGCATCTTGAAACTCCCGTTCTGTCATCCAAATGCTCAGGCCCTTCAAATATGTTAATCCGCTGTTTTTTTCTGCCTCTTTTTTCCTCTATCTAGCCTGTTAGTATGAGGTTATCTATTCTCTATTGTGGGGACCTATCTACAGATCGACTAGTCCACACCTTTATAATATGTCTACCAACTCTGAGTGAGGAGTCACAGAATAGTAGCTACAGAGTGAGTGAATGAGTGAGTCAGTACGCCTGCGCGAGAAAGTACTCTCCAGTCAAACCTTCTGTACTACGTTTTCCGGGAATATATTATTCAACATTATATCCGAGTCCGTGTTATGGCCCTTCGGTCATAACACCCTCCTTCTTCATTACATGTCCCAGGAACTTTAGCCGTCTCTTCCTGATGTTCAATATTAATTTCCTTTTCGTTGCCATTCTTTCCAGCACCTCATCATTGCTCACATGCTCAGTTCATCATGGACTAATTCGCAGCATCCTTCTGTAGAACCACATTTCCGCTGCTTAAAGTTTTTCCTTTATCGTTGATGATATTGTCCAACAAGCACTGCCGTATTGAAGAACTGACATCACATAGCAATCTAGTACTCTCTTCTTTGTTTCTATTGAAAGTTTCCTGTCTCTTAGTACTTTACTCAGCTTCTGGAACGCGTCTTTTGCCATGCCAATTCGGCTTCGGATCTCTGTGTCGCACTTTCTGTCTTCTGTTAGGACACTTCCAATTACTTTCTTTGATTTTTCTTTCTTTTTTCGCTTCTTCCACTTTCTCTTTTCTTTCTTTCATCCTCAATTTCTTAATTTCCTTCTTTCTTTCCGTCTCTACTATCATTCATTTCCTCCTTCGCTTTTCCTTGTTTTGTTTTTTTTCGTGCCTCTGTACGTTCGATCTAACCTTTCCAAACCCAATCACTCTCCAACTTTCCTACCCTTTTCCAACCCATATTTTTGCAGAAAGTTTCTTCCACCATTTTTTATCATCAAACACCCGTTCGCTTCAAATGTCATCCGGGAATTTCTCAGTGAATTCAAGCGAATTCTGTATCGGAACACTCCAGTCTACCCCTCATTTCTCCAAACCTGAAATCGTTTTTCCTTTGTAATTACTCGTATTTGTTGTTTCCATCTGAAAGCATAGTAAGCACATCCAAGTCATTCGTGTGAAAGGTTAAAAAAAAGAAACAAAAAAAAAACAAAAAAAAAAACAAACAGAATAGCCATTGTCTCTACAGCTAGCCAGAGTCTAACAAACAAACAACAAGCATATAAAAAAACAACTTCGTCGACAGGAGATAAGAAAATGGCTGTTGTTAGAACTCTTCAATGTTAGAGTGACAGAAATAGAAACATTATCGTACGCTTTCCATCCTTCCTGTCTCAGTTCGAATATTTTGCTTTTCCTCAAGATATTTTTCAGTGAAACTGGTACAGAGTATTGTTAAAATCAAGTTAAAGTTGTTCAGACAAAAAAATAACCAGGACAAAAACAAAACCATAAAAACAGCCGCCATTATGTATTTTGCCTATACACCTTTTTAAGGATTTATTTATTGAAATTACTAAAGTTTTAATGTTGCAATATACACGTTATAATATTTGCCTAGTATAGTTACTTCTTATTCAAAGTGCTTGTTCATTTCACCGAACAAAGCTCTACATTTATGTGTCTTATTTTTAGTCTGTATGCATTTTCCCTTTTATTATCACGACTAAAACTTGTTCCGACATCCATTTACTCAAGCTCATTAGGTAAGTTAAGCGTTGTTTTCATCGGTCCCTCTTGCATTCAATCTTCTAATCTTTGTTCCGCCATTCATTTACTCAAGCACTCTAGGTAGGTTATGCGTTGTTTTCCTCTGTCCCTTTTGCCTTCAATCTCCTCATCCCTGTTTCGCCATCCATTTACTCAAGCACTCTAGGTAGGTTATGCGTTGTTTTCCTCTGTCCCTCTTGCCTTCAATCTCCTCATCCCTGTTTCGCCATCCATTTACTCAAGCACTCTAGGTAGGTTATGCGTTGTTTTCCTCTGTCCCTCTTGCCTTCAATCTCCTCATCCCTGTTTCGCCATCCATTTACTCAAGCACTCTAGGTAGGTTATGCGTTGTTTTCCTCTGTCCCTCTTGCCTTCAATCTCCTCATCCCTGTTTCGCCATCCATTTACTCAAGCACTCTAGGTAGGTTATGCGTTGTTTTCCTCTGTCCCTCTTGCCTTCAATCTCCTCATCCCTGTTTCGCCATCCATTTACTCAAGCACTCTAGGTAGGTTATGCGTTGTTTTCCTCTGTCCCTTTTGCCTTCAATCTCCTAATCCTTGTTCCGCCATCCATTTACTCAAGCTGTCTAGGTAGGTTATGCGTTGTTTTCCTCTGTCCCTCTTGCCTTCAATCTCCTCATCCCTGTTTCGCCATCCATTTACTCAAGCACTCTAGGTAGGTTATGCGTTGTTTTCCTCTGTCCCTCTTGCCTTCAATCTCCTCATCCCTGTTCCGCCATCCATTTACTCAAGCACTCTAGGTAGGTTATGCGTTGTTTTCCTCTGTCCCTCTTGCCTTCAATCTCCTAATCCATGTTCTGCCATCCATTAACTCAAGATCTCTAGGTAGGTCATGCGTTGTTTTCCTCTGTCCCTCTTGCCTTCAAACCTTGTTCGTCATCGATTTACTCAAACTCTCTAGGTTGGTTATGCGTTCTGTTCCTCTGTCTCACTTGCCTTCAATCTCCTAATCCTTGTTCTGCCATCCATTTACTCAAGCTCTCTAGGTAGGTTATGCGTTGTTTTCCTCTGTCCCTCTTGCCTTCAATCTCCTAATCCATGTTCTGCCATCCATTAACTCAAGCTCTCTACTGAGGTCAAGTGTTGTTTTTCTCCTTTCCTTTTTGTCTTTATTCTCTTAATCCTTGTTCCGTCATCCATTTACCCAAGCTCTCCAGGCAGGTTATGCGTTGTTTCTCTCTGTCTCTTTGCCTTCAAATATATTGTGAATATCAGTCTTTCCAAGGAATATTTCCTCATCATGTATCCTGAAATTTTACTGAATTTTTCTGATGTTAATCGAAGTTTCTATTTTGTTTATATTTTGGGTAAAACCTCGTCGTTGCTAAAATGTGGCACCCTCGGTTTTCTTTTGTTGCTGAAAATCTTTTCTCATTTTGGAGAACATTGTCCAGCATTCCCTACCATATATTGCATGACAGTTCCACATTCTTGCTTTGTTTCTCACGACTTTTTCTTTCTAAATATCGAAATTCGAAAATATGTACGTACATATTCGTTGTCTTACACTCCTTTCCATTTTTGTATATTTACTGAATAATATTTTATTCCTATGCAAACAAATCACCCAAAAGGGTAGACATTCAAAATTAAGGTCTGATGGTAACATCCAAAAGAAGGACTCATTGAGACTTTTCGGAATTGGGTATCCCGCTGATATGAAACAGACAGATTATATATCACTGATTTTTCATGAAAAGTAATGTTTTATGTACAAGTAATTACTTAGAAAACATGTCAATGAACGAATTGTTTATCGCTAGCCACTATTTATTCCATATTTTTGGCAGCATCATAAAAATGAAAGTGCTGCTCAGCCAGGCCATATGCCATCGATTAGAAGTGTTAATCGGACGAGGCAATCTGGTGAATACGGTGATCGGGGTAAGCTTTTTCCAAATAGTCTTTCACCTTGTTTGCACCATGTGACCTAGCGTTGTCATATTGAAAAATCACTTTGTCGTGTCGCTGCTCCTATAGCGACTTAATAATTCTGCAAGTTCAGCTTGCACCTGACATGAGTCTTCATTAAGTAATGCCTCTAATTTTTCGTCTTCAAACTTTTTCGGTGTCCCCGAGCGTTCTTTATCTTCAACATCAAAACAGCATGCTGTTTCCGACAGAGCATGATCGTCTCAACAAGAGTTCTGTGTGCTTCAGCTGCAGATTTTTTTTGAATAATGTAGTGCAGTAAAATTCCCAGCTAAAACGTTTCTGCCGACACAAGGTCCGACATGTATAAAGCGATCAAAAAGAAAAATGGCTTACACTTCGGTGAAATGACAAACACTGAAATTATAATCTTTCTTATAGTACTTCCTTATAGATGTGTTACCATCTGTAACTACGCAGTTCTGGGAATGCCTTCTGTTGAAAAATTGCGAGAAACTATTCAATGACCTAACATAAAAGCGATGGATAAATTGTCGCCATTTTATATTTTTATTTCCTGGATGAGCGTTGTTTGTCATGGTTTTATCTACTGCACTGTATAATAGGGTCAGTTGGGCGATGTTTGATTTTTTTATCATATCACCCCGAGCAAGGCAGAAACGCCACTGATGTGCAGGGGGCTACATAAGAGTAAAAGTATTAGAGGAGAATGAAGATAAGGATGAACCAGTTAGAAAGGCGCAAGAGAAGGATGGGAATACAGGTGTGATGACAGTTGCTAAGGTGAGAGAAAGAAAAGGGATCTACAGGACAGTGTGGAAAGAAGTAGAGTCAAGTAGTTAAGAGATGAGAATTGACCTTGCATTTAAATTTCTGGAGGTTGTAGCCGTCAGGAAAGCAAGAATAAGGATGCGAGTTCTACAGGCGGGAAGTGCGAGAGAAGAAGCTGCAGGAGTAGAATTGTCGTCGTCATTTGGTTGATCTAACTGTGAATGGGTGAGATCCAGTTGCCAGTCTGGTTGCACGAGTAAACACCTGTTGCGGAGGCACCGGTGACTCCAGCTCGTTGGAACAGAATCCATGGAAGTATTTATAGAACAGACAAAGGGAAGCCACATCTCGTTGGTGGGAAAGTGGCTGTAGTCAAGCCGCCATGTCAGTACCTATCACATTACTGATTCTCCTTTGGAGCTTGTCAAGAACACGGAGATGAACAGCGGGGGCACCTGACCATATATGGCAGTACTACTCCATGCACGGACGAATGGTTGATTTGTATATATGCAGGATGGTTTCAGGTGGGAAAAACTTCCTGGCCCGACACAGTGACCCAACCTTCCTAGCAGTAGATTTCGCTATTGACTCAATTTAGTGGTTCAACTTGAGATCAGAGGAGAAGGTAAAATTTAAGGCCGACGAGGCGCAGAGTATTGCTTTTGGGGAGACTCGCTTGATCCATGCTTATGGGAGGCAGTAGAGGTTCTTACCCCAATTCAACACAGTTTGTCGATCCCCCTCAAGATCAGCAGTGAGAAAAAGAGCACAATTATATAATGAAGTCCGTCAGAAATTTGGAGACGAAATACAGGACTGGTTTGCATTCGCACCGGAAGCTCAAATACGAACATTTCAGAATAGTTGTGTGCCAATCTGCGGAATGTGAAGAGGATTTTGAATGCGTCTAATGGTGACTACGTGGGTGCGGCAGCTCGGAAGCCTCACTGTGATCGTTTTGATAAGAAAAGAAATCCTGAATTTTTGGTGATTCAACACGGAAGCCTACATGTAGTGCCTTGAAGAGGTAGTTCTACTCTGGGTCAAGTGTGTGGCGGTTAAAAGAGCCTAAGTCTGGTAACAGGATTCTGCACCATACGACTGAAGCAGGAGAACCCGATCATGGCTGTCAGACAATTTCTGCGTCCGCAACCCCCTTAATACCTAACACTCCAGACTGCATAATTATTATGCATAAGAGTTGAGCGAGGGATTTACAAACCTTCTTGCAACTCCAACGATGAACTGAAGTGAAAGATCTGTCTATATTTCTAAGATGATGGAGTATTTACAGCATTTACATTATTCGGACTATTAAGGTAAGACTATAAGAACATCACACGAGAGGAGATAGAAAAATCAGACATAGCCGACCACATATACAGGGAGTACCGCTCCCTATGGGTTGAAGTTGAAAGAATACTACACTGGAAACTTCATAAACTTAAGGAATCAACATATCCTAATCTACAAAAATCTTCTAATCCGACCAAGCATACGGAAAGCCAGTAATACGGAGTGCCAGAGAAAATCATCAGTGTCAAAATTGCAATATGAGTCTTTGTAAAAATACTCGAGAAAACCATTAACTTCAAAAACATTATAGAAAAACCATTAACATAACAAAATCGCAATATGAACACTGGTAAAAAAAGGTAACTAAACATTAAGTTTATAAGTCCCAAAAATTCAGTTGTTCTTCTCCTTAACTTGGCTCAGTGGATATAAACGTTGATTAGTTCCTACGACCTAGAGAGTTGCGAGTTCAATACCAGGCTACAGTAGTGGTGAACAATTAACTTACAGAGTTCTAACAGAAGAGGCACTACTACGCAATGAATGAAAACCATATACCCCAGTGATTGTAATAAATATACAATGTATTGAAATTCCTGGCACCTGAAGAAGACTTGAGCGTGAAACGGCCGAAACGTTGTACAAATGACAACAAAGATGAGGACATTTATTCCGAATAATGCGAACACCGAACTTAAACAAAGAGTCAATCCAGAGGAGATAGAAGAGATTTCGTAGTCGTCTGGAGTCCGTGGTTAAAGCCTACGATGAATTCATTGAATAAATCTCTTATTTAGTATTTCAAGATATTTTTTGCAGTTTTGTTAAATATGTCAGTTGAAATGAGATGTCAGTGATATTTTCATTTTAGCGTAATTCACAGAATAATTTATACATCGAACCCTGTACTTATTGTTGGTAATTTTTATATAAATGTGTATTGCTGGTTTGTTTTAGGATAACACATAGAGTTACATAGAGGTTTTTGTATTCTTTTGAGGGTTCATTATTTGTCCATAGCTGAGGTCCTAACAGGTGCTACCACCTCATAATCAAGGTAATTCTGGGAACAACGCCAATAAAGCAATGATTTCAGGCACCTTAAAACCTCCAATCTCCCGATCAGAGGCCTTGCAGCCAGATGCAAATTATGATCATTGTAACGAAGGGGTGCGTGTTCTTTGTACGTCGGGAGTCACCAGTGTTTCGTAGGGAGCTGGTTAAGGTTTCTTTGATTCGGCCTTGTGACAGACTTAACCAAACTCCCTACAGCTTACAAGTTTTATGCAGAATTATCATCATCAGAAGGTTTTCATCAGAAGGTTGGTTGTCAGCAGGTTGGAATGTGTAGAATTTTGGAATAATAAAATATACATTTTCATGTTAAAATATAAATTTATTAATAGGAAAGTATAACATGAGTTGTAGGAGATAATGTTCAGTTAGAAACATTATTAAGAAGTTAAGGGTAGAGTTCGTACAAAATGTTATAGTAGTAATTGTTGAAATAGATAAGGAGAAAGAGAAAGAGGACAATGTCCGAGTCGCTTGAAGTTTTAGTGTTGTCTTTCTCGCTGATTCCATCTCTCTGACTTGACTGACGTTGATGAAGTCCTTTTATTGTAATCTAGATTTTTTTACACTTACATGCGAAGTCCTTTTGGTCTTGCCAGTCGCTCTCATTCATCAAACATCATTTTTAACACCTACTTGCGAAATCCGGTTTCGACTTTTTCTTTAAGCAGATGGCCAATCCTTTTTCTATTTGTGAAAACCGGGATTTCACACGACGTTGTATATTTTTGTAAAAGTGAAGATGATATTTGATTTAATTAATTTCTTATCCCCTACATGATATCCAGGACTTGGGGAACTCAAAAAAAGATAAACATTACTAAGGGCTACGAAGAATAGGAAGTTGAGGAGGACCATGATAGTACACGTCCTGAAAAGAAACACGGCAAGAAAAAGAATATGGAATGCTTTTAAACTGACTTAAATCAGGTTGTTGTCTGCTGAACAGTAAGTATCGAGATATTATTTATGTCTTAACAAGTCTCGAGCTTTTAAGGTATCGAATCAATTTTTACGGTTTGATTCGCATCTAAAGTAGATATAAAATTTCACACTAAGTTGCACAGAATAACGAATTTGGTTACAAAAATTGCAGTTACTATTTCGTACTAAAATACTTCACAGCTGTTTTTTTTTATTTCAGCTGGAAGTAGGAGATTAGTTAAAACCTAATACTAATGGTTAACAATGATTCAGCAACTAAAAGATAAAGAGGCAAGAAAATGCATGGCAGATATTGATAAAAATGGCGGAAAATCACCATCAAATGAAAATGAAATCCATGAGTAAATATTAAAAAATACTGGTAAAATATTATTAATAATTGAGAATAATAAAGACGAGTGTATATACTCTTCAAAAATGGTTATAATTGTTGGTCATTAATTACACTACATTCAGGCTATTGTTCTTATTTTTGTTGTTGTTGTTATTGCAACATTTTGACCTTGTGCTCTGGTCCTAATCAGGTGTATAATGATCTGGGCAACCTACGGTATTTTCTGAACTGAACCCTTTATTTATTTTCTCTATTTACAATCGGACTTTTGTCAAATCTTTGTTGTTATTATCACGGTATTTCGACCGCTGTGACCTGCCTCCTTCATCAGGTGGATATCGATCTTTTAACTTACAGCATATTCTGAACTGATCATTTTATTTATTTGCATCAATTACATTCGGACTATCAGTCAATTAAGTGCCGTACGTGAAAACCCTTGGGCGATCATCTCTCTAAAGAAATCATGAAATATCTGACTGGGCATAATAAATTGTTGAAAGAAAAAGGTATTACCTTTAAAAATTTAGTTGGCAATAAATGACCCGCCGAGTTTGATAAGCCATAAAAACAGAACAACCAACCAACCAACAAATGTACCTGGGTTTCATAGACTACTCAAAGGCATTCGACAAAGTACGCTGCAAAGACTTGATAGAGAAATTCGGCAACCAAAACATGTTCGAGAAAGACATTAGGATAATCAAGAACCTGTACTGACAGCAAACACCGTGCATACAGACAGGTAACGAGTTCAGTAAATATACAAAAATTAAACAGGGTGTAATAGAAGATCAAGGACATACATGAAACAACCGAAATACGGTTCTACAGAAGGATGATGAGGATTCCCTGGACTGATTAAATTCTTCAAATATGTTATCCGTTGCTTTCCCCTGTCTCTTTTTCCCTCTATCTGGCCTGTTAGTATCAGGTTCTCCAGACCCTCCTTCCTCATTGCCTGTCCCAGGAACTTCAGCTGTCACTTCTTGATGCTCAGTATTAATTTCCTTTTTGTTTCCATCATTTACAAGACCTTATCATTGTTCACATGCACGATCCATGAGATTCGCAGCATCCTTCTGTAGAACCACATTTCAGTTGCTTCAAATTTTTCCTTCATCATTGATGATATTGTCCAGCATTCACTACCTTCTATAGGAGGTCTTGTAGTTTTTTTTTCTGTGTCTGCTATCAGCACTGTATCGTCAGCGTACTTAATGTTGTTTAAATTATTGTGGCCTCTGATGATAAGTCCAAGTATAACTTTTAGGGTCCTCAATATATTCTTGCTGTACAAGTTGAACAGATCCGGTAAAAAGATACATTCTTGTCTTACGCTCCTTTCTATCTTTGTATATCTGCTGAATTCGTTACCTGTCCGTATACAAGCGGTGTGCTGCCAGTAAATATCTTTGATGAATCTTATTTGAAATAGCTATTTCTACCTGTAAGTTCTATGCTAATGTTTTGTTCTCACGTGATTCTCGCTTCATGGAACTCTCTCCTAGCTTCCTGCATTCCTGTCTTATTTGATCTGAAATGTAAATGCAATGTCAAGCGTTATCTTCTTTCCTTTTTGTTTCCATCATTTCCAAGACCTCATCATTGCTCACATGCTCAATCCATGAGATTCGCAGCATCCTTCTGTAGAACCAAATTTTGAAAAACTTAATCTAACGTATTATGAATGCGGCCGGGCCAGTCAAAGTAAGGCTGGTCTTAAAAAAAAAACAAAAAAAACAAAAAAAAACTTAAAAATCATCAAAGACGCAACGGACAGCGAAAATGGTTTTCGTTGCTTAGATGTGGTGAAAAATCATATTTATAGGGCAACTAATGAAGATCGAACTGACTATTCAGTCATAATTGTGACCGGAAGACAGGGGAGTCACCAGTGTTTCGTAGGGAGCTGGTTAAGGTTTCTTTGATTCGGCCTTGTGACAGACTTAACCAAACTCCCTACAGCTTACAAGTTTTATGCAGAATTATCATCATCAGAAGGTTTTCATCAGAAGGTTGGTTGTCAGCAGGTTGGAATGTGTAGAATTTTGGAATAATAAAATATACATTTTTCATGTTAAAATATAAATTTATTAATAGGAAAGTATAACATGAGTTGTAGGCGATAATGTTCAGTTAGAAACATTATTAAGAAGTTAAGGGTAGAGTTCGTACAAAATGTTATAGTAGTAATTGTTGAAATAGATAAGGAGAAAGAGAAAGAGGACAATGTCCGAGTCGCTCGGATTGAGGAATCTGAGAACCAAGTTCCAGTCGAATCCGTTACATTCACTTAAGCAACTGACCTTGAGAATCCATCTCTTTCCCCACAGGTAAATAAATGGACAGACTGGGTTCGATCTATAGTCTTGGACCAAAAGAAGAAACAAAAGTCTTATGAAACTACTAGACGGTTAATGCCACCACAAATGTGCGGTTAAAGATTTGAGATGGGCGTGTGAACAGTTCCAACACCACAGCCGATTAAGCAACACTTACTGCTGTATTTACTAGCCTTCCCACGCAAAGCCGGATGTGACACATGGTCATTTTCATGTGGGTATTCCCGGCCATATAGCCGGGCCGAAAATATGTCTGTCTATTTTTACCGAGTCGTGGTTCTACCCTTCGGCGGAACCACGACTGGGTTTGTGCTCTCTGCTCGGAAGCAGAGAGCGCCCTCTACCCAAAGGCATAGGGCTTGACAGTGTCATAGAGCAGTCATCCTAAGACGTCGGCTTCAAGCAACACTTACTGCTGTACGAAGTCTGACGGATTTTAATTTATGTAAGTTACCATGTGTTACAGACTTATAACGAATCCGAAAATTATGCAAAAATGTTAGAACTTGTGTTCCAAACTCACGGCATCCTTTTCATTGAACTTCAACGACATTCTAAAATTAAAAATAACACTTTAAAATAATCTTACTTTCTATAAACGATAAACGTACGTTTGCCTTGTTGTAGTCGTCACTTGATAACGTCATCTAGTGAGACAATATCATATTGCAGTAAACAGTGTTATCGTAATTTGATAAAACTACAGAGGACATTTTTTAAAAATTTTTTGTTGCATGTATTAATTTTTTCGCTGTATATATATACATTATATATATATATATATATATACATTATATATATATATATATATATATATAATATATATACATTATATACATATTAATTATACATATGTATATACTTATATATATATATATATTATATATATATATATATATATATGTACTTATATATACATATATATATTTATATATATAGTCATCCGCGAACAGATCTGCTTCTCTGTATCACAGCTCATCAGTACGGTTAGACTCCGATTGCTTTTTCACCCAGGATATATATATATATATATATATATATATATTCATTTGTAAACGTGTTATTACGCGACCTAGGTTTCTACCATTTAGTGTTTTCGGGCGATTAGCAATAACTGATTTGACTGTTTTTTTAAAGAACGCCTACATAACGGGGATTTTTGGTCTAAAGAGAGCGCTTGTTTTGTGCGCGTTCTTAAAAAAACAGTAAAATCAGTTATTGCAAATCGCCTGAATATACTAGGTAGCGTAATAACTATATATATATATATATATATATATATATATATATATATATATATACCGTTTTTTTTAAGAACGCTTACGCAACGGGGATTTTTTTTAAATGCTCCCGTAACGAGGAATTTTTGAACGTGCAATTTTGAAAATTAGAAGAAATTTCAAAACATTTTTATACATGGTTTTATGAACCTAACAGATATTTTATGGTATGGTTACACTTAGTCATAATTTCTGTTCTTTCATTCAATAATTCATTTTTGTTTGAGAATTACTTAATCCGTAACTTTTCTTCCTGGCACAGTCTACATATTTTGCCTCCGTTGTAAGGCTTAGCTGTTTTCACTATACTCCACTTAATGTCTGGGTCTTTTCCATATTTTAATTTCAATTTCCACACGTGAAAAACCACGTTTTGAAGTTTTCTATATTAAATGTACACCTGTGATTGAAACATCTGGTTTTAATGTCTTTGTTTGATCCCAAATATGTTTTATTTTGACCATTTAAGTCATATACTTTTGCTTTGTAAATGACTGCTTTTGTATAACAAAGTCCTTGAAGTATATATATATATATATGTATATATATATATATATATATATATATATATATATATATATATGAGAGAAAATTAGGTAGACACGTTGTTTCATGATAAATCGGAAGTGTAGGACTTTTTCAGGCGAACCATCATCAGCTTCCGTCTTTATTGTACAGAAGATTTTACACGAATGAAATTCACAAAACATTACCGGAATAAAAATAAAGATCGCTCGCTTAAAAGAAAAAATTTAAGAAAAATACATCATTACATCAGTTCGGCGAATGCACACACACAAAGTCATACATAAGCATATATATACGCAATATATAATCAAAAAGCACGCGTAAAAGCGGATGACAACTTAAATCTAAAGATACATTCAGCAACTCAGTTAGACTGCTGACCCGTAGATTTGAAATGTAAAAACGTGGGTTAGGTGAGAGTGAGAGAGAGAGAGAGAGAGAGAGAGAGAGAGAGAGAGAGAGAGAGCGTTAAAAAGAAAAGGTAAGTATCTTATATCCTAAACGAAAAAGGGGAGACGAAGAAAGAAGAGAGGAATTAATTTGAATTAGAAAGAACAGATGATAGAAATTGAAAATAAAAAAAAATAAATATTATATATTAACGGTGAAAGTATAAGAAATTAGGGTCTAAAAAATTAAAAACCTTTAAGAGATAATAGTTAATCAATCCGTTGTAATCACAAATACCATCACACCACTAGATAATCAAAATTATACTAATTATACAATCAACAAAACAAATATAATACAATATAAAGTTAAAAAAAAATGAAAAAAAAATGAATTTAAAAATAAGCCTAGTTATTCTATTTAAATTTAGGTGTTTAAACTTAATTATTTAGTTTAAAAATAAATTTACATATTACTAGTGAAAGGATAAGAAATTGGAAGTTTTAAAAAACCTAAGAAAATTAAATAATTAAGATATAATAGTTAATTAATCTGTTTTAATCCCACTTACCACCACAGCACTATATAATCAAAATTATACTAATTATTCGATTAACAATACAAGAATAATACAATATGACTTAAAAATGTAGGTAAATTTTTCGTTCAACGGTGCAGTTATAATACAGTATAACTTTAGTAATGTAAAAAACATATAAATGTACACATACAACTTACACACACACACACACACACTTGAATAACTCATTATTTCAAATCCTCCTACAATTTCTGTTTATGTCGTTGCTTGAACCATGTTATAAAACTCAGGAATGAGCGACTTGGTGTGAGTAGTCGTGGTTCTGGGAGGCACAGTCCTATGGTTAAAGGAACTTCGAAGAGTTCCTCCTAGGAATATGTGAATGATTGGTGCAATATCGAGTTTAATTAGTTACCTCTTCGTCACCGAGGCCCGTCGTACAGTTGGTATGACATTTGCTTAATAACGTCTGAGTTTCAATTCCTAGTAGTTTCAATTCCTAGTAGTTCCTGATAATTCCCAAATATAGGACGAAACGGCCGTCCAGTGCTTTCTGTATTCTGCAGGAATTGAAGGAAGATTTGAAGTAATTAGATAATTCATCGAGCTTTTACTAGACCTCATATATATGTGTGTATGCGCATGTATATGTATATAAGTGTGTCATAAATTGAATGTATGTGGGTGTATGTGTATGTATATATGTATTCTTATTCGTAGAATTGTGTGTGTGTATATATATGTATGTATGTGTGTACTTCTATAGGTATGTATATAATAATTGTAATTAATTTTTTTTTTTATATCTAGTGTTGTCTTTATTTAGTTTAATTTCAAATGACCTAATTTTTTTAAAAATAATTTTATTTTAAATCCTATATCTTTTTATTCCCTTTTATTAATAATTATGCCTTTTTAAGTAAAGGCCTTTTTCTAATACTTCAACGTTTTGGGGAAATTAGTTTTTGAATTTGTCCAGCGTCTGTAATATTTAAAAAAAATTTTTCTTTAGTTTCTTTCTTTTTCCCTCCCTTCCTTCTTTTATCTCTCTTACCACCTTTTTTCCGTGTTGCTTAAACTTACGTCGATTTAACGCGGCTGTCTGTTAATTTTTAGTTACATTCTCCCTTTTTTTTGCGAACCCAGACGATGTCAATTTTTTTCTTTCCTTATTTATTTGATTTTATTCTATCTTTTTCTTTTTCTTTTTCGTTTTCTTTTTCTTTCCCTTTATTTTTATTTTTATTTTATTTTATTTTATTATTTATTTTTTAATTTCTTTGCAATCTATTTAAAAAGGAAAAGTAGACTAATTTTTCTCCAGTTTCTGAAAGGTTTTTTCTGTTGCTGAGGTGATGTGTCGTCCCCCGTGGGGATCTTCATATCGAAATGGCCATTCAACATCTTTGAATTAATCCTTTTTTAATATATATATATATATATATATATATATATATATATATATATATATATAAGTTTAGAATTTATAATGACAACATTATAAATTCTCACAATAGGCAAATTCTAAAGAAGCTATGTAATACCGACTCTGGGTCCGGAATTTTAAATGAATGCAATTGTAGTTCTGTGGATATCTGTCTGGTGGAGGGCAAATGTAAATCTACACAGGTAATTTATGAAGTTCACATTTCACCATCCAACAACAACAAAAAAAAAAATTACCGATCTTATATTGTTATGTCCGCGGGGCCTTTTAAGCAAAGGTATTACAATCACAGGTATTCTTTTTCAAACCCGGGTCAGAAATAACAGACAGCCCTTTCACGGACCTAATACTAATATTAAAGTACCCAAACCAGCACCTACTCTTTGAAATTAAGGAAATAATTCATTAGTAAGTGCCGCCATAAGGCGAAATTTGTAAACATTTAAAATTTAAGTTCTAAATTCAATTTTTAGGGGAGAAAATATAAATTAAATTGTTTTTGATTGATTAATTAATTAATTAATTTTTGAAATAGTAAATTTGAACCCCTTTACATTCCTCTTCCTTTCTATTAATATCTACCTTTTTAGAAGTAAGGATACTTAGACTAACTTAACCCCAATTTTTCCTGTATGTATGTATATATATATATTTTCCCCGCACCTAAAATTTTCTTAAAAAATTTTTTAATAAATTTTTTTAATAATTTTTTAATAAATTTTTTAAATAATTTTTTAATAAATTTTATTTTAATTCAAATCTAGGTTTATAATTAATTAAATTAATTTAATTAAATTTAAATAAATTGTATGTCAGCTTTTTCCCCCAAAATAATTTTTTTTCTAAAAGTCTTTTTTTTTCTAATAACTTCATCCCATTTAAAAACGCTAGTTTTGCTAACACGTCCCTAGCGTCTGTACGGAGATGGAATGTTTTCTTTTTTTTTCTTTTTTTCCTTTTCTTTTTTCTTTTTCTTTCCTTTTCTTTCCATTTTGTTTAGCCCACTTCCCTGTCAAACACCATTTCCTCTTTCTTTGTTTACTCCTCCATTTCCTTTTTTAGAGCTAGACAAAACCAAATTTAAAAATTTTTCACTTACAACTCAATCTAAATGTAATGTTGTCCAAAATCTAAAAATAAACATTGATTTCTATCTACTTATTAATCCCACCCTTCTAGTTTTTTCTGTGACGTAAATTTTTGAACTTCTGCCGGTAATATCTTATTTTATTTTGAGTATAAGTTGCCAATCAAATGTGAAATCTCTCTTAGGAATTTCATGTAGAAATGTTCATACAAGGGTTTTGAACTTCGAAGTTTATTTTATTTTATAATTGGCTCTGTAATTCAAATATTAATTTGTAACACTGCAGGCCAGACGGCTGCCCTCAAACTAGATCCTGGTCGAAACGGCACCAGATGTGACGCCTCAGGCCGGGCTGGCCGTCTGTCTAATATGACGCTCGTTCTCGCCTACGGTCGTGACGTTCCCAGTTATGACACTGCCATCCGGTTGTACGGATGGTTTGGTCGCTGTTGCTGGTCGTGACGACCCCGTCCGATGATGTCGCCACAAAAGCTGGATTACAGGACGTCTGTTGCAACAACGGGCCACTGTCCCACGTTGTGATTAGATCCCAGAGGTCTCGTCTTGAAATCTTAATAGTCGTCCCTTTTTGCCAGTCCGGACACTGGGGTACACTTGTGGTTTGAAAATAAAATTACGTCACAAAAAAAAAAAATTAATACGATGAATGAACGAAGTCGAACACGCCTGGAGAGTTCCGAAGAATGTCTTTATATATAACAAAAAAAAACAACAATGTCTGTGTTTTCCCAAGAATACAGTTGTCGAAAATGATATTTACAACGGAGAGAGAAAGTTCGCTAAAAGCATCATAGCTTCTAATCCTTCATAAAAAAAAACAAAAAAAAACGTCTTGTTTAAGTTTCGTTAGCGTTAAAGTAAACAGATCTCTTCACAGTTCACGAAAGTCTTTTCACGTATTTCATTAAAGTCTTTTTCATTAATTCTCTATAATCAGGTTTGTCAATTTTCTATGTAGCTTCTAAAACAGCAAAGTTCTTTCGGGTTCTTGACGGAATCTGAAGGAATGTTCCGAATCGGAGGCGGTCGCTGGCATAGAATTGGTGGGGGTTGACGACGGTGAATCTCTGCCCGAAATCTCTTCAAAAACTCCGACTCAAACTGTCACCCAACTCACTTTTTCGTGTCGAGCATCTATTTTTATAACCAATTTCGATCCTCTCTGGGGATCCGGCCGGCTCACAGTCTTCGACCAATGAAATCGGTCTCCGCCCACTCGATTTGCGGAAAGTTTTAGCTCGACCAATGAGATGATGCCAAATCACATCGTACCTCGATTCACTCGGGTTATTACGGACTGATGTGTTCACCAGCTGCCTTGGCCTTCGCGTAACCTTATCAAATCACTCTGACACTTGTTTTTTCTACGCGTTCCAGATTAGCAGAATCGACATTTCAACTCCAAAAGAAGGGAAATTTATATGAACATGAAAGGAGCGAAATTTATACAAACATGAAAGACGAGAAATGTATATTTGTCCAAAATAACTTTATGCTCCCGGCTTTTAGAAGTACTTAAAAACTTTAAAAAAATACTATTTTTCCTAAGCCCACTTCGCGTGACGCAATAGAACTCTAATAACATTGCCAGTATTGATTTCTCTCTCCGTTGTTTTTAAACCAACCAAAGGAAAGTATCCCGCGGGAGAAGGGAAAGATAGTGTCACAATTTCATTGAGCCCTCCACCAGGATCATTTTTAATATTAAAATATTAATATTAATTAGGATCGGGTCTTTGGGATTTACCTTCCTGCTTTTCCTTTTGGATTAAAGTTTTATATATATATGGGAGAAAATGGTAGACTCGTAAAGACGCAGAGGAGAACCAAAAAATTCCGGAGCATTATAAAATATTGAGAGAAAAACTCAAAGCATATTTAAACTCAAAGCATGTTATAAATCAGGATTAATTTCAACAATGTAAATTTACTTACATTGTTTCTTTTACACCATTGCAAAATAAAACGATATCAATCTATATATATATATATATAACTGCCATCATAACAACTCCTACTTGTGCGCCCATGGAATCCATTTCGACCAGCATTAGGTTAAGTGTGTGTTCTTCATCTGCATTTATTTCGGCCTGGCTGCCACTCATTTTACGTCCGATGGCTTCAATGTTATCGATATAAATAATACAAGAGGCATTTTTACGAGCTTCTGCCTTGGTATTTTGGAGCAGCTCGTGTTAAATATCTTTTCAAAGATCCCTTGCATTATTTATATTGATGAGACTGGATGTCACGAGGTGACGTTCCTTTCAACATTATATTTTTATAATATTTCTTTTTTTCTTTTTTGTTCTTTTCTCATTTTTTTTGTATAAACCTTCTAAATTTTACTTTAACAAATTAATATAATAGCACGCCTCATTTATGATTTATAACGATTTTATCCTTAGCAAATACCTAAAATAATTCTAATCGGCTGTTCATACGTTTGTGTGTGTTTATGCATACTTGCATGTGTATGTGTGCATACATCTGTGCATATTAATTTTTCACCTCACTTTCGGTTTTCACTTAATTATTTTTTAATTAATATATTTTTAAATTATATATATTTTTTTCATTGTTATTTGGTTTTAGGTATGACAATATGACAATATTAAAAAAGATTTTATAGTGAAAATTTCAAACACTGATTTGGAGACGAAAATATTACCAGCAATTCAGTTTTGACGAAAGAAAAATATTAACAGAAATATTTTTTTGAAAAAACAAAATTAATAGCAATACATTTTTGAAGAAAAATATTAACAGCAATATATTTTTGAAAAAAACAAAAACATAATACATATTTGAGAAAAATATTAGCAGCAATATATTTTTAAAGAAAAATATATATCGCAACAACCTCCTATTAGCATGGACCAGGCTTGCCTCCCAGAGAGTAAAACACTACGCCTCCTTGGTCTCACACTTTCAGCGGACCTCAAGTGGAATGACTATATCGAATCCATTGCTAAATCCGCTGCTATGAAAGTCGGTTCTCTGTGCAGGGCCCGGAGGTTTTTTTCTGTCTGAATCTATCCTGCACATTTATAAATCTACCATCCGCCCGTGCATTGAATACTGTTGCCATATCTGGTCGGGTGCCCCTGCTATTCTCCTTGGGCTTCTCGACAAGGTACAGCGGAGTGTCTGTAATGTGATCGATACCAACTTAGCAGACCACCTGCAGTCTCACTCTCACCGGCGCGACGTGGCTTCCCTGTGTCTCTTCTATAAATATTTTCATGGCTTCTGCTCCGATGAACTTAGATCACTGGTGCCCACTAGTTTCGAATTTGCACGAGATACTAGATTAGCAACTAGAGCCCACCCTTTTACAGTGAAACCGATAAAATACAACCGCAACTTCTACTCCAACAGTTTCTTTTCTCGCACTTCCCGACTGTGGAATTCCCTTCCACATGACTGCTTCCCCGACGGCTACCATCTCCAGGAGTTTAACTGTAAGGTCAATAGACACCTCCTAACAAACTAACCCTCTTCCATTCTTTCAAACACTCTCCCCACTCACCCAACTGTCTATCACCCCCATTCTGACATTTCCTATATCTAACCACTCTTTCTATTTACCTTCCCCCATGTAGCCCCAAGCGCAATAGTGGCAGTGGAATGCCTTGCTTGGGGTGAAATGATTAAAAAAAAATGTCAGTAGTTCATCTGATTCTCAACAAAATCCGCTCCAAGGTATGACGGTAAACTGCATCTGGCTGCAAGGCCTCTGATTAGAAGTTTGTGAGAAGCATGGAACAACGTCTTAATTTCTCTTGTTCCCAGGTCCACCTTGACACAGAGTGGTAGCACCTGTTAGGCTCCCAGCTATTGGCAAATATTTAACCCCCAAACTGGGGTCAAAATACTATGAAAGCATGAAAAAAGATTTTATAGTGAAAATTCCAAACATTTATTTGGAGACGTAAATATCACCAGCAATTAATTTTTGACGAAAAAAAAAAATTAACAGAAATATATTTTTGAAAAAAAAAATTAACAGTAATACATTTTTGAAAAAAATAAAATTTTAACAGCAATATATTTAAAAAAATTACTAACAATACATTTTTAAGAAAAAATATCAGCAGCAATATATTTTTAAAGAAAAAATAGATATGTCAGTAATACATGTGACTCAAAACCCGGTCCTGGTCATGACGGTAAACTGCATTCGGCAGCAAGGCCTCTGAATGGGAGGTTGTGAGTATCATAGAACCACCTCTTAATTACTGTTGTTCCCCGGTCCACCTTGACCTGGAGTAATAGCACCTGTCAGGGACCCAGCTATGGGCAAATATGTAACCTCAGCTAGGGTCAAAACACTATAAAAATATATAAATAGACTTTTAAACATATCTATCTATCTATCTATCTATCTATCTATCTATCTATCTATCTATCTATCTATCTATCGATCTATATATATATATATAGACATTAATAGAAAAATATACATTTTTGAAGGAAAAATATTATTAACAGTACATTTTTGAAAGAAAAATTATTGCCACAATAACTTTTTGAACCAAAAAAATATTACCTGTAATATATTTTTAATCCAAAACTAGAAGATAACTTCAGTTTTTTAAAATAATGAAATTTATTTTCATCAAAATGTAACTATATCACCTTTCTCACCATAACCGAACATTAAAAAAATACCTTAAAACCACCTTTTTGGCATTAATTAACCCACAGAGGTTGAAATACTGTTAAACAAAAATCAAACTTAAACTCAAATTCATTGTTATTTTTTTACTCATTTTTTCTTACATTAATTTTCTTAATTATTAATTTTTTAATCTTAATTTTTAAAATATTTTTTATATTTTTTTTCTGTAAAAGAAATATACATTCGAACGCTTCACCCCTAATTTAAAATAAGTAGTGACGTCCCCTTCAATCTGAGAGGAATAATATCGGACCCTAAAATATTATTTTTTTTCTCTCACGATTTTAATATCATATTCCATATAACTAAAGTATAAATTTAATAAATAAAAATATTCGCACACCCGATTTACAATTTATAACAAAGACAACATTATGGAATTTAACGGAAATTAACGAAACCGGCATTAGCCGACATGTTTTCATTTTTATTTGTTTAACATTCGGATACAATCCGAGCAGGTATTAATCGGTCGATGAAAATCAGAAGAATACTTATACAAAAACAAAATTGTAATTTGTCTTTGTGAAATCTTCCGTAGGTCGATTGGTAAAGTCACGTCTGATCTAAAGACAGCATCTCTCCGGTGTGGGAGTTTGTAAGTTCGATTTCTGCGGAAAAGAGTTATTTTTCAAACGATTTCTCAAACAATAAAGGCCAGTAGAAATTAGAATATACTGTTTAACTCTCTCTCTCTCTCTATATATATATATATATATGTGTGTGTGTGTATAAAAAATAAACAGACTTTCCATTCAAATACGAGTTACCATTAAAAATTAAATTTAATTATTTAATTAAATTTAAATTAAATTTAATTTAAAATAATTTAAACAATTTAAAATTCAAACACTCAAGACAAAGACATAAGAAACGATATTCAGAGGTTTCAGTGTTGCAGTTCTTATAGTGTAGAAAAACGATAATATATATACACATATATATAAGGCAAGATGTTTGTGTGTGTCTGTTTATCTGCTTGCATGTCTGTATATTTTTCAGCCCTTTTATTTTAGTTTTTGTTTCGGGTTTGGCTCTAAGTATGTATAATTATAGTTCTTAGTCTCAGCCATGATACCATTTACTCAGTGGACTTATTCAGTTTACGACGAAAAAAGCTTATTTGATATCGATACCAGGAAATCAAAATTTGACTTACATTGATTCAGTTTCCTTTCAGTCTACGGTTTGGATTTAACTAGAAACAACAATTTGCATTTTTAGTCTTTCGTGCCAACGTCCAAAAAGTCTGATCTCCAGGACCATGGATTACTTTTATTGCTTTCATTACACCCGAGCAATGCCAGGCTATACTGCTAGTACATATATAAAAATGTGTATATATATATATATATATATATATATATATATATATGTGTGTGTGTGGGTGTGTGTGTGTGTGAATATCTTTACTTCAAGATCATCCATTCAGGAAGAAAGCCGCGCATACTTATAAAAGAGACTTTGAAGAAAATTGTGTTGTGCATGAAATTCTTAAGAGAGGTATTCACCAGCGTCTTGATATTAGTTTTCTTGACAGTGTTGGAAAAAAACTTGATCCAAGGTTCACTGAATGCGGCCGGGCCTATGAATGTAAGGCAGGTCTTAAAAATATTTAGACGCTACGGACAGAGAGAAGTGATTTTCTAAGCCTAGTTTAGATGTGGCAGAAGGGCGCACCTAATAAGGATCGAACTCACTAGTCACTGTGCCATCGAGACGGGTTTGCTAACATTTGCACTAAGCCGAAATGTCTAAATAGTCATTTTCTAAGCGTAGCTTAGATGTGGCACGAGTTCGATTGTATGGGGTACCCAACAAATATGGAATTCATTACTAAAGTTGTAATTGTTCCAGCAAAACAAATTTGCTTAAGATTACACCACGTCGTGTTGCCTTACGGACAGAGAGAACTCATTCATTACACGTTAGACGGCGTTTATGTAACAATTGGTACAAAAAACTTTAATTATTTAGGTAAGTCATTGTAAGACCTTAGTTTTATTGGGAGCGTGATTATGTTTATTAAATTGTCTTCATGCCAAACACAACCAAAATCCCAACAATTTAAAATCATCAGATAATAAAACTGTCTCGTTTGTATGAATAAATGAAAATTTATTTATCGAACAGCATAACATCAATTTGTATGTAGAAAATTATTAATCTGTGAAAATGTTCCAAGAGAAAGAATCGTAAGGTGTTTAAAGAATTAAAAGTTAATTTGTTTGAGCGAAATTTGATTTGTGCAGAAAAAGATAAATTTATGTTTTTTCTGTGTGTAGGAACAAATAGTTAAAACCTCTTTGTTCCTCTCCTTTTGCTGGTGAGGGCGAGTAGGTGAAGAGGAAATAGAGATAAAGAAAACAACACGCACGAAGGCGAGAGAGTGTCGCTGGGAAAATTGTTCCAGATCATCGGTTTGAAATATCTTTTGTAACAACGCGGCTGGGTTGACAATTCTCAGATTCCTTGTCTCTTTGACTGACTAACCGAAAAACGTGAATCGGTAACCAACCAAATCACGTGTTCAGCTCCGAATGCAAATCCATTTTTGGACGGTAAGAAAAATGACAGGTTCATTGAAGTTCAGTTTAATGATTTCAGTGAGTTTGTAAATCTATTTTTTCATTGGTTAAGAAAAATTTCACACAGATTTGTAAAATTTGCCTTGCTCAATTTTCAGCAACGGAGCCAATCGTTTTTTATCTTATGGTCAAAATACCTCTTTTGCAGTGGAACGCGAATTTGATAAAAGTGAAAAAAAAGAGTTATTTTATTTTGTACATTCCACACCTTGACACCCAGTCAGTCAGTTAAGTGATATACGTGATACACGCTTTGGGTGATCACGTTTCGCAAACGACCTGACTGACTGGGCAGAAGATTATCCCGCAGTAGGTTGCCATTGTTTTTTGCGGTTGACTGGTTGCCGACCAAGGCTATAGAACCCAATCTATTCTGTTATCTAACTAATAACTGGAGAAAAGAGACGGATTAATACCTTTCTCAAGGGTATTTGCGCGTAAGTGAATGCAGTGAATTCAGCTGGAATTCGAACTCTGCTCCCCGATTTGACGTTCCTAATCGATATCCTTTACAGCACAACGCACTTCCTTGACACCTACCCCTTGACACCCACTGCAAAAAATCTGCATTCTCGCTGTTTATAATTTTGGATAAATCAAGTGTTGTCATTGCTTAAAATTTTGTTAAAGTCACTGTCATGTTTGTGCTATTTCACCAGACATGAAATGGTTTGTGCGTGTGTTTGTTCAAATTCCAGTGAGTTTGCAACCCATTTTTTTAAATTCGCGACCCGATGTTCTTGTGTATAAACTACTGAAGTATATATATATATATATATATATATATATATATATATACTAGCAGATGTAATGAAAAGTTCGGGTGTAATCAAAGCTTTACAACTAATACATGGTCATGGATCTCAGACTCTTTGGACGTTGGCACGAAAGACTAAAAAGCAATAGTTGTTTCCAGTTAAAACGAAACCGTAGACTGAAAGAAAAATGAATGGATGTAAGTCAAATTATGATTTCCTGATAACTATATCAAATAAGGTTTTTGGGTCGTAAACTGAATTTTGAAGGTTAAATAATTCCTCTGAGTAAATGGTATCATGGCTGAGACTAAGAACTACAATTATACCTACTTAGAGCCAAACCCGAAGCAAAAACTAAAATAAAAGGGCTGAAAAAAATACAGAGACAGGCAGATAAAAAGACAAACACACAAACATCTTACCTTTTATATATATATAAATTATCGATTTTCTGCACTATTGTAAGAACTGCAACCTTGTAACTTCTGAGTATTGTTTCTTATGTCTTTGTCTATGAGTGTATCAAATTTGATTAAAATCGGACCACTCATTCTATCACCCGATTTTTTTGATCATCGATTTTCGATATTTATCGGGGGTACCTCGACACAAAACCTAGCTAAGAACACTTGCAGACGTTTATAGTACAACTGTGTAAGTTTTCAAGAAAATCGGTTAAGCCGTTTCGGAGTTTATAGGTAACGGACACACACAGACAATGTTACATTTATAAATAATTTTAGTTATATATATATTTACGCTCTCACACCCTCATTGAGCACTCTGGAAGAATGGGAGACTTCGAAAAACAGTAGCGACTCTGGCATGTACGCATCGCTCATTCAGTAATCAATTAAAGCGCTCTATCTATTGGGCGTGTATAATGATAATATACATGCTAAAATGTCTGCCATCTTCTACTGTGCGACCATGGTCCAGAGGTAGAACCGCCGACTGACGTTACTTCGGTCAGGTTTCAGTCCTGGATTAAAAGCAATCGGAGTCTATCCGTACTGATGAGCAGTGATATCGTGGAACAGATCTGTCTGCGGATGACTGTACATATACATTTTCATCTCCTTATTTTATGTGGCTTTATACATTCAAGTTGATGTTTATTTTTAATTCTCTACACGATCACACTTGAGTTACTTCTTATATATATATATATATATAGCCCGGCCTTACTCGGGTGTAATCAAAGCTTTAAAACTAATCCATGGTCCTGGAGCTCAGACTATTTGGACGTTGGCACGAAAGACTAAAAAGCAATAGTTGTTTCCAGTTAAAGCGAAACCGTAGACAGAAAGAAAAATGAATGTATGTAAATCAAATTTTGATTTCCTGGTATCGATATCAAAATTTCTGAACTATTGTAGGAACTGCAACCTTGAAACTTCTGAATATCGTTTCTTCTGTCTTTGTCTATGAGTTTATCAAATTTGATTAAAATCGGACCACTCCTTCTATAACGCGATTTTTTCGATTATCGATTTTCGATATTTATCGGGGGTACCTGGACGCAAAACCTAGCTAAGAACACTCGCAAACGCTTATAGTACAACTGTGTAAATTTTCAAGAAAATCGAAGTCTATAGGTAACGGACACACACACACACACACAGAAACACTCACACAGACAAATTTCCATTTATAAATAAGTTTATATATATATATATATATATATATATATATATATATATATATATAGGATAACGATATATATTTATATTTCAAGAAAATTGTATGAAAAAGAGAAAAAATTATTTTGGCGCATTTCGTCTTTTAGCAATTCATAAAAGAAAATTTCTTACGATGTTGGGACTAAATATGCGCGCGAACGAGGGATGCTGTGAATTTTTAAAATATTTTTTTTAATCTAGCCAATTTCATTAAAAGTCTTTATATTTTTATTGCTATCATTTTTGATAGTAGATATCCCATACTGTGATAACAGAAATTCTGTCAGAAAAAAATTATTTTAAATTCCGTGCATACCTCGTTCTTGACAACATACAAATTTCATCCGCTGAAATCCCAAAGGACTAAACGAATCACAAGAAAAATTTTAATAACTTTGTAATATGTGAATAAAACTGCTAACCTCACAGTCGGTGCTTAACTGACTCTGCTATACTGCGCAGTCCACATAAGCAAAAACAAACAGCGTGAATGCGAATTCACGAAATTAAAATATAAAATGCCGACAATTTACCCATCGCACCCATTCTTTCTCGCTATATCTCTCTCTGTATATATATATATCCATACATATAGAGACAGGGTCGTAGCTGATGCTAAAAAAATCACCGGTCACAGAGAAAATTGCTCGCATTTGTTAGTTGACAATGTGATGATGCCATCCGTTTCCAGAAACTATGATTTTTTCGGATTTTTTCGGCTATTCCAATGGACATTAAGCACAGAACTTGAACGAAAGCAGAAAATCGAGTTCGGACTTTCTGAGTCTAACCAATCTTTTCTCCCAAAATTAATAAATAAACAGATTTTTACTGCGTTCATTCGGATGTTTTCTTCGTTTTTCTTTCTTTCTTTCTTCGGGAATTATTCAGTTTGATTTCTGACGAAGACATTTTTATTTGCGCGGATTTTCACTATGATTGCACGGATCGGCCCGGACCCGTGCCTGGTGTGCCCGCTAGTCAGATACGACCATGTAGTCATCCGCAGACAGATTTGTTTCGCTGTATTACAGCTCATCAGTACGGTTAGCCATCCGATTGATTTATCGCAGAATTGAAACCCGAACGAATTGGCGTCAGTTGGTGATTCTACCTCTGAGCTATGAGCGCTCGGATATATATATATATATAAACGCACACACAGATATATATACACACACACACACACACACACACACACACACACATATATATATATATATATATATGTCTATATATATATATATATATATATATATATCAGCATGCAGTGTGGGTATAGAAGAATCCAAATGAGTATCATGTACATACAGTGGTTTGGATAACTCTCTAAGAGAGCTCTAAGCATATATGCATATAAATACATATAGAGCAAATATAAGAAAAATGAAGACAGACACGTTATTTCATGGTGAATGGGATGTATGGGCCTATTTCAGGCGAACCAACGTCAGCTTACGTCTTTATTTTGCAAAAGATTTTACAAAAGATTTTAAACGAATTCGTTTAAAATCTTTTGTAAAATAAAGACTGAAGCTGGCGATGGTTCGCCTGAAATAGTCCCTTACTTCCGATTTACCATGAAATAACGTGTCTGTCTTAATTTTTCTTATATATATATATATATATATATATATTAATGAAAAAATGCTGCCAAAACACAGACACAATATATATATATATATATATATATATATATATATATATCCGTGTGTGCGTTTATATATATATATATATATATATATAAACGCACACATACATACCATATAGGTATATATTATTATTTGTAGTTTAGATTAAACGGAAGTAAGTAAAAGAAGAAAGCTATGGAGTAAATAGATGTTTACAAAGAGTAGTGAGACTTAATTAAAGGTCCTTCTTTGAATAAATCTGTCACGGACGGAGATCATTGAATTCTTTGTAAGTGATTAGTTTAGCCTCTTCCCTTTGGTGGGTTCCCTGCCTATGAATACAAAATTCTAACGCGTCCCTGCAGGGAAGAATTTTATGCGCACAAAATGAAAATTATATTCATAGTCAAAAATAGTTTCACAACACAAAAGCTTCAAAACGTCGAATTTCGTCTCACTTTGGAAAGTTTGTTTTAAAAGTATTTTGTTGGTGTTGTTGTTGTTGTTTTCCTCTGGTGTCGTTAGCCGGGGTTCGAATCTAAATGCGGTGCAATCTTTCCCGTCCACAATTTTAAAGGGTTTATGAAACCTACAAGGTTGCAATAATACACGTCTCGAATGCTCCACTGAACTGGATACGTACGTGTGTGTTCACTATAAAAACAGTGAATTTCGTTTTCTCACTAACTGCCATCGCTGAAAGGTTTAAATTCACTGACCAATCACAACGTAGAGAAATTAATGGGTGATAACCGTTATATATGAACAGGGCTTTTTAGTATAAAAATTAATTGTCTATATGTCTGAAACGAGGCGTTTACATTATTTATATTATTTGGACTGTTGAACGCATCCTTATGAACATATTGGATGAAAAATTTGTTTGGATACAGTGACTTGACTCAGAAGGTTGTGAGTTCAATACCAGCGACAGTAGAGGCTAATAAAATGACCTATGACTCATCCTACCCCAGCGATCGAAATGAAAGGTTCGATTCGAAATTCCAGTTATATGAAGAAAGACGGAGCATAAAACAACCGAAACGTCGTGGATATAACAAAAAAGATGAAGACAACTCCCCGAAGAATATAAATGAAAAGTGTTTGATTTTTTAAAATTCCACCGGTTAATATTACTTGACTATTATCTTTGATTATTTTTTCATGAACTATTTTTGTTTGCAGTCTTTTTAAGTATATTAGCGATAATGGCTCTACAAATCTTCGTATATTTGATAGCTGCTAGTAAAGTTTCACTTTTTGGCCATTATTGTCAAACATTTGTTCCACCATACTTTCACACAACCTTCTCAGGAAGATTACCTACTTTGTGTCTCTCTTGCCTTCAATACCTCCCTTTCGCATTGTTTTGTTTTGTTTTACGATATATCAACCTCAATGGATTATTTAATGCCGACAAGCTTATTACAATAGATTTGTATGAACAGAATATATATTCTTTTTAAGAAGTTATATTGTAGAGTATGTTTCTGTTATGGGGAAACACATTTATTCCTCAGATAATGGACTCCCCCTCCTATATTAATATAAGTTCATAGGAGTTCTTTAGAGTTCTATTGGAGTTCAGTAGAACTACTAGGCAGTTGATATTAGTCGGCAATTAGCCGAATACTAAGGAGTCAGCTTTCAGTTGAAGATAACCAAGTTCCTAACATTTTAGACAACCTGATGCTCACAGGACGGATAGAAAATAGAGGAACAAGGGAAAGAAGTGTATGACATACCTGATGAACTTGAGCAGATGGATGGTAGAGCGGGCGGGGGCTGAGTTGAATAAGAGCAACAAGGGATAGGGAGAAGTGGTGGGTCATGATCGCCCACATCCTGAAAGGACACGGCGCAATGAAAAAGACTGAGATCGACCAATTGCTCTATCTGATATTAGCAACATGCGTTTTTCTCTTTTATTTACGATATGGATTCCTCTAACTTGTAGGTAAGATCAGTAAGCACTCCTTCTCGAGATCAGAGTGTAGTATCTGCATTTGACCCAAAATCTGCATTTGATCTCTCTTGTGTTTTTATCTGCGGACAGAGCACACCACTGTTGTGTTATTGTCCCTTCTTTATGTTTCTGTTATGGGGAAGCACACCTATTCCTCAGATAAAGGACTCTCCATCTTATATTAATAAGAGTTAACAGAAAGTTCATGAGAGTTTTTTAGAGTTCTATTGGAGTTCAGTAGAACTACTAGGCAGTTGATATTAGTCGGCAGTTAGCCGAATACTAAGGAGTCGGCTTTCAGTTGAAGATAACCAAGTTCCTAACATTTTGGGTTCATTAAGTCGATTAGCAACCGACATAACACGATTATAACCTTCAGTGAAAAGACTACTCCACAACAGTTTCATTGACGCATTGTAAAGGAGGTTTGGTCGAGTTCAAATTTTAGTTTGAGTTTTGTTTAACTTCATATCAACCTCTCTGGGTTATTTAATGCCACAAAGGTAGGATTTTAAAGGTTATAGTCAAATCTTTTTATTGTTTATTTTAAGAAACTGAAGATGTCTTCTAGTTTGGTAATCAAAAAGTATTGCTGATGATATTTGTTTCCTTCAAAAGTGTATTATGACAATTTTTCTTTTTCAAAAACGTATTGTTGGTAATATTGTTATTCAAAAATGTATATTTTTCTATAAAAGTCTATTTTTATGCATATATTTCTATAAAAGTGTATTTTTATACATTTATGGTGTTTGAATGCAGTTTGTGGTAACTATTTGCCCACAGCTGAGACCCTAACAGGTGCTACCACTCCGGGTCAGGATGGACTTGAGAACAACATCAATTAAGAGGTGATTCAATGTTCCTCACGATCTCCTAATCAGAGGCCTTGCTGCCGGATGCAGTTTACCGTCATACCACTGGGTTTTGTTGAGTGTCAGATTTATTGCTGAAACATATATTTTCTTCTTTAAAAATATGTTGTTGCTAACATTTTTTCTCTTTGAAAATGTATTGTGAGTAATATCTTTTCTTCAAAAATATATTGCTGTTAGTATATATGTATATATATTTTCAAAAATGCAATGCTGGTAATATTATCCTCTGCAAATAAGTGTTGCTGGAATTTTCAATATAAAAATCTATTTTCATGTTTTCATATTGTTTTGAACCCATTTTAGGCGGGTACTATTTGCCCATAGAGGGGACCCTAACAGGTGCTACCAGTCTGGGTCAGTGTGGACCTGAGAACAACAGCAATTAAGTGGTAGTTCCATGCTTCTGAAAACTTTCGAGTTGGTGGCGGATGCAGTTTATCGTCAAACCCAGGACCCGGATGTAGTTTATCGTCATACCCCGGATGCGATATCTCCTGTGAGTGTCAAATTGTCTAAGCATCCTATCTTTATTATGTGTCCAAGTAATTCAATCTCCTTCATTCTAAGCAAAAATAACCTTTTAATTTTCATTTTCCTTAAGTTTCCGTCGTTGCTCTCGTGCTCCGCCGATGGTATTCTCAGTATCCTTCTGTAGATCAACATTTCCGTGGCATCAATCATCTCTCCGTCTGTGAGTCAATTGTTCAGTAGTTCAGTACGCTTTTTTCTTTGTTTCCAACGTAACATTTATGTTTCTTAATACTTTGATTATTTTTTAGAAGGCATCTTCGCTATTCGAATGTGCGTTCGAATTTCAGGGTCACTAGTTACTAGGATTTTGTATATATCATTTTTTATGAAAAGTAATGATTCAGAGCGCTCGCTTGGTATGTGAAAGGTACTAGGATCGATTCGGATGTGTGTTGTGGTGCAGTGGATATCGGCTTGGAAAGAGAAGTCGAGGAGCCGAGTTCGAATTCCATTTTAATTCTTTGCATTCACTTAGGCGCAAATACCCTTGGGAAAGGTAATAATCCGTCACTTTCCCCCAGTTATGGGTTAAATAATAATGATACAAGACATTAGCTTACTAACATGTATGGAAACAACAAAAGACTGGATGTTACAATTAGTTAGACAACAGGAAAAACAGTAAGAAAATATTCAATAATGGAAAAAGGAAGTAAATGCAAACAATGTTTACATCTAGTAGATTCTGTAGAAAACCAAAACAGAATCCAAGAACCAACCGTTGCAGCAAAAAATATAAAAAAGAAAGCCAAGGATAAAGCTCTTCAACAGATGAAACCACGCTAGCAAGACAAACATCTGCAAGGTATTATCCACAAACGTGTTAATAAACTCGTTGATAAAGGTAATACTCATCGATGGTAAGGAACATCTGGATTAATTCTTAAACTCAAGGCTTTATTCTTGCAGCGCAAAATCAGTCTTTTCACTAGGAACGTTTAGGTAAATATCATACATAATAATGTGGATTTAAAATACATGTTCTGTGATAAATAACAGGAAACAATTTGCCATCTAGTCTCAGAATGGTCTATACTTGTCACAAATGAGTATAAAAATCGTCACAATAGAGTGACACAATATTTAAAATGGGCAATGTACAAACACTTTGGAAAATATGGAAATAACTACTGTTATGAACATCACCCAGCACCGGTTAGAAAAACAGAAGACGTCACAATTCTATGGAATTACATTATCTTCACAGGCAGGAACACTAAAGCAAATAGACCGAACATAATTGTAAAAACCGACAAGAAAAAACTTCCTTACTAATTGATATGGCTTATTCAGCGGATTCTAACATAGCAACCAAAGAATTTGAAAAACTATCAAAGAATAAGGCCTAGAAATTAAAATGTTGGAATTGGAAACAAGAATAATGCTAACGATAGTAGGTGCGCTTGAAATGATAAAAATGGAACACAACAACACATTTGAATGATTGTTTGAAATAACAGCTTAAAAGAAATACGAAAATGTCTTGATAATATGTATAGCCCACACACTAAGAACAACTTTGATCAAGTTATAGGAGTTAGTAAGACAAATCATGAAATATAGACATAGCAACAGACCACTAACTGTCTTAGATCTTCCCGCAGACTTGGTAGGTAGCGTGAACATAGGAGAAGTCGGAATAATAATAATAATAATAATAATAATAATAATAATAATAATTAATGAAACATATCAGGATGTTAAATATGCACTAAAAAAACACACAATTGGAAATTCCCAGGCATAGATAAAATTCCTAACTTTTGGCTATATTATTTAAGCGCATCACATAAAAAACTAGCCAAAGAACTTCAAGAAATGGTTGACGACCCCACTAAAATTCCTGCATGGTTGACAAAAGGAATTACATTTCTTCTACCCAAGAATGGTGACACAAAAAATCCGAAAAACTACAGACCAATTACATGTCTTCCGACAACATATAAACTATTAACATCTATTTTAACAAAGCAGACATATTTATTCTTAGAAAGAAATGACATGTTACCGCTTGAACGAAAAGGGTGCAAACGTGGCTGTTATGGTTGTAAAGACCAATTGCTGATTAACAAAATGATCCTGGAAAACTGCTACAGTACAAAGAAAAATCTTAGTACAGCCTGGATAGACTATCGAAAGGCATTCGATAGTGTGCCACATGACTGGATTTTAAAGACTTTAAATATATACAAGATATCGCCCGTCATCATCAATTTCATCAAACAGTGCATGTCTATATGGAAAACAACCCTTTACCTCAATCATATAAATGGAACCTATAAGTCTGATGAAATAAACATCAAAAGAGGTATATTTCAAGGTGATTCTTTATCTCCCTTACTATTCTGCATATCATTAATATCACTAACCAGTCAACTTAACAAGACAGAATGTGGTTATAAAATAGGACAAAAGAAAATAAGCCATCTATTTTACATGGATGACTTGAAGTTATATGCTAAGAATGATAATGAACTGGAAGGTCTTCTGCAAACTGTAAAATGCTTCAGCGAAGACATTGGAATGAAATTTAATTTGAATAAATGTGCTAAAGCTACAGTTTTACGTGGATCAATACAAGAAACATCCTCAATTAGCCTAGACCCTGCTGTAACAATAAAAGAATTGAAACCAGAAGAAGCTTATAAATACCTAGGTGTAATTGAGAGCGAAAACATTCACCATAAAAAATGAAAGAAATAGTGCGTAAAGAGTACTATAGAAGGCTACGAATGATATTAAAAACTGAATTAAATTCACAGAACAGAGTTATGGCCATTAATAGCCTTGCAATCCCAGTTGTCCAATATAGCTTTAACATCTTAAACTGGACTCTAAACGACATCAGGCGAATGGATGCTAAAACAAGAAAGCTTCTTTCTAAGCATAAGATGCATCATCCAAAGGCTGATGTAGATCGTCTATACATACCCCGTAAAGAAGGTGGAAGAGGTCTTATTCAGCTGGAATTGTCATACAAGACAACAACTATTGGCTTACTAACATACATAGAAACAACAAAGGATTGGATGTTACATTTAGTAAGGCAACATGAAGAAAGAAAGAAAAAAAATTCAATAATAAAAGAAGGCAGTAAATTCAAACAAGATTTACAGTTAGTAGATTCTGTAGAAAAGCAGAACGGAAGCCAAGAGCCGACTATTGCGGCAAAGAATATGAAAATGAAAGCCAAAGACAAATCTCTTCAACATATGAAACAGCGCTGGCAAGACAAACCTCTGCATGGCCAATATCCAATACGTGCCAATAAATCTAATGTTGACAAAGTTAATACTCATCGATGGTTACGTGCATCTGGATTAAAGTCCGAAACTGAAGGCTTTATTCTTGCAGCACAAGACCAAAGTCTTTTCACGAGAAACTCAGGCAAATATTATGCATAATAATATGGATCCAAAATGCAGGTTTTGTGATAAACACCAAGAAACAATAGACCACCTAATCTCAGGCTGTTCTGTGCTTGCCCCAAACGAATATAAAAATCGCCACGATAGAGTTGGGCAATATTTACATTGGGCAATATGCAAACATTATGGAAAAGCTGTAGGCAAACACTGGTATGAACATCACCCAGCACCGGTTACAGAAATAGAGGATGTAACCATTCTATGGGATTACACCATCTACACAGACAGAAAAATTGAAGCAAACAGGCCAGACATTATTGTTAAAAACCAGAAGGAGAAAACTTGTCTATTAATTGATATGGCTTGTCCAGCGGATTGTAACATAGCAATCAAGGAATTTGAAAAACTGTCAAAATATAAAGACCTGGAAATTGAAATAGGAAAAATGTGGAAATTGAAAACAAGAGTTGTGCCAGTGATAGTAGGTGCACTTGGAAAGATAAAAAATGGAACAAAACAACACATTGAAAGAATCCCTGGAAACCCCAGCTTAAGAGATATACAAAAAATTGTCTTATTAAGTACAGCCCACACACTAAGGAAAACTTTATCTATGTAATGCTGGAGATGATAGGGAAGATAGAAAAACATGAAATGGAGCCACTACCTGCCTTAGGTCTCCCCGCAGACTTGGTTGGTAGTGAGACCAAAGCAGAAATCGAAATATGATGAAAAATGACATAATAATAATAATAATAATAATAATTAATGAAACATATCAGGGTTATCTTCTTTTTCTAGAAGATTAAAAAATTCGTTTCTGTAAAATTGCGTCTACTTCCTCACCTCGCCCTTTGACATTGGTGACAGTTTGCTGGCCTCGTTTTTCTGTATCAGATACAATGTTTCCGCCATGTTTTTCCTTGCCATACCAAACAGTTTCGTAAACCAATTAGATGGGATATTTCAAAATGGTTTATTTTTAAACCGATAAAGTTTAGATTTAATAAGAACCAGGAGGGAAACGACTTGAAATAATTTCTATTCAGAAGAATAATAAAAAAAGAAAGATGGACAACATATTTCAGTAAACAACATCTTCAAATTACATTTTGTTGTCCAATACCCAGTACTTTTGTCTGTATTTTCAGAATGAGGAATTATTATTTACACCATTTATATACAGCAGCTGGTTCGGTGGATATCGACTCGAAACGCGAAATCGGAGAGCCGAGGTCGAATTCCACTTGAATTCGTTGAATTCACTTACACGCCAATACCCTTAAGGTAGGTATGAAGCTGTCGATTCTCACACCAGCTATGGGTTAAATAGCAGGACAATTTGGGTTCTATAGCATTTCTTGGCAACCAGTCTACCGTAGAAAGTAAAGGTACTTCGGGAAAATATTCTGACCAGTCATATTTTTCAGGACATGATCGTCTAAGCATAGCACTTAACTGACTGACTGATATACGTACAATTGTCGTATCGGCTGTTGTGTCTCCCGGCCTTCTTCAGATGCATATTGATCGAGGTAATCTACATTGTATTCTGAACCTTTATTTATTCTGCGGGGATAGATATTGTCTAGCTATTAATTATGTTCAGTTGGTTATTCTCTCATCCGTTTCCGGTCGATGTAAGCAAAATTCGTAAACAGAAAATTTACATCGTAGGAAAACAATTGCTGCAGTAAAATTAGATCGCAGATGATACAGTGATGATAGCAGACACGGAAAAGAAAATACAAGATCTCCTTCAGGTAGCTGAAGAGAGTGACAAAAGAAAGGACTACAAATAAAATGCAATGCATCGTCATCAGCAAAATGAGCAGCCCAAAATGCTAAATACATTTGGAGGATACTAACATCAAGCAGGTACAAAAATTTAAATATCTGTGAAGTGTTTTAACAGAGTACGTAAAATGTGACACACAGACCCGTAGACGAACTGGCATGGCAACTGATGTGTTCCAGAAGCTGAGTAAAGTATTAAGAGACAGGAAACTTTCACTAGAAACAAAGAAGAGAGTACTAGACTGCTATGGATGTCAAATCTTCAATATGGCAGTGAACGCTGACAATATCATCAAAAATGAAAGAAAAACTTTAAGCAACTGAAATGTGGTTCTACAAAAGGATGCTGCAGAGATCATAGACCGAGTATTTGAGTAATGACGAGCTTTTGGAAAGAATGGAAACGAAAAGAACATTAATACTGAGCATCAGGAAGAGACAACTAAAGTTCCTGAGACATGCTGGGAGGGCTTGGAGAACCTGATACTAACAGGCCAGATGAAGGGAAAAGAGACAGGGGAAAGCAGCAGATAACATATATGAAGGACCTGATCAGGTAGATGAGGGAACGAGGGTTGCATGGTGTAACAGGAGAAAGCGTTCTTAGAGCCACCAGGCATAGGAAGATGCGGAAAGCCATGATCATGAAAGGACATGGCATATAAAAGAAGAAAAAAAGATGGCTTTCTTGCTGAAAAAACGATCACTGACAATTTCGCGGACAAGTGTGAAATATTTATTAACCAATAAAAAGTGTTTTACAGAAAAATAACAAATTGACCCGTGTCATATGTCTTTTCGTCCAGATGAAGAAAAAACTTGAAGCAGCTGTAATGTGGTTTTACAGAAGGATGCTGTGAATATCATGGACTGAGCATTTGAGTAATGATGAGCTTTTGGAAAGAATGGAAACGATAAAGAAATTAATACTGAGCATCAGAAAGAGACAACTGAAGTTCCTAGGACACGCAATGAGGAAGGAGTGCTTGGAGAACATGATACCAACAGGCCATATTGAGGGGAAATGAGACAGAAAACCAGCGGATAACATATTTGAAGGGCCTGAGCAGGTGGGTGACAGAACGGGGGTTGGGAGATGTTACAAGAGAAAGATGTTACTAAGAGCCACCAGGGATAGGGAGACGTGGAAGGCCATGATCTTCTACGTCCTAAAAGGACAAGGCACATAGAAGAAGAAGTAGAAACTTAGATCCTTAAACCTAGGCTTTGCTGCTGATTAGAATGTAACTGCTGCTGCTGTCATCATTTGATTGTTGCTAAGAGTAATAATAACCGCTCATCTCAGAAATTCCGACAAAATATTTATTGAACTTAAAATCTTCTCAGAGAGCATTTTACTGATGAGACGAGGGCTCTACTCATAAAGTTGCAACTGTTGCTGCTGTTTTTTACTTTTTGTCCTTTCATGATCATGGCTTTCCGCATCTTCCTATGCCTGGTGGCTCTAAGAACGCTTTCTCCTGTTGCACCATGCAACCCTCGTTCCCTCATCTACCTGATCAGGTCCTTCATATATGTTATCCGATGCTTTCCCCTGTCTCTTTTCCCCTCCATCTGGCCTGTTAGTATCAGGTTCTCCAAGCCCTCCCAGCATGTCCCAGGAACTTTAGTTGTCTCTTCCTGATGCTCAATATTAATGTTCTTTTCGTTTTCATTCTTTCCAAAAGCTCGTCATTACTCAAATACTCGGTCTATGATCTCTGCAGCATCCTTTTGTAGAATCACATTTCAGTTGCTTAAAGTTTTTCCTTCATTTTTGATGATATTGTCAGCGTTCACTGCCATATTTTGTCTCCTGCTTCTGTCCATGTTTTGGTTTCTGCTGCTATAGTTGACAATTTATTTGCATTTGTCTTTCTTTTTTATACAGGGGTGCGCAATACAGTCTGGCAAAACATATACTGAAAGAAAAATTTATAAAGAATAACAAGTATTTACATGACAAATTTATTGATAACATTGTTGTCTGATCTCTCCTCTACTATATTATTTAGTCCAGTCCCCTCCAGCTTCAATCACAGCCTCCACACGAGGCTGAAACCTCCTACATGCGTTGGTCACCTGCTCCCTGTACAAGTTGGCCACGTCCACGATGATGGCAGTCCTCAGGGAGTCGATGTATATATATGTTGTTCTGGATAGTGGACGTGACATAGTTAGTCTGTAGTATTATGTATCTGTTTTCGTGTAAATTATTATTGTGGATTATGTCATTTTTGTATATTTTGTATGCCTTTCTTACGTTGTGGATGAAATGATATGAGTGTTGTTAGTTTTTTAATGTGGTGTCTATGTATGCTTCTTCTTAAAGGAAATATTGGGGATTGGAGATTCTTAAAACTCTCAGATAGAAACCTATAATAATTTCAGATTTAATTTTAGAACAGTGGTTTGAGTAATAACTGATCTGATCATTTTTGTTTGTAGCATTTCTGTAAACGTAAAAATTGAGTTCGTTATTATTTCTATGTAATATATATATATATATATATATATATATATATATATATATATATTTTAAATAAATTTAATCCGAAAGGAAAAGTAGGAAGGTAAATCCCAAAGACCCGATCCTAATTAATATTAATATTTTAATATTAAAAAAACGATGCAGGTGGAGAGCTCAATGTAATTAAATTACAGAGCCGATTATAAAATAAAATAAATTTTGATGTTCAAAACTGTTGAATGATGATTACAACATGAAAACCCTAAGAGAGATTTCACATCTCATCGGCAACTACCACGTTTCAACATGAAATCCCTAAAAAAGATTTCACATCTCATCGGCAACTACCACATTTCAACATGAAATCCCTAAAAAAGATTTCACATCTCATCGGCAACTGCCACATTTTCAAAATGAAATAAAAAAGAAATAAAAATGAAGGTTAAGAATTAAAAAATTTACGTTACAAAAAAAAAAAATCGGTAAACAATCAATGTCTATTTTTTAGATTTTGGACAATTTTACTTTTAGATAGATTTTTAAGTGAAAGAATTTGAAAATTTGGCTTTGTCTAGCTTTATAAAGGGAACGGAGTTAACGGATGTAATAGGGAGTGGTGTTTGATTGAGAATTGGGTTAAACGAAAGAGTAGGAGAAGGGAGGGAAGGGGTAAGAAAAAGAAAAGAAAAAAAGAAAAATTTCCAAGTTTTAGAGACGCTCGATACGTGTCAAACAAAACTAGCGTTTATAAATGTGTTAAAGTATTAGAAAAAGATTTTTAGAAAAAACATATTTAGGGGAAAAAAGCAGATATATGATTTAATTAAATTTAATTAAGTTAATCTAAATAATGAAAAATCTACATATAAATAAAATGAAAATAAAAAATAAAAATAAAAATGAAGATAATAAAATTCAATTTAAAAAATGTTTTTCTAAAAATTATTTTGAAAAATTTTTCATGAGAAATTTATGTTGTGAAAAAGATATATATACATGCAGGAGAAATCGGGGGTTAAATTAGTGAAAGTATCCATATTTTTAAAGGTAGATATTCAAAGGAGACAGGAAGGGTAAGGTAGAGGGGTTAAAATTACTATTTAAAAATTAAATTAATTTATTTAAAACAATTTCATTTATATTTACTCACCTAAAAACTAAAATTAGAATTTAAAATTAAAAATGTAAATGTTCACAAATTTCGCTCTATGACGGCACCTACTAATGAATTCCTTTCTAAAATTCAAGAGTAGGTGCTGTTTTGGGTACTTTAATATTGTTATTGCTTTTTTTTTTTTTGCAAACACTTATCACGAAAATTCCTCGGAATTGGGACTGAATCTATCAGTCTCCAGCTAATTACAGGGTCCAGCCCTTCTTCCTTCATTTTCCAGAATCTCCGTGAAAGGGCTGTCTGGTATTTTTGACCTGGGTTCGAAAACGAATACCTGTGATTGTAATATCTCTGCTTAAAGGTTCCCGGGAACATACCAATATAGGTCTGGTAATTATTCTTGTTGTTGGATGGTGAAATGTGAGCTCACATAAATTACCTCTGTGGATTTACATTTGCCCTCCACCGGGCAGGCATCCACAGAGCTACAATTGCATTTATCTAAAATTCCGGACTCAGAGCTAGTATTACATAAATTCTTTAGATAGATTTGTAAGTGAAAGAATTTGAAAATTTGGCTTTGTCTAGCTTTATAAAGGGAAAGGGGTTAACGGATGTAATAGGCAGTGGTGTTTGATTGAGAATTGGGTTAAACGAAAGAGAAGAAGGAAGGGAATGAGTAAGAAAAAGAAAAGAAAAAAAGAAAAATTCCCAAATTTTAGAGACGCTCGATACGTGTAAAACAAAACTAGCGTTTATAAATGGGTGAAAGTATTAGAAAAAAGATTTTTAGAAAAAACATATTTAGGGGAAAAAAGCAGATATATGATGTTTTGGGTACTTTAATATCATTATTGTTTTTTTTTTTTTTTTGCAGACAGATCGCACTTATCACGAAAATTCCTCGGAATTGGGGCTGAATCTATCAGTCTCCAGCTAATTACAGGGTCCAGCCCTTCTTCCTTCATTTTCCAGAATCTCCGTGAAAGGGCTGTCTGGTATTTTTGACCTGGGTTCGAAAACGAATACCTGTGTTTGTAATATCTCTGCTTAAATGTTCCCGGGAACATACCAATATAGGTCTGGTAATTATTCTTGATGTTGGATGGTGAAACGTGAGCTTCATAAATTACCTGTGTGGATTTACATTTGCCCTCCACCGGGAAGGCATCCACAGAGCTACAATTGCATTTATCTAAAATTCCGGACTCAGAGCTAGTATTACATAAATTATTTAGAATTTGCCTATTTTTTCACTTACAACTCTGTCTAAAAGTAAAATTGTCCAAAATCTAAAAATAGACATTGATTGCTAACCTATTTTTTGTGACGTAAATTTTTTAATTCTTAACCTTCATTTTGAAATGTGGTGTTGCCGATGAGATATGAAATCTCTCTTAGGGATTTCATGTTGAAATGATCATTCAACAGTTTTGAACATCGAAATTTATTTTATTTTATATATATATATATATATATATATATATATATATATATAACGACCGACAATATATATATAACGAAAGTTAATTATAAACAACCGACAATTTCAAATGATTTGTTGGAACCTTATTTTTGATCGATACTCGTATTTATGTAGATATTCTGTTTCATAATCAAACAGTATTATATATTTATTTCTACCGGCCTGATTATTTACGATAAATTTTTATTACTGAAATGTGTGTCATTTGGCAGGATTCGAAACTGCGACCCCTATCTACATAGGGGAATCCACCATGTGATCTGGCGCGTCTTAGATCTCTCGATCACGAATCACGATCAGTGTAAATGAAATCAATTTAAGCTTATAACACTATGTTCGAATTCATCGTAATGGCCATCTCTGCTCTGAAATGTATCGTAATGTCACCAAATGTAAACATGTGACGGAAATTAACGAAGATTAATGAAACTTGATTATAAACAACCGACAATTTGAAATGATTTATTTGAACATTATTTTTGATCGATACTTGCATTTAATTAGATATTCGTGGTCGAGAGGTCTAAGACGCGTCAGATCACATAATGACTTCCCCTATGTGGATAGGGGTCACAGGTTCTAATCCTGCCAAACGACACACATTTGCGTAATAAAAATTATCGTAAATAATCAGGCCAGTAGAAATAAATATATAATACTGTTCGATTATAAAATATATCTTTGATCAAAAATAATGTTCAAGCAAATCATTTCATATATATATATATATATATATATATATATATATATATAAAGAGAGATAGAGTGAGAGACAGCTAGATATATATTTGTGTGTGTGTGTGTTTCACGAGGTAATTCAGAACAGTCATTACTTGTATCCATGTTTACTAAAATGACCTTCAGTTTCGAAACCGACTCCATATCCGTTTCAGTTGAACCTTGCAACTTGACAGCTGTCCCACTGATAATGCCCGCCTGCTTTGGGATATTCCATTTGACAAGTTCTTTCAAACCAGGAGAGATACTACACTACATCCGAGTGGGAAAAGATGGTTGCAAAAATTATTAGCCAGTTTGAACTGGAACGTGTGGACCATGCATGTGGGTGGTATAATTGTCCTGCTGGGTCGTGTACATCGTTCCGCGTATCGACAACAGATCTCTAGCAGCTCTGTGTAAGCGGAAGAATTTGCCAATAAGCACTGAAGATGGGAGCATAAAGCGGCAGTATATGGCCCTAGTCTACCCATCCCTGCCTAGGACTAACACAAGAAGCGCGAACTTGAGACGCATCGCAGTAGTTACATCAACGGAAACAGAGCATATCAATCTCACTTTCATCTTATATTACTGGCGGCTTTAAGTAGATGCCTTTCCACGAGAGAAAATCTTCTCGACAGGGACACACCTTTATTTTTAATTTCCCCCGTTAGATTGAAAATTGTGGTGTTAATGCTCTCCTGAAATTTTTAGAGAGAAATAAAAATGATAATATTTTTCACACAACATTTAATAGTTCGTTAAGTAGCTTTTCATATGTATACTGCATCAAATATATTGTAAAACCCTAAGTAAACTCTCTCACTCTATCTATCTATCTATCTATCTATCTATCTATCTATCTATCTATCTATCTATCTATCTATCTAATTCTGTTCAATCAATCTATCTATCTATCTATCTATCTATCTATCTATCTATCTATCTATCTATCTATCTAATTCTGCTTTATCTATCTATCTATCTAATTCTGCTTTATCTATCTATCTATCTATCTATCTATCTATCTATCTATCTATCTAATTCTGTTCAATCAATCTATGTATCTATCTATCTATCTAATTCTGTTCAATCTATCTATCTATCTATATATATATCTATATATCTATCTAATTCTGCTTTATCTATCTATCTCTCTATCTATCTATCTATCTATCTATCTATCTAATTCTGCTTTATCTATCTATCTCTCTATCTATCTATCTATCTATCTATCTATCTATCAAATTCTGTTAAATCTATCTATCTGTTTAGGTGTCTATTCTGTCACAACAACTTCAATCAAGATCATTACAATGAAAAATAGACGGATAAAAACACTGTAATTCTCACCATGATGAAAAGGAGGCAAAAACAGTACCAAAACGCGATGCATAAATATACGAAACTACACTAAGAATTAAGTACCAAATGCAGGCTGCATAAAGAGGAACAACTTAAAGAAAATAGATGAAAAAATAAAGACAATAAGTATCACAGGTAAAGAATTTATTTTTTTTTAAATAAGAGAATTCAGAGGATACATAAACATGTTTCATATAATTCAAAGACGGAATGTTGAAATTAGAGTAAAAAAAAAAAGACAAAAACGAATATATGTGATAAATCTTTTACGACGAAGGAGAAAACCCGGCAATACATAGAAATATCGAAAGGCCGGAAATCTGATGTGGAATCTCTTCTGGTCAAATTCAACTGAATCAAAACGCAAGTTCCTGAGGTAATTGTAATAGAGTTACTGGCAGCTTTAGAGGATTTGTACTTTACAGAAAGAATATGAAATCCACAACAGTGGCGATATATTTTCATAGCACTCTCAAAAAAGTAAGGTGCAAACGAATGGCTCGAGCAAGCAAACTAATGAGCCATATAAGAAAACTTATCATCCGAATACTGATGAATAAAGCTCACCGGGTTTGTTAAATTCATTGTAACAAAGACTAAACAACAGAGAAATGCTCAGAATATTACAAGAAAAAGCAATTCAAATGCAAAAGGACATGCACCTGGATTTTATTGATTACTCAAAGTCGATCGAAAAAAAACAAGGGAAACATCTCCAGCAAAGTTGACTATTTAGGAGGGAGAGTAGAATAATGAACAATCTATACTGGCAGCAAACTGTCTGTATATGGATAAAAAAAATGAGTTTAGCACGCTTGCCAAAATTGAAAAGGGTGACAAATCAACCATATTTACAATAAATTTTTGTGACGAAAATGTGTTTTCATTCTGCAGGAGTGGAACCTGCGACCCCTATCCAGCAAATGATCTGGCGCATCTCTCAACCACGAATGACGATCGGTCTAAAGGAAGTTAAATTAAGCCTGTAACACCATTTTCGATTCATCGTAATAATCATATCTGCTCTAAAATGTATCGTAATGTCAACAAATGTAAACATGTTACGGAAATTAACGAAGATAAACAACCAACACACATAAATAAACGAACCATTTTCGTAACAAAAAATTTATCGTAAATTATCAGGCCAGTAGAAATAAATATATAATACTGTTTGACTATAAACAGAATATCTACTTAAATAAGAGTATTGATCAAAAATAATGTTGAAACAAATCATTTCAATTTATCGGTTGTTTATAATAATTTTCGTTAATCTTCGTTATATATACACACACACACACACACACACACACACACACACATACACACACACACATACACACACACACATGCATACATATATATATATATATATATTTAAACGATATTATTAGGATCCTTTCAGATTATTTAAACAATCTTATCCTTTGATGTTTTACTGCTGGATCTTTACTGATATATATATATATATATATATATATATATATATATATATATATATCAGTAATGATCCAGCAGTAAAACATCAAAGAATAAGATTGGTTATATATATATATATATATATATATATATATATATCAGTAATGATCCAGCAGTAAAACATCAAAGAATAAGATTGGTTAAATAATCCGAAATGATCCTAAGAATATCGTTTAAATATTATAACTGATTAAACAGGGATCTCATTGTAAATTTCATTTACAGAGCAGATATTTTTTATTTATCTGTAAATTCAGAGACATGCATTTTCAATCCAAGTCAATAAAAGAATGACAATAACACAGAAAAAAAATGAAAGTATTCAATAAATTAAAAACAAAAATAAATACAGCCACAAGTGTTTAATATTAAAAATAAAAAAATTGAATATAAATAAAGAATAAAAATATAAATAAAGAATAAAATTATAGATAATAATAATAATAATAATAATAATAATAATAATAATAATAATAATAATAGATAATCTGTAAACAAACACTGGTATGAACATCACACAGCACCGGTTACAGAAATAGAAGATGTCACCATTCTATGGGATTACACCATCTACACAGACAGAAAAATTGAAACAAATAGGTCGGACATTATTGTTAAAAACCAAAATGAAAATACTTGCCTATTAATTGATATGGCTTGTCCAGCAGATTGTAACATAGCAACCAAGCAATTCGAAAAACTGTTAAAATATAAAGATCTGCAAAATGAAATAGAAAAAATGTGGAAATTGAAAACAAGAATCGTACCAGTGATAGTTGGTACACTTGGAATGATAGAAAATTGAATGAAACAACACATTGAAAGAATTCCTGGAAACTCCAGCTTAAGAGATATACAAAAATTGTCTTGTTAAATACAGCCCACACATTAAGAAGAACTTTGTCTATGTAACGCTACAAATGATAGGGGAGATAGAAAAAACATGAAATGGAGCTATAACAACACACCACGATCTGCATTAGGTTTTCTCGCAGACTTGGTAGGTAGTGCGACCATAGCAGAAATCAAAATAATAATAATAATAATAATAATAATAATAATAATATTAATAATAGTCATTAATAACCTTGCCATCCTAGTGGTTCAATATAGTTGAAATTGGATCTAAACGACATAGGAGGAATGGATTCTAAGACAAGAAAGCTCCTTTCTAAGCATAAGATGCATCATCTAAAAGCTGATGTAGACTGTCTATACATACCCGGTAAAAAAGTTGGAAGAGGTCTTATTCAACTAGAATTGTCAGACGAGACAACAACTCTTGACTGACTGACATACATAGAAACAACAAAGAAATGGATGATGCAACTAATTAAACAACATGAAGACAGAAAGAAAAAAATATTCAATAATAAAAGGAGGCAGTAAATCCAAACAAGATTTACAGTTAGTAGATTCTGTAGAAAAGCAAAACAGAAACCAAGAACCAAATATTGCGGCAAAAAATATGAAAATGAAAGCCAAGGATATAGGTCTTCAACATATGAAACAACGCTGGCAAGACAAATCTCTGCATGGCCAGTATCCAGAACTTGCCAATAAACCCAATTTTGATAAAGTTAATACACATTGATGGTTACGTGCATCTGGATTAAAGTCTGAGACTGAAGACTTTATTCTTGCAGCGCAAGACCAAAGTCTTTTTACTGGGAACTTTAAGGGAAACATTATACATATTAATGTGGATCCAAAATGCAGGTTCTGTGATAAACACCAAGAAACAATAGACCATCTAATCTCAGGATGTTCAAAACTTGCCTCAAATGAATAAAAAAAGTCACGATAGAGTTGGGCAATATTTACACTGGATAATGTGCAGAAATTAAGGAAAATATATAAACAAAGAGCGGTATGAACATCACCATCCTATGGGATTACACCATCTATACAGACAGAAAAATTGAAGCAATTTGGCCGGACATTATTGTTAAGTACCAAAAGAAAAATAAACTTGCCTAATAATTGATATGGCTTATCCAGCGGATTGTAACATAGCAACCAAGGAATTCGAAAAACTGTTAAAATATAAAAACCTGGAAATTAAAAAATGTGGAAATTGAAAACGAGAATCATACCAATGATAGTAGGTGCATTTGGAATGATAAAAAAATTGAACGAAACAACACATTGAAAGAATCCCTGGAAACTCCAGCTTAAGAGATATACAAAAAATTGTCTTGTTAAGTACAGCCGACACACTAATGAGAACTTTGTCTATGTTACGCTAGGGATGTTAGAGGAGATTAAAAAAACGTGAAATAGAGCCATAACAACACACCACGGGTCTTTCCTCAGACTTGGTAGGTAGTGCGACCTATGAATTATGATGAAAAATGACATAATAATATGGATAATAATAATAATAATAATAATAATAATAATAATAATAATCATAATAACATAAAAATAAAGTATCAGATTCACAATAGAAAAAGAACAGCTGAATTTGTCAGAAAATTATTAGTGAGGAAAAATGTTTTAATCCTACATAACAGGTAATTTAAATCTATTTCTGTGACGAAATTTAAAATTCACGTTTCGTTTGTTGAAAAACTGGTCATTACCGCTAAATGTAATTATTCGATCTGTGGTGAGAGTCTTCTATCTTTTAATTCCAAGAATAATTTACACAGAGGTGTCTGAGATTCAAGCTGTGGGACTACATTAGGATTATTTATGATTATAAAATCTACGTTTCCAAGGCCCGACAATATTCCAAAATATACATTTCTTTCTTTATCATATTACAGAGAAAAATAGTAGCTTAGTATGTGGCTGTTTTAGACATAAATATACTTCCAACTAGACAAGTATCATTAATCCTACAATTAGTAGAACGGGATTTGTATTTATTTGGTTATTAATATAAACATTATCTAGTATTTTATTAGTATGAGAGTTGATGTTGCTGTCGAATAACTAATTTTAAATATTTTTTTATCGTTTCACCGCAAGCAAAGCGGTATTGTCACTGATGTGCAGGCGATACATAAGAAGAGAGTGAAAGGTTATATTCGAGCAAAGTGAAGCGAAAGAGGAACAGGTTACATGGGTGTCAAAGAATAGGTAACAGAAGGATGGGAATACTGGTGTGAAGAGAGTTGCGTGGGAATAGAGTGAAAAATGGTTATAAAAACAAGATACAGGGGGTTTAGGGAAATGTATAAGAGAACTATAAGAGAAGGTGAGGAGAGATGGTAATGTACTTTGATTTTAACTCTTAAAAACTGTAACTGAAGCAAGTATACGAATGGGAGTTCCAAAGACAGGAAGTGCGAGAAAGGAAGCGGTGGAGTAGAAGTAACGGCTGCATTTGGTCGTTTTGACTGTAAAAGGGTGGGACTTTGTTGCCAGTCTGGTTGCTCGATTAAATTCTTGCAGAGGGACTACCATAAAGCTAAGTTCGTCGGAGCAGATACCATAAAAATATTTCTAGAAGTGACAAAGGGAAGACATACCCCGTTGATGAGAATGTAGCTGGAGTCGAGTTGCCAGGTTGGTATCGATTACATTGCAGATTCTTTTCTGGATCCTGTCGAGAACCCCAAAATAAATCGCAGGGGGCTTGACCTGAGATGACAACAGTACTCAATGCATGGGTGGATGTTTGATTTGTCTATATGCAAGATGTACTCAGGCAAGAAAATTTCCTGGTCAGACACAGTGACCCAACATTCTTAGTAGTAGATTTAGCTTTTGATTCAATGTAGTCCTTCCACTTGAGTTCAGTTTAGAGGGTGAGGCCGAGGCGGTTCAGAGTATTGCTTTCCGGGAGACTAGCTTAAACATGTCAAAGCTGAAGCCATACTCTCTGTCCGAGAATAATTTTTAGACGGTGAGATGTAGAAGTATTTTAGCATTGATGAGTGCCTCGAACAATTTGTTGAAAATTGGTAGGAGGCTGATAGGGTAATAATTAGAGGCGTCCGAATCTTCTCCTGGGTTCTTAAATACAGGAACCACAGAAGAAGGCTTCCTGCAGACAGTAAATTAGGATGCAGAGAGGCAGTAATTATAGAGTTTAGACAGGACAGAGGAGAGTTCAGGGGCACATTTCTTCAAGACAATGACCGGAATTTCGTCGCCTCCACTTGCCTTATGTGGGTTAAGTTTTGAATTTATGTTAGAGACTAGAGAGTGGGTTATATAAACATTCCTCAGTTGAGTTCGAAGTGTTAAATGTGGACTTGGCGAAGAATCTGTGAGCAAAGCACTCGAACTAGTCTACTTTAGCTGTGGGGACTTCAAATTTATTGACTAAAAGTAGGATGGGGTATTTGCTGTTGTTCAGCCCACATTTGCAGAGCCGCCAGTAGTCTTTGGGACCAAACTTGAGGGTTACTATACACTGCTACATTCTCTCAACAAACGACAGCTTAGAGTTATTTGAGATCCTTACACTCATTACGAACAGAGGCAAATAGGCGCCTCTTATGGTCAGACACGTGGCTTCGATATAGCCGGAAGAAGTGATTCTTGCTAGCAATGGCGACAGAGCAGGCAAGAGTGAACCAGGGATACGAATAAAATTTAGGACGGAACTGCCTGACCGAGATGAAAGCATCGATGCCAACTTTCATCTAGAAGTCCTTAGAGGCGCAGTCCTCAACGGGCAGACTAAAAACTTTTTTTTCCAATGGGACGTCACATAGAAAATCGAGAAACGAATCTCAGTCTGCACTTTAGTTGCAATAAGAAATTCTGTTGGTAGGAAGTTCCAGGGGACGAGTGGGAGAGTAGATCACTATTAATGGAAATGACATCCTGATAGAAGTTCTTAACAGTGCAAAGCTGCTAGAATTGGCAGGAGTCAGGTACATAGGTGAAGCAGAGATCTAGCAGAGAAGTGTGACCTGTAGGGATATTGAGGAAGCGCAAAGATCATGGAATGAAGACAAGTGACAAAGTTGTTCAGCCATTTGGCGTAGTGAGTATTAAAATAGCCGAACACAAATATGTTAATGAATGGGTTGGAAGAAGTATTATCTACATTGTCAGAGATACTGTTCAGCAGGGAGCAGTCGGAAATTGAAGGGGGCAATACTGTTGTGGATCCCGTAAATGTGGCCCGCACAAATAAATGAACAACGACCAGTAATTGAAATAGAAAATAAGTGTTTTAACGTAAGGATACAGACATGAATGAAGATTAGTTGTCCAGGAATGCGGGTGAGTAAAAAGTATATGTACAAGTCTCTGGAAGTGAAGCCGTAGTATATTGAGTACGTCCGCGTTGGAAGCTGACGGGTACTGCGTAATAATCTTCTTGGTGAGTGGTGCACGGAGCTACTATGACCCACTGTGTACTGACTGCTAATCTCGCAGTATTCTGTATTTATCCAAGAGGGTAAAGCAACAAGTCTTCCAAGGAGTTAGGGACAGAATTGAAGCAGAGATCTAGCAGAGAAGTGTGACCTGTAGGGATACTGGGGAAGCGCGTGGGGAAACCCACTACTTGTTAAAGAGATTGTATAATTGCAAAGTTCATTGCATGAATGACAGCAGGATCAGTGACAAAGTTTTTTCAGCAATTATTGGGTATTAAAATCACCGAACATAAATATGTTAGCGAATGGCTGAAAGGTAGTTGCCTTATCTATATTGTCAGAAATACTGTCTAGCAGGGATCAACCTGGAAAAGAAAGCGATCGGTTCAGAATAAACCGATTTTAGAAGTGAAAGACGGAGACACATGTATAAGTGTTCAAAGGATTCGAGAGATGTAACCCTAACTGAGTAGAGTCTTTCCTTAAGAAGGGTAGGTATCCAGCTATCGAGAAGTCAGAGGGAGGGTTTAAGGGGTTAAGATTGTTTTCGCAAAGTTCTAGGGTGTCAGGGAACTTTTTGTGAAGGAAAGATTCTGCATTGCAGAAGTTAGTACGAATACCACGGATGTTTGTGAAGGAAATATTGAGTAGTTTAGGTGATGTATGTTTTTCTATTAAGGATTTCACATAGCGGATTGTTAAAATCAAAATGTTTATAGATCAATTTCAAAAAATATTGACCAATAAAATCTTACTGGCAATTGACTAATAAAATCTTACTGGCAATTATAAAATCGATAAAGATCAAGGAACTTTCTCGAAGATTAACATAGATACTGCTGAGTTTGTTAGTAAATGTAACATTAAATATAGAATGGGCGAAATCCATCTTAAAATTGCTTATATAATCTTAAAAACTTTGATAATAAACTTCAAACTAGATTAACCCCCTCCAAAACTAAATTAGGACTAAAAATAAAATTAACTCTATCCAAAATTCTTCCTTTAATAAACTGTAGAAAGATTTTTTATATATACCATATATGTCCGATGTATTTAGCTCACTGGTTCCCCCTCCACGAGAATTTACTCGTTCAACCAGATTGGCAACAGGGTCCCATCCTTATACAGTTTAATTAACTGAATGCAGCCTACAATTCTACTACAACAGCTTCTTTTCTCGCACTTTCTGACGTTTTTTATTAAGATAAAAGCAAGTACAGGGTGAGGAATATGTAATGCAGCCAATAAAATTTCAATTTACCACACAAAAGAAAATGATAATTCAAAAATAGTACTTTTTATTTTATTCTATAACCATTGCTCTTCGGTTTGCCAGGTGACTACTCAATGTGACCTCATTTGGCCTCAGATAACCTCGTGCAACCACACTGGTAACAAGGTTCCACCCATTTTCAGTTAGATCAACAAAATGCAGCCGACATATCAACTCCATCAGCTTCTTTTCTCGCACTTACTGCCTGTGCATCTCCCTTCCATATACTTGCTTTCCTGACTGCTACAACCGCCAGGAATTTAAAAGCAATGTCAATTCCCATCTCTTATCCATTTGATTACATCATCCCATGTAGCTTGTTCTTTTCCTTTGTCTCTGCCTCCGCGACTGTCTTCTGTGTCCCCATCCTTCTCTTGCCCTTTCTCTGCTACCCACTGTAACTGGTTCATCTTTCTCTTCTCTCTCCTCTTGCCTAAACTTTAACACTCTTATGTAGCCCCCTGCGCATCAGCAGCGGTACCACCGAGCTTGGGGTGAAACTATAAAAAATGAAAAAAGTCATAAGATTACATGAAAAATTACATAAAAATCTTAACCGTTACATTTGTTCTGTCATTTCTCAATATAACCTGCATATATATATATATATATATATATATATATATGTTAGACAATTGGCAAAAAGGGGTGTTGAACCTTAATACTTTTAATACATTTCGTTTTCTATTTTTAGACTTATTAATACCAATGTGTGGTTTAAGAGACAATAATTTGTATTTAAATCCACTTTTTGATAGCGTTATTTTAAGGGATTTTTACATTATTAAATATTTCGCAATTGGAGGGTAATTTTTTTTATTTTCGTATCAACGGTAGTGGGAATTCGTTTTATCACTTGATGGGATTGGTTAGAATTAACATTAATGTATATTTGAGACTCCCTATTTTTATAATAAGGCTTGAAAGTACTTTTAGAAAGGTTCAAAGTAATATTCAGATAATTAACTATTTTAAGGTGTGAAGATATTTCTATTTTAAATCTAAGTTATTTAAAAACTTTTATTTTTTTTTGTATTTGAGAAGATGGACGACCATTACTATTAGTGATGACATTAAGTCCATCATCCATATACAGATTAATTTGTTCCGATTTAATAAACTTACTAAGAATATACAAAATATAAATACCCACTGAATCTGCAATTTGGGCGAAGTCACGAGCCTCCATTGGAACATCAAAATTATCACTATTACATTTTTTATGCACGTAGAATTTTTATTGGATAATACATATCTTCTAGATGCTAAGATAACTTTGTATTCCTTATCAATAATATCGACATATTTCTTAGCAAAATTCAGACTATTAGAAATAAAGGGTAGACATCTAAAATGTGGAATTGAATATAGGTAGCCTATTTTAATTTTTAATGTTATTAATATATTAAATAGTATCAGAAAAATCTTTCCACATATTAAAAAAAAGATCTTCGGATAGTGTTTATTATATTTTTGATAATATTTTAGAAATAATCACAAATTCAGTTTTGAGGCGTTAATTAATGTAGTTTTACATTTATTATCAAAGTTAAGTTTATGGTCTTTTAAAAGTATAAAAGCATTTTAAGGTTGATTTTACCCATTCGATCTTGAACGTGAAATGTAATAGCAAACTCAGCGGGTCTAGATTAATTTTCGAGTCAATTCCTTGATCTTTATCGATTTTATAATTGCTGGTAAGACTTTTGATAATGAGTTTCCGATAACAGGAATAGTTAAGTTATTTATGTTTTTAATTTTCTGTTACTTTTTTTTTTAAACGTATCACCCCGAGCAAGGCGGTAACGCCACTGATGTGCAGGGGTCTACATAAGAGTAAAAAGATTAGGTAAAAGAGAGTGAAGAGAAAGACGAACCAGTTAGAAAGGAGCAAGAGAAGGATGGGAATACAGTTGTGACGACAGTTGCAATGGCGGAGAGAAAGGAAAGGATATACAGGGCGGTGAAGAAAGAACTAGAGTCAAGTGGTTAAGAGATGAGTATTGACATTGCATTTAAATTCCTGGAGGTTGTAGCCGTCAGGAAAGCAAGAATATGGAAGCGAGTTCCACAGGCGGGAAGTGCGAGAAAAGAAACTGAAAGAGTAGAATTGTCGTTTGCATTTGGTTTATCTAACTGTTAATGGGTGAGACCCAGTTGCCAATCTGGTTGCACGCCAGGGCCGAAATGCTAAACGACCATTACGGAGTACATGTTCCAGGCCCTTGAGGAGTCCGGCGAGGCTCGTGTTGTTTCTCTGAACAGCTCCAAGGCTTTTGACAGGGTTTGGCATGCTGGCCTTCTATCCAAGCTACGGTGTTACAGTATTACCGGACGATTGCTTGATCTGATCCAATCTTTTCTAAATAACCGGATAATGAATGTAGTCTTGAATGGGCATGACTCCACATCCTAATGCACACATCCTAATGCTGGTGTCCCTCAGGGCTCTATCCTAGACCCGACGCTCTTCCTTATTTTCATAAATGACCTCCCAGACAAGATCAAAATCCAAGTAGGCATCTACGCAGATGACACCACAATTTACTACCGCATCAATGAGAAACCTGGCATGGCGGAAAAATATAATCTCGCTGCTGATCTTGAGAGGGATTTACATTCTTTGGTGTTGTGTGTTATTATTGTATACATATATGGCCTCATATAATTATATGTTGGTGTGCTTATTTTGTGTATGACTATATCTTTTCTCTTGTTTTGCGTTTGTATATATTTTCCATTAAAATTTTTTGTGTGTATATATATTTTGTGTATGTATTCTTAATCTTGTGACACTTCCTGTATTGTTGCAGTGTTTAACAGTAAACACGTCTACCTTTCACCTAATCTTATTTGTTTTTTTGTTTTTTTAATATTCTGAGTTAAATGTAATATTTAATTTTTTCGGTTTGACAAAGCAGTGCGTAATTTTTACAAAAGCCGAAAGAAATTCTGGATTTTTTAACCGTTTAATTATGTGTCTAGTTTTTCTCTCAGTATTTTATATTGCGCTGGATATTATCTATTGAAATCTGTCTTTTTATCTACATGATTGCTTCCCCGACGGCTACAATCGCCAGGAGTTTAAATGTAAGGTCAATAGACACCTCCTAACACACTAACTCGCATCCATTCTTTCAAACACTCTTCCCATCTACCCAAACCTCAGCCTTGGTATCCTTACCCGTCTATCACCCTCCTTCTGACATTTCCTATATCTAACCACTCTTTCTCTTTACCTTCCCAGATATAACCGCTTGCGCAATAGTGGGAGTGGAATGCCTTGCTTGGGTTGAAATGATTAAGAAGAAATATTAATTGGATAGTTTCTTAAAATTAAAATTATCCGTTTTTAAGAATTTGTCATTATTTATTATATGACGTCTTATTTAGGTTCTCTTTGGATTACTCTTTCTTTACTCACTGGTACGCATTTCACAACATGAATGGAAAAAATTCCCCGGAATATTCTCTGTAAAACATTTTTTACCCCGCTTTGCATTCCTTTACCCTCATAAAGAAAATTATTGATGGCATGTTTTTATAGCACTTGTTAGTCAAGGATCTGGCCTTCCATTTTTTTCATCAATAATTTGACCTAACTACTTAATTTTTGTAGAAAGAACTGGCATTTGTCTATATTAAGCTTAAAACTGTAATACTTTATCCTTTTAAACACCTAGTTCACGAGCTTCGCATGTTCATTACGGTCTATGCTGTTAATTAACACATCGTCAAGATAGGCCATAGCGTAATCCAAACCATTTAGCATCGTATACATTGCTTGTTGTTACTCAGAACGGTAATCTGTTAAACATATAAACTTATGCGTATTTAAAGTTAATATTTTCGATTAATCCTCATTCATCGGAATTTTTAAATATGCTTCTGACAAGTCTAATCTAAAAATATTTTCCTCCACTCAGCTTCTACTGAAGGTAAAAAGTAATTATACTGTTTTAGGCATTCATTTAATTCTGTAGAGTAGTCTGTGCAGACTCTAATTTTATTATTATTTTTCCTTATGTATAATGTTGGACTCACCCATCGCCTGCAATTTGTTTTTTCTATAACGCTTAATTTTTCTAGACGGTCCAACTCTTTGTCTGTCTTCTGGTACGGTGAATGGTACCAGTCGCTTAGGTCGAATCACTGGAGTTACCTTTTCTCTTAAGTAAAACTTTGCTTTAACATTAGAACAAAATCCTAGGCCTTCAGAAAAATATCTGAAACTTGAGTCTATATCCCGTTTTAAATTTTCTGTGTAATTAGATGTTCCGACAATATTATTACAAAATGTGTTGATACGAATATTGAATGAATTAAACTTCTCCGTCCATTCAATACTGAAGCGTTTCTGTGTTTGCTGCATGACATAGGCTATTATCTTCTTTCTTTTCCATCAAAACCAACATTTATATAAATTTCACCAAGAAATTCAAGTTTTTTTTTCCTTATATGCCTTTGACAATATTTTTAAATCTGTATAATTCCGGTCTACCAATTTTATTCCATGTATCCGCATTAATTATTGTCATGTATGAACCTGTGTCAATTTGCATGTTTACTTTTGTGTTATTTAATTGAGCGTTTATGAATTTTCTTTTTCCTGCGACTTTTTCACCCATGGTATAATGAAGCATATTTTTCTGGTTTTCATTTGACTTTACTTGTACAAAAATAAATTTTATGACTCTTTAACTACAGTTGAAGCATTTTTAAGTGGTAAAACCTTGTATAGATGTAGCATAGATTTATTTGAACTTTCATACTTTGTTGTTTTACTTTTCTAACATAATATGTCCCGTTGTACAATAATTGCGGTAATTTTTAAGCTTATAATTCTCTGACATTCCTCAGCCAATCTTTTTAGAGTTATTTCCTGGTCTTTTCTAAGTGTGTTAAATGTCTCGTATGTACATGTACATCTGTTTCACTTGGTTAGGTTAATCATTGTAAAAAAAGTAAACACTTGAACATATCCGTGTTTGGTTCATTCAGTCGGAACTTTTCACGCTCCTTATTCACTATGCTTGCGTACGTTGTGTAAACTTCATCATCGGTTTTTGATAAATTTAACCAACACCATCGCGTGCTGAATAAAATAACGTTGAAAAATTAGTTATTATAAATTGCTTGAAGATATAGAAATTTTGAAACCTAGGTTGTGGAAATAACTCTTCTCCAAATGAATTATATATATATATATATATATATATATATATATATATATATATATATATCTGACAAATATATGACAAAATCCAAAGAATATCGGTACTGACCTGTAAACTCGACTTCAGTCACTTACCTTTCGCAGTGACATGACATGAAATTGAAACAACAAAGAAGTAAATAATAAGAACTATTCTACATTATTCCACTTAAAAATTTCTGATGGAGCTCACTTACTACGAAAATATGTTACAGTTAAAGATAGTTTTATCTCTCTCTCTCTCTTTCTCTGTCTCTCTCTCTCTCTCTCTCTATATATATATATATATATATGTATGTATGTGTGTGTGTGTGTGTGTGTATTTTTTCTATATTTGCTTGCGGTAAATGAGTTATGTACAAGATAAGGAGCTTGAATATGTTTCTTTACATAATTTGATAAGTGGAAGTCTTGTTCATTTTTCTCTTTTCCTCTCTTCCGAATGTTAATAATTGGTTTGCATTTTACGGTTTTATTGGTTTATGTCTTTGTGTAGCTGAGACAGACTTTTTTCTTTCGTAGGTCGATGTTATTAATAATCTCTTATCAACGAAACGGGAGGTTGGAACATTCTCTTGAAAAAAATAAAAAATAAAAAATATATCATGTGACACAGAACGGACACAAAGCAGACGACATGTTGCTGTGAAATACAGAAGCGATCAATGCTGGCTGAGCATCGGTTGACAAAAGCAAGTTGAAAATGAGAGGCAAAGAGGTAAAAGAAAGAATCAGAAAGACAAATTAGTAAAAAATAAAGAAGAAACTGCGAAGGACATATATAAATGAGAGTAAAATGCGGAATAAAGAGATTTTTTTTGTTTCATTGATGTAAATATAGACAGACAGAGAGGAAACGAGAACGAGAGATGGAGGATGGAGCGGTTAAAACAAAAGTTTGGAGAAAAACAAGAAGAAAGAATCTGGGTAAAAGAAATAAAGAAAAAGAAAGAGAAAATAAATAAATGTGAGTAAAAGAAGAAAAAAGAAGGGAAATATCTGGGTAGAAGAAACAGAAAAAAAGAAAAAATAAATAATATGAGTAAAAAAAAGAAAGAAATTATCTGATTAAAAGAAATAGAGAAAAAGAAACAAGAAATAAATAATATGAGTAAGAGAAGAAAAAAGAAGGAAACATCTGGGTAAAAATAAATAATATGAGTAAAAAAAGAAAAAGGAAAAATATCTGAGTAAAGAAGTAGAGAAAAAGAAAAAAATAAATAATATGAATAAAAAAGAAAAAAGAAGGAAAATATCTGGGTAAAAGAAATAGAGAAAAAGAAAGAAAAAATAAATAATATGAGTTAAAGAAGAAAAAAGGAAAATATCTGGGTAAAAGAAAGAAAGAATATTGGTAAAAGAAAGAAAGAAAAAAGAAAGAAAGAAGGAAATAAAGAAAGTGACTCTGAAAAATAAAAAAGAAAGGAAAACGTGTTTGGTAAAAGAAAAAAGAAAAAAATGAATGGACGAACAAATGAAAGAATATGTGTAAAAAAGAACCGAAAAAAAGGGAAGAAACAATGAAAAAAAAAAAAAAAGACTGTCGGTAACAGAAATAAATAAAAAGAAGGAATCTGAGTAAAAAGAAAGACGGAAATGACATAAAGTCACTGTAAATAAAAAAAGAAATAAAAACGGAAAACGTATTTGCTAAAAGAAAGAAAAAAGGAAAGGATGAATATACGGAAAAATGTATCTGGTAAGAGAAAGAAAAAAATAAAAATTGAAAGGACGAAAGAAAGAAAATATCTCTGGTAAAAGAAACCAAAGAAGATAGAATGAAATAATCTAAGTGAAAAAAAAAATCTGTGTAAAAGAAAAAAAAACAAAGAAAGAAGTAATCTGGAAAAAAGAATGGAAAGATAAAAGAAAGAAAAAGGAACCTGAATGAAAAAATGAAAGATTATGTATAAAATAAATTAAAGAAAAAAGATAAAGAAAGAAAGAAAAAACAGAAAGAAGAAAGAAATTAAGAAGTGGCTAAGTAAAGAAGGAATTGTATAAAATGGTTAAAAAAATATTCATTCATTTTTTTCATGAAGTAAATAGATGGGGAAAGAGAGAGGGGGGAAGAAAGAGCAAAATAGACATCAAAAATGATAAATGAAAAATGAAGAATAAATTTAACATACAAAGAAAAGTTTATAAATAATGAAAACATGAAGAAAGTTTGAAAAGAATTGACTGAAGCAAAAGTGAAGAAACCTCAAAATAAGAGGGATTAAAGAGAGTGTAATATAGGGACGCTTACCTTTTAAAATTTACTGAAAAATCAACAGCTGGGCAATTTACAAAAACGATATCACGTGATGTGAACAGTGGAAGGAAAACAAACGAACCTTGTAGATTAAATAAAGCTCAGTTAGAAATTTCTTCACTGTTGTACGGCTCAACAAATATCTCAAGAAAGCCGGAGAGTGCATCGGAGAGTGCATCAGTCTGTTCCATCATCTATCTATCTATCTATCTATCTATCTATCTATCTATCTATCTATCTATCTATCTATCTATCTCAGTCTGTTCATATCTATCTATCTATCTATCTATCTATCTATCTATCTATCTATCTATCTCAGTTTGTCTTCTGTCAACGATCTATCTATCTGTCTGTCTATCTATCTATCTATCTCACTTTGTCTTCTGTCAACGATCTATCTATCTATCTATCTATCTATCTATCTATCTATCTATCTATCTATCTATCTATCTCAGTCTATCTATCTATCTATCTATCTATCTATCTATCTATCTATCTCAGTTTGTCTTCTGTCAACGATCTATCTATCTGTCTGTCTATCTATCTATCTATCTCACTTTGTCTTCTGTCAACGCATCTATCTATCTATCTATCTATCTATCTATCTATCTATCTATCTATCTATCTATCTATCTCAGTCTGTTCATATCTATCTATCTATCTATCTATCTATCTATCTATCTCAGTTTGTCTTCTGTCAACGATCTATCTGTCTGTCTATCTATCTATCTATCTCACTTTGTCTTCTGTCAACGATCTATCTATCTATCTATCTATCTATCTATCTATCTATCTATCTATCTATCTTAGTCTGTTCATATCTATCTATCTATCTATCTATCTATCTCAGTTTGTCTTCTGTCAACGATCGATCTATCTATCTATCTATCTATCTATCTATCTATCTATCTATCTATCTCAGTCTGTTCATATCTATCTATCTATCTATCTATCTATCTATCTATCTATCTATCTATCTATCTATCTCAGTCTGTTCATATCTATCTATCTATCTATCTATCTATCTATCTATCTAACTATCTATCTATCAATCTATCACAGTTCATAGTAATTCTGTTTTCGTTTTATATTTCCTGTCTGACATTTTTTATTCATTTATCATGCGTGTTTGTGTACGTCGACCAGCGTTCCTATGTTCAATCTTTTGCGTTTGTGTGTTCATATCTCTTTCTAGAATGTGATACACTTAGCTGCTACGGTATTAATATATAGCTACTATCTCATCTCATAAGTATAAACAAATGTTAAAATGAGATGTCAGTGTTATTTTCATTTTTGCGTAAATTAGATGACAATTTATCCAATTGGAGTAGATAGACTAAACTATCGCCCGGTTCACACTCCACCCACGTCTATTGAACAGGTGTAGAGGCTCATCCCTGTTCCCGACTTTCTCTTTTCCAATCTTTTCATTCTTACGTAGCCCCCTGCGCTTCAGTGGCATTACCGCCTTGCTTGGGTGATACGATTAAAAAAAACAAAAAACAAAAAAAACTGAAAACATATAACCGAAGCAATAAAAGAAGTTTTATTTTCATAAATAAAGGAAACGACGAATGGACATATCTCAATAAAAGAAAGAATGAAAGGGCAAAAGAAAAAAGCATGAAAAATGTTGACAGAGAAAAATATAGGTGAACGAGAAAAATAAATACTGGGATAAAGACACAAAGAGAAAAGGAAAAATAAAAGAAAAATAGAAATAAATAAATAAATAAAAAGAAAATATAGATAAAGAGGAAACATCAATACTGAGAAGAAGACATAAAAAAGGAAAAATCTGAGAAAAAATTGAAAGCAAAAAATCATAAGAAATAATGAAAAAGAAAAAAACGTAGATGAACGAGAAAAATACTGAGATGGAGATAAAAAGGTAGAAAAATTTGATAGAAAAATAGAAAGAAAGTAAACAAAACAATAAAAAAGAAAAACATAAAAGATGGGGATAGAGTCATACTGAAATGAAGGTGTAAAGAAAGATGGAAAAATTGAATGAGAGAAAGCACAATAAATAATGAAAAAGAAAAAAGAAAAGAAGGGGAAAGAGAAATATTGAATGAAGACATAAAGAATGATGGAAAAATAGAAAACAAAAAAGCACAAGAAATAATGAAAAACTATAAATACTTTCATGGCTTCTGCTCGGATGAGCTTAAGTCACTGATGCCTCCTCAACAGGTGTTTACCCGTGCAACCAGACTGGCAACTGGGTCCCACCCATTCACAGTCAGGTTAGCCAAACGCAGACGACAATTCTACTCCTGCAGCTTCCTCTCTCGCACTTCCCGCCTGTGGAACTCACTCCTGTATTCTTGCTTTTCTGATGGCTACGACCTCCAGAAATTTAAAAGCAAAGTTAATACTCACCTACTAACCACTGGCCTCTAGCTCTCTCCCCTCCCCTGTATAACCTTCCCTTTCTCTCCGCCCATGTACCTGTCATTGCACCTGCTTTCTCAGCTTTCTATTGTTCCTTTCTAACTAGCTTGTACTCCTCACTCTTTTCTAATTAATCTTTTTACATTTATGTAACCCCCTGCACATCAGTGGCGTTTCTGCCTTGCTCGGGGTGAAATGATTAAAAAAAAAAAAAAAAAAAAAAATAGATGAACGAGAAACATTCTGAGATGGAGATAGAAATGAAGAAAAATCTGAGATAAAAATAGAAAGAAAGATAAAGGAACGATAAAAAAAGAAAAAATAAATGAAGGGGAAAGAGTCATAGTGAAATGAAGGCGTAAAAAAAGATGGAAAAATAGAACGAGAAAAACACAATAAATAATGAAAAAGAAAAAAGAAAAGAAGGGGAAAGAGAAATATTGAATGAAGACATAAAGAATGATGGAAAAATAGCTAGGTGAACGAGAAAATTCTACGATAATGATACAAAGAAAGAAACATCCAAGAGAAAAATAGACAGAAAGAAAGCAAAAGAAATAACGAATAATAAAAAATTAAAGAATGAGAAAAAGAAATACCGCAATGAAGACACAGAAGAATGAAAAAAAAAAAACTGTTCTTAGATTTGCAAGGAAAGAGAAGCCATTGCTTCATGCCAGTAAATCTTCCATTATCTTAGCTGACACGTTTCGTCCTCTGCGTCGGTTGAGATATGATTTCCTTTTGTATTTACTCTTTTTTTAATCGTCTTACCCATAATATATATTGCACAGGGGGCAAAATAAGAGGACAGCAAAAAGTTACATCACTAGAGAACAGATAGAAATAGGAACAGGTGACAGAGAATTTGTAAGAATACTGGTGTAAAGAGAGTTACGTGAGAGTAGAGGGAAGGGGAAGATTGGTGTAGATAGATCTAATTGGAGTAGATAGATCTTAACTGGAGTAGATAGATCTAATTGGGGTAGATAGATCTTAATTGGAGTAGATAGATCTAATTGGAGTAGATAGATCTTAATTGGAGTAGATAGATCTTAATTGGAGTAGATAGCACTAATTGAAGTAGATAGATCTTAATTGGAGTAGATAGATCTTAATTAGAGTAGATAGATCTTAATTGGAGTAGATAGATCTTAATTGGAGTAGATAGATCTTAATTGGAGTAGATAGCACTAATTAAAGTAGATAGATCTTAATTGGAGTAGATAGATCTTAATTAGAGTAGATAGATCTTAATTGGAGTAGATAGATCTAATTGGAGTAGATAGATCTTAATTGGAGTAGATAGATCTAATTGGAGTAGATACATCTTAATTGGAGTAGATAGATCGAATTGGAGTAGATAGATCTTAATTGGAGTAGATAGATCTAATTGGAGTAGATAGATCTTAATCGGAGTAGATAGCGCTAATTGGAGTAGATAGATGTTAATTGGAGTAGATAGATCTAATTGGAGTAGATAGATCTAATTGGAGTAGATAGCACTAATTAGAGTAGATAGATCTTAATTGGAATATATAGATCTACTTGGAGTATATAGATCTAATTGGAGTAGATAGCTCTAATTGGAGTAGATAGATCTTAATTGGAGTAGATAGATCTAATTAGAGTATATAGATCTAATTGGAGTAGATAGATCTTAATTGGAGTAGATAGATCTAATTTGAGTAGATAGATCTTAATCTGAGTAGATAGCGCTAATTGGAGTAGATAGATGTTAATTGGAGTAGATAGATCTAATTGGAGTAGATAAATCTAATTGGAGTAGATAGCACTAATTAGAGTAGATAGATCTTAATTGGAATATATAGATCTACTTGGAGTATATAGATCTAATTGGAGTAGATAGCTCTAATTGGAGTAGATAGATCTTAATTGGAGTAGATAGAACTTAATTGGAGTATATAGATCTAATTGGAGTAGATAGATCTTAATTGGAGTAGATAGATCTAATTGGAGTATATAGATCTAATTGGAGTAGATAGATCTTAATTGGAGTAGATAGATCTTAATTGGAGTAGATAGCTCTAATTAGAGTAGATAGATCTTAATTGGAGTAGATAGATTATAATTGGAGTAGATAGATCTAATTGGAGTAGATAGATCTAATTGGAGTAGATAGATCTTAATTGGAGTAGATAGATCTAATTGGGGTAGATAGATCTTAATTGGAGTAGATAGATCTTAATTGGAGTAGATAGATCTTAATTGGAGTAGATAGCACTAATTAAAGTAGATAGATCTTAATTGGAGAAGATAGATCTTAATTAGCGTAGATAGATCTTAATTGGAGTAGATAGATCTTAATTGGAGTAGATAGCTCTAATTGGAGTAGATAGATCTAATTGGAGTGGACCGATATTAATTGGAGTAGATGGAGCTAATTGGAGTAGATAGCTCTAATTAGAGTAGATAGATCTTAATTGGCGTAGATAGCTCTAATTAGAGTAGATAGAGGTTAATTGGAGTAGATAGATCTAATTGGAGTAGATAGATCTTAATTGGAGTATATAGATCTAATTGGAGTAGATAGATCTTAATTGGAGGATATAGATCTAATTGGAGTAGATAGATCTTAATTGGAGTAGATAGATCTAATTGGAGTAGATAGATCTTAATTGGAGTAGATAGATCTAATTGGAGTAGATAGATCTTAATTGGAGTAGATAGATCTAATTGGAGTAGATAGATCTAATTGGAGTAGATAGATCTTAATTGGAGTATATAGATCTAATTGGAGTAGATAGATCTTAATTGGTGTAGATAGATCTAATTGGAGTAGATAGATCTTAATAGGAGTAGATAGATCTAATTGGAGTAGATAGATCTTAATTGGAGTAGATAGATCAAATTGGAGTAGATAGCACAAATTAGAGTAAATAGATCTTAATTGGAGTATATAGATCTAATTGGAGTATATAGATCTAATTGGAGTAGATAGATCTAATTGGAGTAGATAGCACTAATTAAAGTAGATAGATCTTAATTGGAGTAGATAGATCTAATTGGTGTAGATAGATCTTAATTGGAGCAGATAGCACTAATTAGAGCAGACAGGTCTTAATTGGAGTAGATAGATCTTAATTGGAGTAGATAGCTCTAATTGGATTAGATAGATCTAATTGGAGTGGACAGATATTAATTGGAGTAGATAGAACTAATTGGAGTAGATAGCTCTAATTGGAGTAGATAGATCTTAATTGGAGTAGATAGACCTAATTGGAGTAGATAGATCTTAATTGGAGTAGATAGATCTAATTGGAGTAGATAAATCTAATTAGAGTAGATAGATCTTAATTGGAGTAGATAGATCTAATTGGAGTAGATAGCTCTAATTAGAGTAGATAGATCTTAATTGGAGTAGATAGATCTAATTGGAGTAGATAGATCTAATTCGAGTAGATATATCTTAATTGGAGTAGATAGATCTAATTGGAGTATATAGCTATAATTAGAGTAGATAGATCTGAATTGGAGTAGATAGATCTAATTGGAGTAGATAGATCTAATTGGAGTAGATAGATCTTAATTGGAGTAGATAGATCTCATTGGAGTAGATAGCTCTAATTAGAGTAGATAGATCTTAATTGGAGTAGATAGATCTAATTGGAGTAGATAGATCTTAATTGGAGTAGATAGATCTAATTGGAGTAGATAACACTAATTAGAGTAGATAGATCTTAATTGGAGTATATAGAGCTAATTGGAGTATATAGATCTTAATTGGAGTAGATAGATCTAATTGGAGTAGATAGTACTAATTAGAGTAGATAGATCTTAATTGGAGTAGATAGCTCTAATTGGAGTAGATGGATATAATTGGAGTAGATAGAGCTAATTGGAGTAGATAGATCTAATTGGAGTATATAGATCTAATTGCAGTAGATAGCTCTAATTGGAGTAGATAGATCTTAATTGGAGTAGATAGATCTTAATTGGAGTAGATAGCTCTAATTGGAGTATATAGATCTTAATTGGAGTAGATAGATCTTAATTGGAGTAGATAGAGCTAATTGGAGTAGATAGCTCTAATTGGAGTAGATAGATCTTAATTGGAGTAGATAGATCTAATTGGAGTAGATAGATCTAATTGGAGTAGATAGCACTAATTAGAGTAGATAGATCTTAATTGGAATATATAGCTCTAATTAGAGTAGATAGATCTAATTGGAGTAGATAGATCTAATTGGAGTAGATAGATCTTAATTGGAGTAGACAGATCTTAATTGGAGAAGATAGATATAATTGGAGTAGATAGCTCTAATTAGATTAGATAGATCTAATTGGAGTAGATAGATCTTAATTGGAGTAGATAGATCTAATTGGAGTAAATAGATCTTAATTGGAGTAGATAGATCTAATTGGAGTAGATAGATCTTAATTGGAGTAGATAGATCTTAATTGGAGTAGATAGATCATAATTGGAGTAGATAGATCTAATTGGAGTAGATAGCTCTAATTAGAGTAGATAGATCTTAATTGGAGTAGATAGATCTTAATTGGAGTAGATAGCTCTAATTAGAGTAGATAGATCTTAATTGGAGTAGATAGATCTTAATTGAAGTAGATAGCTCTAATTAGAGCTATCTACTCTAATTAGAGCTTAATTGGAGTAGATAGATCTAATTGGAGTAGATAGATCTTAATAGAAGTAGATAGATCTAAGTGGAGTAGATAGATCTTAATTGGAGTAGATAGATTTTAATTGGAGTATATAGATCTAATTGGAGTAAATAGCTCTAATTGGAGTAGATAGATCTAATTGGAGTAGATAGATCTTAATTAGAGTAGATAGATCTTAATTGGAGTAGATAGATCTAATTGGAGTAGATAGATCTAATTGGAGTAGATAGATCTTAATTGGAGTAGATAGATCTAATTGGAGTAGATAGCTCTAATTAGAGTAGATAGATCTTAATTGGAGTAGATAGATCTAATTGGAGTAGATAGATCTAATTAGAGTAGATATATCTTATTTGGAGTAGATAGATCTAATTGGAGTAGATAGCTCTAATTAGAGTAGATAGATCTTAATTGGAGTATATAGATCTAATTGGAGTAGATAGATCTTAATTAGAGTAGATAGATCTAATTGGAGTAGATAGCACTAATTAGAGTAGATAGATCTTAATTGGAGTATATAGATCTAATTGTAGTAGATAGATCTAATTGGAGTAGATAGATCTAATTGGAGTACATAGATCTTAATTGGAGTAGATAGCACTAATTAGAGTAGACAGATCTTAATTGGAATATTTCGATCTAATTGAAGTATATAGATCTAATTGGAGTAGATAGCTCTAATTGGAATAGATAGATCTTAATTGGAGTAGATAGATCTTAATTGGAGTAGATAGATCTAATTGGCGTAGATAGATCTTAATTGGAGTAGATATATCTTATTGGAGTATATAGATCTAATTGGAGTAGATAGATCTTAATTGGAGTAGATAGCTCTAATTGGAGTAGATGGATATAATTGGAGTAGATAGAGCTAATTGGAGTAGATAGATCTAATTGGAGTATATAGATCTAATTGCAGTAGATAGCTCTAATTGGAGTAGATAGATCTTAATTGGAGTAGATAGATCTTAATTGGAGTAGATAGCTCTAATTGGAGTATATAGATCTTAATTGGAGTAGATAGATCTTAATTGGAGTAGATAGATCTAATTGGAGTAGATAGATCTAATTGGAGTAGATAGCACTAATTAGAGTAGATAGATCTTAATTGGAATATATAGCTCTAATTAGAGTAGATAGATCTAATTGGAGTAGATAGATCTAATTGGAGTAGATAGATCTTAATTGGAGTAGACAGATCTTAATTGGAGAAGATAGATATAATTGGAGTAGATAGCTCTAATTAGATTAGATAGATCTAATTGGAGTAGATAGATCTTAATTGGAGTAGATAGATCTAATTGGAGTAAATAGATCTTAATTGGAGTAGATAGATCTAATTGGAGTAGATAGATCTTAATTGGAGTAGATAGATCTTAATTGGAGTAGATAGATCTTAATTGAAGTAGATAGCTCTAATTAGAGCTATCTACTCTAATTAGAGCTTAATTGGAGTAGATAGATCTAATTGGAGTAGATAGATCTTAATAGAAGTAGATAGATCTAAGTGGAGTAGATAGATCTTAATTGGAGTAGATAGATTTTAATTTGAGTATATAGATCTAATTGGAGTAAATAGCTCTAATTGGAGTAGATAGATCTAATTGGAGTAGATAGATCTTAATTAGAGTAGATAGATCTTAATTGGAGTAGATAGATCTAATTGGAGTAGATAGATCTTAATTGGAGTAGATAGATCTAATTGGAGTAGATAGCTCTAATTAGAGTAGATAGATCTTAATTGGAGTAGATAGATCTAATTGGAGTAGATAGATCTAATTGGAGTAGATATATCTTATTTGGAGTAGATAGATCTAATTGGAGTAGATAGCTCTAATTAGAGTAGATAGATCTTAATTGGAGTATATAGATCTAATTGGAGTAGATAGATCTTAATTAGAGTAGATAGATCTAATTGGAGTAGATAGCACTAATTAGAGTAGATAGATCTTAATTGGAGTATATAGATCTAATTGTAGTAGATAGATCTAATTGGAGTAGATAGATCTAATTGGAGTACATAGATCTTAATTGGAGCAGATAGCACTAATTAGAGTAGACAGATCTTAATTGGAATATATCGATCTAATTGAAGTATATAGATCTAATTGGAGTAGATAGCTCTAATTGGAATAGATAGATCTTAATTGGAGTAGATAGATCTTAATTGGAGTAGATAGATCTAATTGGCGTAGATAGATCTTAATTGGAGTAGATATATCTTATTGGAGTATATAGATCTAATTGGAGTAGATAGATCTTAATTGGAGTAGATAGCTCTAATTGGAGTAGATGGATATAATTGGAGTAGATAGAGCTAATTGGAGTAGATAGATCTAATTGGAGTATATAGATCTAATTGCAGTAGATAGCTCTAATTGGAGTAGATAGATCTTAATTTGAGTAGATAGATCTTAATTGGAGTAGATAGCTCTAATTGGAGTATATAGATCTTAATTGGAGTAGATAGATCTTAATTGGAGTAGATAGAGCTAATTGGAGTAGATAGCTCTAATTGGAGTAGATAGATCTTAATTGGAGTAGATAGATCTAATTGGAGTAGATAGATCTAATTGGAGTAGATAGCACTAATTAGAGTAGATAGATCTTAATTGGAATATATAGCTCTAATTAGAGTAGATAGATCTAATTGGAGTAGATAGATCTAATTGGAGTAGATAGATCTTAATTGGAGTAGACAGATCTTAATTGGAGAAGATAGATATAATTGGAGTAGAGAGCTCTAATTAGATTAGATAGATCTAATTGGAGTAGATAGATCTTAATTGGAGTAGATAGATCTAATTGGAGTAAATAGATCTTAATTAGAGTAGATAGATCTAATTGGAGTAGATAGATCTTAATTGGAGTAGATAGATCTTAATTGGAGTAGATAGATCATAATTGGAGTAGATAGATCTAATTGGAGTAGATAGCTCTAATTAGAGTAGATAGATCTTAATTGGAGTAGATAGATCTTAATTGGAGTAGATAGCTCTAATTAGAGTAGATAGATCTTAATTGGAGTAGATAGATCTTAATTGAAGTAGATAGCTCTAATTAGAGCTATCTACTCTAATTAGAGCTTAATTGGAGTAGATAGATCTAATTGGAGTAGACAGATCTTAATAGAAGTAGATAGATCTAAGTGGAGTAGATAGATCTTAATTGGAGTAGATAGATTTTAATTGGAGTATATAGATCTAATTGGAGTAAATAGCTCTAATTGGAGTAGATAGATCTAATTGGAGTAGATAGATCTTAATTAGAGTAGATAGATCTTAATTGGAGTAGATAGATCTAATTGGAGTAGATAGATCTAATTGGAGTAGATAGATCTTAATTGGAGTAGATAGATCTAATTGGAGTAGATAGCTCTAATTAGAGTAGATAGATCTTAATTGGAGTAGATAGATCTAATTGGAGTAGATAGATCTAATTGGAGTAGATATATCTTATTTGGAGTAGATAGATCTAATTGGAGTAGATAGCTCTAATTAGAGTAGATAGATCTTAATTGGAGTATATAGATCTAATTGGAGTAGATAGATCTTAATTAGAGTAGATAGATCTAATTGGATTAGATAGCACTAATTAGAGTAGATAGATCTTAATTGGAGTATATAGATCTAATTGGAGTAGATAGATCTAATTGGAGTAGATAGATCTAATTGGAGTACATAGATCTTAATTGGAGCAGATAGCACTAATTAGAGTAGACAGATCTTAATTGGAATATATAGATCTAATTGAAGTATATAGATCTAATTGGAGTAGATAGCTCTAATTGGAATAGATAGATCTTAATTGGAGTAGATAGATCTTAATTGGAGTAGATAGATCTAATTGGCGTAGATAGATCTTAATTGGAGTAGATATATCTTATTGGAGTATATAGATCTAATTGGAGTAGATAGATCTTAATTGGAGTAGATAGCTCTAATTGGAGTAGATGGATATAATTGGAGTAGATAGAGCTAATTGGAGTAGATAGATCTAATTGGAGTATATAGATCTAATTGCAGTAGATAGCTCTAATTGGAGTAGATAGATCTTAATTGGAGTAGATAGATCTTAATTGGAGTAGATAGCTCTAATTGGAGTATATAGATCTTAATTGGAGTAGATAGATCTTAATTGGAGTAGATAGAGCTAATTGGAGTAGATAGCTCTAATTGGAGTAGATAGATCTTAATTGGAGTAGATAGATCTAATTGGAGTAGATAGATCTAATTGGAGTAGATAGCACTAATTAGAGTAGATAGATCTTAATTGGAATATATAGCTCTAATTAGAGTAGATAGATCTAATTGGAGTAGATAGATCTAATTGGAGTAGATAGATCTTAATTGGAGTAGACAGATCTTAATTGGAGAAGATAGATATAATTGGAGTAGATAGCTCTAATTAGATTAGATAGATCTAATTGGAGTAGATAGATCTTAATTGGAGTAGATAGATCTAATTGGAGTAAATAGATCTTAATTGGAGTAGATAGATCTAATTGGAGTAGATAGATCTTAATTGGAGTAGATAGATCTTAATTGGAGTAGATAGATCTTAATTGAAGTAGATCTAATTGGAGTAGATAGATCTTAATTGGAGTAGATAGATCTTAATTGGAGTAGATAGATCATAATTGGAGTAGATAGATCTAATTGGAGTAGATAGCTCTAATTAGAGTAGATAGATCTTAATTGGAGTAGATAGATCTTAATTGGAGTAGATAGCTCTAATTAGAGTAGATAGATCTTAATTGGAGTAGATAGATCTTAATTGAAGTAGATAGCTCTAATTAGAGCTATCTACTCTAATTAGAGCTTAATTGGAGTAGATAGATCTAATTGGAGTAGACAGATCTTAATAGAAGTAGATAGATCTAAGTGGAGTAGATAGATCTTAATTGGAGTAGATAGATTTTAATTGGAGTATATAGATCTAATTGGAGTAAATAGCTCTAATTGGAGTAGATAGATCTAATTGGAGTAGATAGATCTTAATTAGAGTAGATAGATCTTAATTGGAGTAGATAGATCTAATTGGAGTAGATAGATCTAATTGGAGTAGATAGATCTTAATTGGAGTAGATAGATCTAATTGGAGTAGATAGCTCTAATTAGAGTAGATAGATCTTAATTGGAGTAGATAGATCTAATTGGAGTAGATAGATCTAATTGGAGTAGATATATCTTATTTGGAGTAGATAGATCTAATTGGAGTAGATAGCTCTAATTAGAGTAGATAGATCTTAATTGGAGTATATAGATCTAATTGGAGTAGATAGATCTTAATTAGAGTAGATAGATCTAATTGGATTAGATAGCACTAATTAGAGTAGATAGATCTTAATTGGAGTATATAGATCTAATTGGAGTAGATAGATCTAATTGGAGTAGATAGATCTAATTGGAGTACATAGATCTTAATTGGAGCAGATAGCACTAATTAGAGTAGACAGATCTTAATTGGAATATATAGATCTAATTGAAGTATATAGATCTAATTGGAGTAGATAGCTCTAATTGGAATAGATAGATCTTAATTGGAGTAGATAGATCTTAATTGGAGTAGATAGATCTAATTGGCGTAGATAGATCTTAATTGGAGTAGATATATCTTATTGGAGTATATAGATCTAATTGGAGTAGATAGATCTTAATTGGAGTAGATAGATCTACCTATCGCCCGGTTCACACTCCACCCACGTCTATTGAACAGATTAAGAGGCTCATCCCTTGTTCCCTGTTTAGGATCTGGTTTCCAGCTTTATCTTTTCCAATATTCTCACTTTTTTTTTCAATTGGAGTAGATAGATCTATCTATCGCTCGGTTCACACTCCACCCACGTTTATTGAACAGGTTAAGAGGTTCAGCCCTTTTTCCCTGTTTAGGATGTGTTTTCCGGCTTTATCTTTTCCAATCTTTTCACTATTACGTAGCCCCCTGCACATCAGTGGCGTTACCGCCTTACGATTAAAAAAAAAAGAAAAAAAAGAAGAACGATATACCCGGGGTGCCGAGGAAAAAAATAAGAAAGAATGAGAGTCAAGGAGATGATAGATGTCAGTTGACGTTGCATTTACATTTGTGGAGATAGTTTATCAAGGAAGCAAGTATATTAAAAGAAGTCCCACAAAGAAACGCGATAAAAGAAGTTGTTACAGTAGAAGAGACGTTACATTTAACTATTTTGACAGTAAAATATTAAGACCTTGTTGCCAGTCAAGTTGCTGAAGTAAATTCATGTAAAGAGGGCGCAAGGGAGCTAAGTTAGTCGGAGCAGAAACCAAGAAAATACTTTTAGATAAGACAGGCGAAAACCACATTTCGTCGGTGAAAAAGTGACTACACTCGTGCTACCAGGTCAGGACTGATTACATTGCAGATTCTTCTTTAGATTCTGTCGAGAACCTGAGATGAATAGTAGAGGCCTCGAATCATTTATGTTGTTTAAAATTTGCTATATTTATAAAAGTGTGACCAGTATTAGACACAGAGTAATTGTAGATATAGACAGCATGGATTGAGGAATCTACAATTGCATGATGACTGTTAGTTTTCCGTTTCAGTTCAATCTCCAAGACATGGTCAGAAGATTGCACTGAAGCGTAGGAGGGTCCATTCATGCATGATACCCTCACTCATTAGGGCTGGTTTTCTAGCCTACGTTAAAATGACAAATTCGTTGAGCTAAAACTGTCAGCGCTCCAAATCTACCCCAATATCGAGCACTTTAGGACAAAAAATGACTTGCTAAAATAACTTTTAGCAGCAAAATTACGGAAAAAAATCAACAGTTGCGCTAAACATCATCATAACTCAGCACTATATATATATATATCGATAAATCCAAAAAAGAAGCTTTTTAATGCTAGAATCCTAAAAAAAAAACCAAAAAAAACTATTAATATAAGTGTTTTAATTAAAGACTAAAAAATAATCAAGACAAGAGTGCTTAATGTATATAAAAGCATTTATTTACAGAGCCAATATATATTTTTATATATATATAAAACATTATGATCGTATGATCATATATATATATATATATATATATATATATATCGGGTGTCTAACCGTACTGATGAACTGTGATACAGCCAAACCAGCCTGAATGCGGAGACTATATATATATATATATCCGAGTGAATAAGAAACAACGAGAAATTTACAGTGCTCGATATATAATTTAGAGCAGTGAATATTTATTATAAATATTTTGGAACATGTACAATTTTTTTATATTATCCACTACAAAGTGTACATTTTGTTTCGACATTGAAATTACAATGTCTCATCAGGTGGTGCGGGAAAGAATGGAAGGCCTCTTCTCTTATATTTGGCGAGTTGTGTGTGGGATGTTGGTAGGGATTAGCGATAAGGGAATATGTCTTGTAAATTGTCCGTTAGAATTTCGGAAAAAGTGAGGTGGGTAGGGAATGTAGTTGATTAATGAAAGTGTCGAGAATTTTGTAGACAGATTTAACATTAGAATATTGGAGTAGATAGACTAATCTATCGCCCGGTTCACACTCCACCCACGTCTATTGAACAGGTGAAGAGGCTCATCCCTTGTTCTCTGTTTAGGATGTGGTTTCCGGCTTTCTCTTTTCTAATCTTTTCACTCTTACGTAGCCCCCTTCACATCAGTGGCGTTAGCGCCTTGCTCGGGGTGATATGATTAAATATATATATATATATATATATATATATATATATATATATATATACACACACATATATATATATCTATATCTATATATATATATATATATATATATATATATATATATATGATAAAGAATAATAATGAAACGTTTGTCAATTTAACAGGTTTAAATTTTGATAAAGATTTGTCAGAGATTGAAAAATAGAAAAAAAAAAAGAAATTATCGTATTTTCAATTCTTTTTACTGTTTGAATTTTATTGATCAGAAATGTATCCTGTGCTTTATAACCGAAAATAATTCTATATATATATATATATATATATATATATATATATATATATATAAGTTTGTAGAAATTGTAATTTTTCTATTAATTATCAGTTGATAATATGTATTCGTAATTGTACATATGTCTAGTCGGGGAAGTGCTGTTGCTTTCACATTTGTGTTGTATGTATTTTATTTCTCAGCTGTATTTCTCTTTCTAATTTTGTGTGTTAATGTATGTCTTAGATATACATAAGGAAAATTCGTTAACAATGGATTCAATACAGGCTAGCTATGTAATGTAATGTTTTTTGACGTTCGTATATAGGTGGCAACAATGCTATTATTAAGCTTTCAAAGTATTTTCACCTTAATGAATTATGGCATTTTTAATTATGGTAGCATCAGTGAAATTGAATTTGTGTCTATTTTTTGCGTATTACGAGTTTAAATAAAAAAAAATTATCTATTTATTATACCCTTCTTAAACATTTTCGCATTTTAAATACCGGCATTTAAATTACTGGTGAATGTATTTTCCTGCCGATTTTCTTGTACCTGGTGATAAATATTCTAGTCTTAGGGAAAATTAATTTAATTTTCTCGGAGGGCATAAGAACGAACCTGGACATAAATTTGGTTTGTTGTGGTGCAGTGGATAACGGCTCGGAAAGAGAAATCGGGCAGCCAATTTCGAATTCCAGTTGAATTCATTGCATTCACTTAGTTAATTCGCCTTGATAGCTCTCAATTCTTTTTTTTCTTCTGCGCTGATACCGGGGATTAATCTCGCAATATTTTAAGTCAATGTGGTACAGTGGATATCGGCTCGGAATGAGAAACCGGGGAGCCGAGTTCGAATTCCAGTTGAATCCATTGTATTCACTTACGCGCAAATACTCTTGGGAAAGGTATTAATCCGTCTCTTCCTTCCAGTTATGGGTTAAATAGCAGGACAGATTGGGTTCTAGAGCCTTGGTCGGCAACCAGTCTACCGCAGAAAGCAATTTGCAACCTACTGCAGGATAATCTTCTGCCCAGTCAGTCATGTTTCTTTCGAGACATGATCGCCCAAGCGTGTTTCACGTATAGCACTTAACTGTCTGACTGAATGCCATTCTAATTCAATCTTAACATAACTGAGAAATAACTCAGAGTAATCAAGAACCTCTAGTAGCAGTAAACCGCCTGTATACGAACAGCAAACGAATTCAGCAGATATACAAAGATAGAAATGGGTGTAAGAAAAGGATGTGTCTTTTCACTGGATCTAATTAACATACAGCGAGACAATTATGAAAACTCTAGACGTCATGCCAGGATTTGTCATTGGCAGCCACAATCTGAAAAATATAAGATACGCAGATGCAGTGATAATAGCAGACGGGGAAAAGAAACTAGAAAACCTCATTGACAAAGTAGCTGAAAGAAAACTGAATGCATAGTCATCAGTAAGAAGAGGAGCCAGAAATGCAAACTACAGGTGGATGATATTAAAATCAAGCAGGCACATAAAATTAGATATTTGGAAAGTGTTCTAACAAACGATGGAAAATGCGAAACCGAGATTCATGGCCAAGGATGCATTTCAAAAGGTGGGTGGAGTACTGAGAGGCAAGAAAATTATGCTAGAAACCAAAAAAGAAATACTGGTTAATTATGTGATGTCTGTTCTTCAACATGTCAGTGACACGGTGTTATATATATATATATATATACTCCTTCTGAGTATATATAGGGTGTCCATAAAGTCTGGGTGCACTTTAAAAATTTATAACTTTTTTTTTTTTTTTTTATAAGCGTTTCACCCCGAGCAAGGCATGTCACTGCCACTACTGTACAGGGGGCTACGTAGAGTGGAGAAAGGCTGATTAAATATAGGAAATGACAGAGGGTGGGTGATAGGCGGGTAAGGATACCGAGAATGAGGGTTGGGTAGATGAGTGTTGTGAGAATAGTTGGGAGTTAGTGTGATAGGAGGTGTCTATTGACCCTACATTTAAACACCTGGAGATTGTAACTGTCGGGAAAGCAGACTTGTGGAAGAGAGTTCCACAGGCGGGAAGCGCGAGAAAAGAAGCTGTTGGAGTAGAATTTACGGTTACATCTTATTTGTTTAACTGTAAAAGGGTGGGACCTAGTTGCTAATCTAGTATCTCGTGTAAATTCGTGCTTAGGCGGCACCAGTGATCTAAGCTCATCGGAGCAGAAGCCATGAAAGTACTTGTAGAAGAGGCACAGGGAAGCCACATCACGCCGGTATTTATATTTGTAATATAAATAATCTGTAAAAAATGTTATAATGTTTAATGTACCTAGTTTTAAGTATAGTTATTGAATAATTCTTTACCACAAAACTTGCAACAATTTTTACATAAGTAATCAGATGGGTCGGAAATGATGGACCATTTTATTAGCCTCAACGTTCACCAGATTTGACTCCATTAAATTTTTTAATGTGAAAACAATTGTGTATGTAACCAAACCTACTTCATATGAAACTTTGAAAGATAAAATAACTAATGTGATTCCAGGCATTACTGTAAATCAGTTGGCAAATGTTTTCCGTTGACGGCAAAATCGTATTACCCTTTGAATTGCTAATGATGGAGAACATGTGGAAACTTGAATAAAAGTTCAATAAAACCTTAAAAAATATATTTTTCCTATCGTGATGCGTTACCCATTATATCAAAATACAAGGTGTCCATAAAGTCTGGGTGCACTTTAAAAATTATAACTTTATTTGTATTTATAATATCTGTAAAAAATGTTATAAAGTTTAATGTACCTAGTTTTAAGTATAGCCATTGAATATTTCTTTACCACAAAATTCACAATAATTTTTAGATAAATAAAAAAAATATGACCTGCAAAATCGTATTACCCTTTGTATTGCTAATGATGGATGACATGTGGAAAGTTAAATAAAATTTAAATAAAACTTTAGAAAATATAGGTTTATTTCTTTCTAATCTTTTTTTACATATTATTACTATCGCAAATATAAATAAAGTTATAAAGTTTTTAAAATGCACACGAGCTTCATGGACACCCTGTATTTATTCTTGAAAACACTTCTGTTTATTTGAGCGCAACGTAGTCTGGGTCAATCAATGACAATTGTTCGACTACTGCATTAACTACGATGTCGAATGATGACGGAAATTAAACTTTATATATTCAGCGGTTTCAATGCGACCTTTATGACAATTATTCTCAATTTTCTTCGGCGATGATTAAACTTTTCAAATCATATATCCTTTTATATTTCAGTTGCGTCACAGAAATATATTACACATGCCTCTTCATGGCTTTATTGATTTGTTTGGATGATATTTTTTTTACATTCTGGTACTATTGGCATGGTCACTGAAGCTGAGTAGATTATTACGAGATAGGAAATTTTTACTGGAAACAAAGAAGAGAATACTGGATTGTTATATATTGTCTGCCTTTTAAAATAGCCGCTAATTCTGGAAAATCTGGAAAAAAATGAAGGAGAGACTTTAAGCAACCGAAATGTGGTTGCATAGAAGAATTCTGAGGATACCATAGTCAGAATACGTGAGCAACCCGAGGTTTTGTAGAGAATGGACAAAGGAACTTATTCTTAACATCAAGATAAGACAAGTGGTGCAGTGGATATCGGTTCGGAACGACAAATAGGTGAGCCGAATTCGAATTCCAGATGAATTTCTTGCATTCACTTACGCACAAATACCCTTGGAAAAGGTATTAATCTGTTTCTTCCCTCCAGTTATGGGTTAAATAATAGGACAATTTTGTTTCTATAGCCGATCGCAGAAAGCAATGACAACCTACTGCGGAATAATCTTCTGCTCAGTCACGCATGGCACTGAATGAGGAAGGAGGGCATGGAGAACACGATTCTCACGAGACGCATAGAGGGGAAGAGAAACAAAGGAAACAGCACATGACATACTTGATGAACTTGAACAGATGGAAAGTGGAGCGGAATAACAGAAAGATTATTAAGAGCAACAAGGGATAGGTTGATGTGGAAGACCATGATCGCTTACGTCCGGAAGGAACACGAAAACAAGTGGATTTCGATTATGGCTCCCATGAAGAACGTGCAAACTACAAGTAATTAACTATTATCTTTGCTTACTCTTTTTGTTTCCTGGCTTCGTTAAAAAAAAAGTCATCGATAGTCGAGCGAGACTTTTATTTTCTCTGTCAGATCTTTACTCTGTTTCTCCGAGAAGGCTATTGCAATAATCCTTTGTGGAATTAGATTCGGCGAGAAAATAATTCCTGTCTACTAAACTCTATTCAAAACTCAAATCCGATTTTCTTTGAAAATTGCCTCCGTCGACGCCCTGGTCTTCGTCTTCATGGCGATTTCTGGACAAATTTAGAACCGGTTTGTACGAAAATGAATTTCGCACGTTTCTATTAGTTTTTGTTTTATTTAATTTTTTTTTTTTTTGTGTATTTTATTTTTATTTTTGCATTGATTGCCTCATTTATTTGTGAATGTCAACTTGCATTTTCAAAGCTCCCAAGACGCATGCAAATTAACGTGAACTATTTTCGGCAAAAGCAAATGTTTATTCAAATCTTTCAAATTGATTTGTTTAAAAACGTCTGGAAGCGAATTTATATGTCTTTAGGAAGATCACAGTTTCGCACTGTTGAAGAGTTGAAATGTCATTAACTTTTGCGCTTTCGTCTTTGGGAATAAAAAAACAAATCCAATGATTTCTTTCAGTCAGGAATTTTGATTCAGGACACGAAATGGTTAGACAAAGGAATAGAAGTCTTTGAAGATTTTAAAGAATTCATTAAAATAAAAAAGACTTACTGAAATGAAAGTCTGAGATAGAATTCTAAGATGCACTATTTATTCGCCTCTTTTATTTTGCGAGGTAAAAATTTAAACAACACTCATATATGATCCAAGAAAGTGAACTAAAATGAATATAATACAATTCTTCTTTTTCTTCTTCTTTTATGTGCCTTGTCCTTTCAGGACGTAGGCGATCATGGTCTTCCATGCCTCCCTTTTCCTGGTGGTTCATAGCACGCTTTCTCTTGTTACACCACGCAACCCCCGATCTGCCATCCACCTCCTCAGGCCCGTCAAGTATATTGCATGCTGCTTCCCCCTGTCTCTCTTTCCTTCTATCTGACCTGTGAGTATCAGATTCTCCAAGCCCTCCTTTCTCATTGCATGTCCCAGGAACTTCAGCTGTTTCTTACTGATGCTCAGTATGAATTTCCTTTTTGTTTCCATCATTTCTAGGACCTCATCATTGCTCACATGCTCGATCCATAATATTCGCAGCATCCTTCCGTAGAACTACATTTCAGCTGCTTCAAGTTTTCCTTCATCTTTGGGGATATTTTCCAGCATTCACTACCATATTGAAGAACTGATATCACATAGCAATCCAATATTCTTTTCTTTGTTTCTAGTAAAGTGTTCTGTGTCTTAAAACTTTACTCAACTTCTGGAATACGTCTTTCGCCATGCCAATTCGCCTTCGGATCTCTGTGTCACACTTCCCGTCTTCTGTTAGAACACTTCCCAGGTATTTAAATTTTAGTACCTGCTTGATTTTTGTACCTCCCAATTGTATTTGACATTTTGGGCTATCATGCATTCGTTTTTTGTGGATTAGCCGAATGATTGTGTCTTTCTATGTTTTCTGAACATGGATTCTTCAAAATGACAAGAGCTACCTATTCATTTATATTAAAAAACTAAAATCTCCTCATAGATAGATAGATAGATAGATAGATAGATAGATAGATAGATAGATTTTTTCTCACCGTTAGCACGAATCGTAGATTTATGTACAACGCAATCTTCAGGTGCTGAGTAGAGCTGCTTTAAATAGAAACCATAATGTTTTTAGTGGAATAGTTTAAGTTGGGATCTTCCATATTCCGACACCGGTTAAGATACGATGCATGTATACATTTATTACGCCTATAATAGTGTTCGATTAATCGGAAGAAATTATGGATATAAGACATTAATATTCAGCGCTGGCATTATATAAATTAGTGTTCGATGCAATATAACAGAGCTACTAAGTGTATATTAATAAATATACATTTTTCCTCACCGGCACTGCAAATAGAACCACACGAGTGCTCAACAATAGGAAAACCTCACTACCTCTTTTAATACATGAATTTGAGGTTCTCATGTCATCTGCGGACAAAGCTGAGTGCTTTGCCCGCACATTCTCATCCAAATCCACATTTGACTCTTCCGGAGTACACCCGCCCGACTTCCCTATTGGAACTGAGGCCAAACTGCACGACGTATATATTACCCCGACAGTATTTTCCCGGGTAATTTCAAAACTCGACCCCCATAAGGCGTGTGGAGACGATGGAATCCCGGCGATAGTCCTTAAGAGGTGTGCTCCTGAACTTTCCGCTGTCCTCTCTAAACTATTTAACTACTGCCTTTCTGCTTCCTGCTTTCCTACATGCTGGAAGTTCTCTTCAGTCGTTCCTGTATTTAAGAATTGTGGTGAACCCTCGGACCCATCCAACTATCGTCCTATCAGTCTTCTACTGATATTCGGGAAAGTATTCGAGGCCATAATCAATGCTGAAATAGTTCATCATCTCACCGCCCACAAACTCTTCTCTGACAGGCAATATGGATTCCGCTTTGCCAGGTCCACGGCCGACCTGCTAACAACCGTAACGGAGTACATGCTACAGGCCCTTGATGAGTCTGACGAGACTCGCGCGGTTGCTCTGGATATCTCCAAGGCTTTCGACAGGGTTTGGCACCCTGGCCTCCTATGCAAACTACGGGGTTACGGTATTACCAGTCGCCTGCTTGACCTAATCCGATCTTTCTTAAATAACCGCAAAATGAAGGTCGTTTTGAATGGGCGTGCCTCTTCGTCCTACAGCACAAATGCTGGTGTCCCACAGGGCTCTATCCTGGGCCCGACGCTCTTCCTTATTTTCATCAACGACCTCCCAGATGAGATCAAGTCCCAAGTAGGCATCTACGCAGATGACACTACAATATACTCCCGTACCAGAAAGAAACCTGTCGTGGCGGACAGACATAATCTCGCTGCTGACCTTGAACGGGATCTACACACTGTGGTGAACTGGGGCAAGAAGTGGCTTGTCAACTTCAATTCGTGTAAGACAAAGCTGTTGTCTGTCAACCATTACAGGCAACCTCTCCTGCCTCCCATAAGCATGGAACAAGCGATTCTCCCGGAGAGCAATACACTATGCCTCCTCGGACTTACCCTCTCCTCAGACCTCAAATGGAACCACTATATTGAATCCAGAGCAAAATCTACTGCTAAGAAGGTTGGGTCACTATGTCGATCCAGGATGTTTTTTCCGCCTGAATCCATCCTGCATATTTACAAGTCAACCATCCGGCCGTGCATGGAGTATTGCTGCCATTTATGGTCAGGCGCCCCTGCCATTCTCCTCAGTGTTCTTGACAGGCTCCAAAGGAGAGTTTGTAATGTGATAGGTACTGATCTGGCGGCTCGACGGCAGCCACTTCCCCACCGTCTAAATGTGGCCTCCCTTTGTCTCTTCTATGAATACTTTCATGGCTTCTGCTCGGACGAACTTAAGTCACAGGTGCCTCCTCAGCAGGTGTTTATTCGTGCAACCAGACTGGCAACTGAGTCCCACCCATTCACAGTCAGGTTAGCCAAATGCAGACGACAATTCTACTCCTGCAGCTTCTTCTCTCGCACTTCCCGCCTGTTGAACTCGTTCCGTATTCTTGCTTTCATGACGGCTACAACCTACAGAAATTTAAATGCAAAGTCAATACTCATCTACTAACCACTGGAATCTAGCTCTCTTCCCACCCCTGTATAACCTTCCTTTTCTCTCCACCTATGTATCTGTCATCGCACCTGCTTTCTCAGCTTTCTATTGCTCCTTTCTAACTAGTTTGTACTCCCCACTCTTTTCTAATTAATGTTTTTTACAGTTATGTAGCCCCCTGCACGTCAGTGGCATTTCTGCCTTGCTCGGGGTGAAATGATTAAAAAACAAAACAAAAAAAAACTCAATTTATTTTATTAAAGTCAATATGGCTACGTTGTGAAGCAAACTCTCTCGATATCTGAAGATTGCCTTGTGTCTGAAACTTCAAATACTGGTATCAGGGAGGACATATATCTTATATATATATATATATATATATATATATATATATATATATATATATATAGTCATCCGCAGACAAATCTCTTTCGCTGTGTCACAGCTCATCAGTACGGTTAGATATCCAATTGCTTTTAGACAGGATTGAAACCCGACTGAACAGACATCAGTCGGCGATTCTGAGCAGATTCTACCTCTGAGCTATGGGCGCTCGGTAGAAGAAGGCAGACTTTTAGCGTGTGATATACCATAGTATTACGCTAGTAACTGAGAGTGTTCTAATTTATTACTGAATAGAGTAGACTAGAGTAGCTACTGTTTTTTCAAAGTCTGCCATTCTTCCAGTGTGCTCAATCAGGGTCTGATACGTATATATATATATATATATATATCCTGCGTATGACATATAAACCCATGTCTTTTCTGGCCCGGAGGGGAAGTACTTGTTGGGATTTACTCTATGGGTCAAATAGTCTGCGTGTGCGTCTGAGTGTACCTGTTTGTTTTGTGAACACATTTCATGTATGTGTGTGCAGGTGTGGGGAAGCTATGTGAATATATATTTTGAACGTGTGATGGTGCATCGTGCGTGCGTGTGTATGTGTGTGTGTGTGTGTGTGAGAGAGAGAGAGAGAGAGAGAGAGAGAGAGAAAGAGAGAGGGCTTTAAGAAGCCATAGGAAAGTCATCATGGACGCTTCCAAGCCACCAGCACTCGTACCAGAGGCGGCAAACTCTGACATCAAAATTCCTTATGTATATGATGTGGTCCACCATGCACTACCAAATGTATTTAAGGCCCCGGGGGGGGTCAAAGTCCGTGATAATATAACAAACGATCATCACAAACACCTAACGCGTGGCATACAGTGCACCTGTATAGGCGATGTTGTTTTGATGGAGAGATTGTGCTTTGCGCTGCTTAAGCAACTGACCGCTTTAAACAGATCTTAGTGCAGGTTGATCGTTAACTGGAGGGCTAATTGTTCAGGACGAATGCATGCAGGACAGAAATCCCAAGCATAATTGTAAAACGAAGGACACCTCATGATCCTCATTTATTATTTACAATAAGAGAGTCCACCATCCCGTTACGCAGATAGCTCAGTGCTAAGATGTTTAATTAGTTGGATTTCGATCCCGGCTTGAAACCCAAAACGGATAATCTGGCTGTGATGCATACATACACTCTTGAAAATCAATTGAAACGACTGCTTTAGATTACTTTCTTTCACCATGCAGTCAGTTTTAGACCCACTGGAGTGAAAGGGTATAACTGATTTTTATCTTTTTCTCAGATTCGGTCAGTGATGTGCAGAATGAATTTATTTTCGGGGTGTAAGATGAAATTTGTTCTGCCTCGAAAAATATTGTGTCATCCGTGATTTTTATCACGCCATGACACTATTGTCCCGACTGTCGATTAGTTGTCCTATGACCATCGTCTGCGATGGGCGTTACTTCAAGGTAAATATGAAAACTGCAACGTTGCACGAACAGCATTACAGAAAGATCACGGATATTGTTCGTGTCAGTTTTCTCACCGGTGAGACTTATCATCAAGGCGTAGACAAAAACTAGATCCATCACTCTAAAACGTACGGGAAAATGAAGTCGAAAGAGAGCAAAAAGGCCAAGAGACGTTGTAAACATGATCAGGGAACGTATAGAAGATATTGGAAAGAAATTATTTGTTTTGTTTAAGTTAAATGGTCGAAAAGAAGGAGGACTAGTTTTTTTGTATTGGCTATATTATTAGAATTAATGTTATTATTTCTAACAAGATGGGGTCCTCTACATTATTCAAAAGTAGTTTGTGGGCTTCTTAATCAAATATATCCTGAGAAATGGCCTGGCCGATGAGGTCTAACTGATTGTCTAGCACATTCACCTGACTTGACCCCAATTGATTTCTTCTTCTGGGGAAGGTACTCAAAGACAAATTTTGTTGTCGAAAACCAAGAATTGTTAGTACTTTGAAAAATTACATAAGAGATGCATTTCAAGAAATTAATACAGAAAGAGACTTGTGCAGAAATGTTTCTCAAACGTGACGAGTGAGACTTCAATGCTTTGTAAATTGTGATGGTAAACAGTTTGAGCACTTACGTTCGTAAACTAAGTACCCTGGTTAGGCATTGGGTGCTTGAAAAATTTTAACGTTCTTAAAATATCTATGTTTATATTGCAAATACATGACGTTGAGAAATATTAACCATGTGAGTCCTTAAGTATTTTGATAGGGAACCTGTGGCAAAAACCAAGTACATTGGTTATGCATGGGTGTTTGAAAAAAATTAATGTTATTAAAATATGTATATTTCTATTGCAAATACCGAGCGTTTGAGAAATATTAGCCACGTAGTCGAAAACATGTTTTTCCCTTTTGCTTACGACAGAAGAATAAATTGAAATATTTTTTTTTCCTTGGAAAAACATTTCTGTGGAATAATCGAGAAATCGGGTAATCTTATGAATTTTGCCCAAATATTTGATGCCAGCCAACGATAAAATGCTTTTACCGCACAGTAAATAAATTAAAAAGTTTACATTTTTCAGAATAATAAAAAAAATATTTCAAGAAAAAATAAAAAAGTGGTCCAAAACTACAGGAATTCAAATATAAAAATGAATTCAAATTGATCGTCTGCGAATATTGACTTTGCGAATATTTATTAAAAAATTGATTTTTTTTTATTTTGATTACCTGCGTCAGATGAATATTTGATGTTGGAAACGTTTCCTTCAGCCAAGTTCCTGTAAGTGATTCTTGAGTTTCAGTTTGAGTTTTGTTTAATGGCATATCAATCTTTGTGGGTTATTTAATGCCAAAAAGGTAGGGTTTTAAGGTATTTCTTTTTAATATTCGGTTATAGTGAGAAGGTGAATTTAGTCAGATTTTAATGATATACTTTCTGTAGCAGAACTAGTAGCAGCTAAGTTTTTAAAAAAATAATTTTCAATGCTTCTTCAGAACGTTTCAATGCTTCTTCAGAACGTCTCTCTACAGAGTTATTTTCTCAGATATCTTTGCATTTCTAGAAATTCTTTGGAAAAGCAACTGAGTGTGAGTATGAGCTTGAGTTTTGCTTAACAGCATATTAACCTCGGTGGGTTATTTAATGCCAGAAGGGTGGAGTTTTCAAGTATTTCTTTTTAATGTTCGGTTATAGTGAGAAGGTTGACTTAGTTAGATTTTGGTTAATTTTTTTTTATTCTTTTTTATTTTAGAAAACTGAAAATGTCTTCTGGTTTTGTATTTAAAAAATGTTTTGCTGAGAATATTTATTTTCATTCAAAATGTGTTATGGTAATAATTTTTTTCTTCAAAAAATGTATTGTTGGGAATATTTTTCTTTCATAAACGTATATTTACTTAATGAAAGTCTAATTTTATGTATATATTTCTATAAAAGTGTATTTTTATACTTTCATGTTGTTTTAACCCCAGTTTGTGGGAGTTAACTATTTGCCCATAGCTGCAACCCTAACAGCAATTAAGAGGTGGTTCTATGCTTCTCACAACCTCTCAATCAGAGGCCTTACTGCCGGATGAAGTTTATTGTAATACCCAGGAAGGGCCATAAGTGATTCTTAGCTTTGTTTTACCAAGCGCCATTTTTCAAATATTTATGCAGTTATGTTAAAATTATGCTGGTAAATAGCGAATGCTTAATGAAAGAGTAATAGCATTTATTTTCATGTATTTACACGGGGGAGCGTTAAGATTGCACTGGTAAATGTTGGTTGGTTGGTTGTTTTGTTTTTATGGCATATCAACCTCGGCGGGTCATTTTTTGGCAATTAAATTTTTTGAACGAGAAAAAGGAATAACATTCTTAATGTGAATAATAAATACTTTACTACATTATATATAGGTATACATTTATATATATGTGTATATATGTATATATATATATATATTTTTTTAATCATTTCACTCCGAGCAAGGCGGAAACGCCACAGATGTGCAGGGGGTTACATAAATGTAAAAAGATTAATTAGAAAAGAGTGAGGAGTACAAACTAGTTAGAAAGGAACAATAGAAAGCAGGTGCGATGACAGATACATAGGTGGAGAGAAAGGGAAGGTTATACAGGGGTGGGGAGAGAACTAGAGTACAGTGGTTAGTAGATGAGTATTGACTTTGCATTTAAATTTCTGGAGGTTGTAGCCGCCAGGAAAGCAAGAATACGGGAGCGAGTTCCACAGGCGGGAAGTGCGAGAGAAGAAGCTGCAGGAGTAGAATTGTCGTCTGCATTTGGCTGTATATATATACTATTTTACACTATATATACTGCTTTATATATTTATATATTTTATGTTATATATATATGTATATATATATGCATATATATATACTATTTTATACTATATATACTGCTTTATATATATATATATATATATATATATATATATATATATAGAGAGAGAGAGAGAGAGAGAGAATTGAATATATGAACTGAAATCCGACAAGATAAATAGAATATGTAAAGAACAGGCTGGAAATGTGTCTTTAATCTAATAAGTTTCTCATTAAGTTATTTCATGGATGTGTTAATAAGACAATGATTTAATTTTTTTAAATAGAATAAAAGAAGAAACAGTATGTTGATTGGGGTTTGATTATATTAGTCATCTAAATTTGACCAATTAAATAAAACCATCAAACGACATACTGTCTTTTTGTTTTTTTTTTTTAAATTTAAACAAAATAATTTACTTCATCGTTTCATTAACAATCTCTGAAGAAGCTTCACATAGTTAAACATGTTAGATTAAAGACACTTTTCCTTCATGTTCTTTACTTATATATATATATATATATATATATATATATATATATATGTGTGTGTGTGTGTGTGTATTTTTGGCTCTACTTTCGTACTTTCGTATAGAGCACTTTACTGTTGAGGTTTTTGTCTTGGTTTTTTTTCTTTCAAACAAGCACTTGACGCATTGTTCTTGTGCTTGGTTTGTTTCTTTTTTTTTCTTCCCCTTTATTTAACCTACGAGGTAGTCCCCGTTGGGTTATTGACGATTTAAGTTATAGCATCGGTTTTTCGGACATTAGTCTATAATAATTAGTGCTGCTTTATTGTAAGTACGTATATTAATATATATATATATATATATATATATATATATATATATATATATATATATATTTCTTGAAATATTTTTTTATTATTCAATAGTCAGAAGCGACAGACTGTTTCATACTAGGTGCAATGAACAGGCCACATTTGTTGGGTTTTTTTCACGGCGATTTATATATTCGGGTCAGTGGTGCTTTGTGGGTAATCCTTCTAACTGGTATTTTTGTGGGAGTGGTATGTTTATTTGTTTATTTATTTTTTATTTCGATAAATTTATGTTACTTGTTTTATTTTTATGTTTATATTTATTCATTCTTTTCGGTTTTCGATGTTTAATTTATTTATTTGGATTTGTTATTTATTTCTTTAATTTCTTTTTATTTTATTTTATCTATTTTATGATTGTCATGGCGGCAGTGGTTTGTTAATTCGTTTATTATTTGCTTGGATTAAGTGATTTGTTCTTTATTATTATTCATTTATTAATTTTCGATTTTTAAATAACGCTGTAAAAATTCTGTTTCTTGTTCGCATCTTCAGATGAGTTCAGATCGTTTATTTAATTATTTGTTTTGATCTGGGAAAGAAATAATAGCTATTTTATCTTTCAAACAAACTCTGCAGGTTTTGGATTGGTTGTTGTAGGCTAATGTTTTTTTTCGTATTTTCCATGATATTTTTGGTGAGATTTGGGTTTTGTCTTTATTTTCCCAGATATATTTAGAAAGTGTTGTGCTATTAATGTATTTACTGTTTGTGCGTTGTTTATTTATTTCAAGAATCCTTCTGTTTCTCGTATTTATAATTTTTCCTCATTAACTGGTGATTTTACCGTCGTTTTATATATTACGTTGTTTTGTAAATAATTACTGCTTAAAGGATATTCATTTCTTATTCCGCAGTTAGTTAGACGTGAGTCATATTTGTTCGGAGTGTTTGTTGATAGATTTTCTGTTGTACCTTTTTGTTATTTGTACCATGTTCTCGGTATATTCATTGGTCAAGATGCTTAATATCAGGGATAAATAGCATATATATATATATATATATATATATATGAAATTATTTGTTTGAACATTAATTTTGATCGTTACTCGTATTTAAGTAGATATTGTGTTTATAATCAAACATTATATATATTTATTTCTGCCGGCCTGATTATTTATGATAAATTTTGTTACGAAAATGTGTTTTATTCGGCAGGATTCGAAGCTCTGACCCCTATCAATATATATATATATATATATATGTATATATACATACATATATATATATGTATATATATATACATACATACATACATACATATATATATATATATATATGAGATCAATAAATTCTACAGGATCATTGGATCTCGTAGGTGTGTTTATTTTGTACAGTCTAACTGTGCAAAGTGATGTTGATACAGCTGACATTGGATTATATAGAGACGATAGTCTCATGATTGTCTATAATTCTACAAGCTCTACAATAGATATAATTCGTAAATTAATATACCGGCTAATGAAAAAAACATTAGTAATAGTAGCAGTTCAACCTAATCTAAAAATATTGTCTTCCTAGATTTAGTTAATAACGTATACTCACCCTACGTAAAATATAACGCTAACCCTAATTATATACACTACCGGCAATAATTATTAAGCTACTCCATTTTTTTTTTAAAGAAATGATGTATTTCATGTATTAAGTGGATAATTCTAAATGAAAATAGATGGGTTCTTTTGTTATTACTTTGCAAAATTTTACAAGACAAGGAAGCAAAGATAAACTAGTCCGGATCACCCTAACTTTTCTTCATACTTTTATTGATGAAACTGCAATATAGGTAATTATTAAATATTTGTAGATAGACTAAACTATCGCTCGGTTTACACTCCACTCCTATCTACTGAACAAGTGAAGAGGCTCATCCCTTGTTTCCTGTTTAGGATGTGGTTTCCGGCGTTCTCTTTTCCAATCTTTTCACTTCTTTTTTCTTCTCAATTAGAGTAGATAAACTAAACTATCGCCCGGTTTACGCTGCACCCATGTCTACTGAACAGGTGAAGAGGCTCATCCCTTGTTTCCTGTTTAGGGTGTGGTTTCCGGGTTTCTCTTTTTCAATCTTTTCACTCTTACGTAGCCCCCTGCTCATCAGTGGCGTTACTGCTTTGCTCAGGTTGATATGATTTTTAAAAAAATTGATGCACATATTATTGTGCAATATTAAAAAAAAGACCCATTCTATTTTCATTTACAATTATTTACTTGGCAATAAATACTTCAAAATAGTATGAAATACATAATGTTTTTTAAATACTTGGGTGGCCTAATGATTATGGCCGGTAATGTACATCCTAAATCAAATCATTTATATGTCTATAAATACTTTCACGGCTTCTGCTCCGATGAACTTAGATCACTGGTGCCCCCTAAATACGAATTTGCACGAGATACTAGATTAGCAACTAGATCCCACCCTTTTACAGTGAAACCGATAAAATGCAGCCGTAACTTCTACTCCAACAGTTTCTTTCCTCGCACTTCCCGACTGTGGAATTCTCTTCCAAACGATTGCTTCCCCGACGGCTACAATCTCCAGGGGTTTAAATGTAAGGTCAATAGACACCTCCTAACACACTAACTTGCTCCCATTCTATCAAGCACTCTCGCCAACCCTCATCCTCGCTATCCTTATTCATCTGTCACCTTCCTCCTGACATTCACTATGTCTAACCACTCCTTCTCTTTACCTTCCCCTATGTAGCCCCATGCGCAATAGTGGCAGTGGAATGCCTTGCTTGGGGTGAGATGATTAAAAAAAAAATCTATTATTAAACATATACCATAATCTGTTGAACACTGAATTAACAATATTTCCTCAACTGAAGAATTTCTTTTACAGTGTATTGGAATAACTTAAAACAGATTTCAATTACGATTTATCAGCATCAGTTAAGTGCCATACGTGATACACGCTTGGGCGATCATGTCTCGAAAGAGACATGACTGACTGGCCAGAAGATTATCCCGCAGTAGGTTGCCATTGCTTTCTGCGGTAGACTGGTTGCCGACCAAGGCTATAGAACCCAATCTGTCCTGCTATTTAACCCATAACTGGAAGGAAGAGACGGATTAATACCTTTCCCAAGGATATTTGCGCGTAAGTGAATACAATGGATTCAACTGGAATTCGAACTCGGCTCCCCGGTTTCTCGTTCCGAGCCGATATCCACTGTACCACAACGCACATCCTTATCAGCATAGCTATCCTTTAATAATAAAATATACAGTATAAGCTATCCTTCAATAATGAAATCTATAGTAAATAACTTCACTTTCCAAATACTGCAGAAATTTGAATGATGCATATAAAACATCTACAGTAAAATGGAAGATATTAAAAATACTATAACATCTAAATTCTTACATTAAACAATGTTTTCTTTTGCTTACAAGAAAAAGCCGAATAATTAAAGTCTTGAAAACTAACTTATTAAACCAACGTAATAAATTAGCTACTTACTGCCATCATAAGATAATTCACACTCTTAAATTTATCTTAAGTGAATATCACACTGTTTTCTGTATACTATTATTTATACTGCACTCTTTAGTTAATTATATACGCCTTAAAGCTAACCTTAATTGTCTATTACATTACAGTGTACGCTTACTTTTGTTATATATCGCCGTACGACGACAAACAACGAGAACACGCATATATAAAAATATAAGGTTATATTTTTATTCCTGACGACGAACCCGTGTGGAACAGAGAATGGAAGAGTGAGAGCGCACATAGAATGGGTCGACGGGAGTGTAGTCTTGACTGTGGTGTCTCTCTGCTTCCACTGGCCGTTCTCTGCTGGCGAATCCGTGTGTCGAGGTCTTTTTATAGTCTTCTAGAACCGGGACTTTTCCTTCCGGTTTTGCCTCGCCCACGCAACACCCACGTAATTCCAAGAGACACCTGTTCTGTTTGCCTCCGTAGTCATTTCCGCCGCTGTTGGAAATAAGGCCAAACGAGCCCGACTCATAACCCTGCGACATCCGCTCCAGGCCCCGACAGGATGTATTTCTCAAACACCTGTCTTGTCGTTCGCCGACCCCTTCACCGACGGGAAACACCATCGATTGCATCAACCTTCCTCGGGTGGGGCCAGATTGCTATATTACACTTTTACTACCAGTTAACACTAAAATCGGGTAATTTCGCTTTATGTTTATTATTTCTTTATATTAAAACTGTGTTTTTATATTACTAACAGCGTTTAAGACAATAGTTTTATTGCTTAAATTTCAATCTCCTTGCTTACACGTTTAAAACTAATTTAAACAGACAACAAAAACTTCCTTCCTCCTGCCAAATAGTTACACTTTATTGTCTCAATATTCATTGGTCGACCTTCACAAAATTTCGAAGTTAAAATAACCTCCCAATCCACTATATTCAGCTAATATTGTGGCATTTTTTATTTTATATTTTTATTTTAAAATTTGTTATCACTATATATATATGACGCTGTAACTGAACAATATTTCACTGCCCGATCCCGGTGAAATGAGTACCGAAATTTTATAGCTTTTGAGTATGCTATTATCTTAACAAAGTAATATCTATCTATCTATCTATCTATCTATCTATCTATCTATCTATCTAAAAAAATAATTTATATATATATATATATATATATATATATATAAAGAAATTGTTTGTTTAAAATTTATTTAATTTACATTGCGACATGAAAATTTGTTTCGACATTTTACCTCGTCATCAAGCAATGTTGAATAATTGGGGTGAAAATGATTTACATTTTAATGTAGAAAACAATACTTTTGTTATTTAGAAAGTTAAATATGGAGGGGAAATCAGAAAAATTGGGATTTTAGGTGTGTGTTTAATTTAACTAATCAGAATGAAGTTCGACTTTTACATTTGAAAATATAGGTTATATGTTAAATGCATATGAGCTTTGTCATTTAAGTTTTACGGAAAAGTTTCATTTTCGTCAGCTATTGTCGCAACTGTTTTTTTCCGGTGCGATGTATACATTATTGTTACAAGGTTATTTTCTTAAATCTCTATGCTTCCCAGCTATTTTTAAAAAATTAAATTATCTTATTTTTTATTTGATTTATACGGCTTTTAATTTTTATACTGGTTTTAATTTCGGTACATAATGCATGTTTTATACTGGTTTTAATTTCGGTACATAATGCATGTTTTATACTGGTTTTAATTTCGGTACATAATGCATGTTTTGTACTTGTTTTAATTTCGGTACATAATGCATGTTTTATACTGGTTTTAATTTCGGTACATAATGCATGTTTTATACTGGTTTTAATTTCGGTACATAATGCATGTTTTGTACTTGTTTTAATTTCGGTACATAATGCATGTTTTATACTGGTTTTAATTTCGGTACATAATGCATGTTTTATACTGGTTTTAATTTCGGTACATAATGCATGTTTTATACTGGTTTTAATTTCGGTACATAATGCATGTTTTGTACTTGTTTTAATTTCGGTACATAATGCATGTTTTATACTGGTTTTAATTTCGGTACATAATGCATGTTTTGTACTTGTTTTAATTTCGGTACATAATGCATGTTTTATACTGGTTTTAATTTCGGTACATAATGCATGTTTTATACTGGTTTTAATTTCGGTACATAATGCATGTTTTGTACTGGTTTTAATTTCGGTACATAATGCATGTTTTGTACTGGTTTTAATTTCGGTACATAATGCATGTTTTGTACTTGTTTTAATTTCGGTACATAATGCATGTTTTGTACTGGTTTTAATTTCGGTACATAATGCAATCAATTTTTCATATACTTTTTACTTGTTTAATGATATCATAATATAAAACAAAGTACCGGTTATATATAAGTTAATCGACATTTTAAAACAATTATGAACCATATTCTAAGGAGAATATTTTGAAATGTTTTCATATGACATTAATTACATTACGTTTATTTAATAGATTTTTATATTTAAGAAATTTAATAATATTTAGTTTTCCACATAGATATAAAAACTACATTTTTATCATATATATATATATATATATATATGCTAACCACCATAATTACTAAGCCACCCCAGTTTTAAAAAAATGATATATTTAATATTTTTTTACTATTTATCGCCAAGTGGATAATTCTTAATAAAAATCGAATGGCTCTTTTGTTATTATTATTACTTTGCAAGATTTTATAAGGCAGCCAGAAAGCCTTTACTTCGGCCAGCTAATAATAAGAAGAGACTAGGGGAATAGAGCACAAAAACTAGACATCAGAACAGTGGACAAAAGTGTTGTGGACTGAGGATTCGAAGTTCGAACTGTTTGGGAGTAAAACGAGGGTGTACGTGCATAGGAGGGTTGGGAAGCGAGTGAAATATGAGTTTGTAAAAGTCATCGATGGAACATTGTGGTGGATCCTGCATGGTTTGGTGCTGTTTTGCGGGCACGAGTTCCGCTGACTTGGTTGAAGTTAAGAGGGCTTTTTTTAATCATTTCACCCCAAGTAAGGCATTCCACTGCCACTATAGCGCAGAGGGTTACATAGGGGAAGCTGCTGAGAGAGCGATTGGATATAGGAAATGTCAGAACGAGGGTGATAGACGAGTAAGGGGGTACATAGGAAGAGTGTTCGAGAGAATTGGTGCGAATTAGTGTATTAGGAGGTGTCTATTGAACTTACATTTAAACTCCTGGAGGTTGTAGCCGTCGGAGAAGCGGAAGGGAATTCCACAGGCGGGACATGCGAGAAAAGAAGCGGTTGGAGTAGAAATTGCGGTTACATTTCATCGGTTTCACTGTAAAAGGGTGGGACCTAGTTGCTAATCTAGTGTCTCGTGCAAATTCGTACCTAGGGGGCACCAGTGATCTAAGTTAATCGGAGCAGAAGCCGTGAAAGTATTTATAGAAGAGGCACAGGGAAGCCACGTCACGCCGGTAAGAGAGTGACTGCAGGCGGTCAGGCAAGTTGGTATCGATCACATTACAGATTCTCCGTTGTATTTTGTCAAGGGCCCCAAAGATAATAGCAGGGGTACCCGACCAGATGTGGCAGCAGTATTCAATACACGGGCGGATGGTAGATTTATAGATGTGCAGGATAGATTCAGACGGAAAGAACTTCCGGGCCCTGCACAGAGAACCGAATTTCATAGCAGCGGATTTAGCAATGGATTCGATATAGTCATTCCACTTGAGGTCCGCTGAGAGTGTGAGGCCAAGCAGGTGTAGTGTTTTACTCTCTGGGAGGCAAGCCTGTTCCATGCTAATGGGAGGTAGCTGCGGTTGTCTATGGTGGTTAATTTATCGTAGCTTCATTTTGGAAGAATGGAAATTTACGAGCCATTTCTTACCCCAATCCACCACAGATTGGAGGTCCTTTTCAAGCTCGGCAGCGAGCTTCGCCTTGTCACCCACACCAGATTTTTATGAAGAAAGAACAATACCAGTCAATCTTACAGAGATATGCAATTCCATTTGGATTGAGTACTGTGGCTCAAAATTTTATTCTCAAGCAGGATAACGATCCAAAACATATTCTAAATTGTGTCAAAATTATTTAAAATTAAAAGAAATTGCTGAAGTGTTAAAAGTTATGGTTTTGGTCAGCTCAGTCACCGGACCTCTCACTAATTGAACTTGCATGGGATGAGTTGGACGGGAGACGTAAGAAGAAATAGCCTAGTAATATTCGGGATTTAGTTAAGTGTCTAAAGGATACCTAGAGTGAACTGTCGGTTATTTTAAAATAATTTGTGGAAAGAATGTCCAGAGTGTGTCCAGCTGTTGTGAAGTCAACAGGAGGCTAATTTGATGAAACTGCAATATAGGTAATTATTAAATATTTCTAAATTCATTTGATGCACATGTTATTGTGCTGTATTAACAAAAGAACCATTCTATTTTCATTTACAATTATTCACTTGGCAATAAATACTAAAAAATAGTATGATATGCATAATTTTATTTAAACACTGGGGCGGCCTAATAATTATGGCCGGTAGTATATATATATATATATATATATATATATATATATATAGTGTGTGTGTGTGTGTGTGTGTGTGTGTGTGCATATATATATGTATATATATATATATATATATATATTATAAATTATACTTTAGAACATGTACAAACTACTACAAAATTGTATATTTTTATTTTTGGCAATAAACGCTATAAATACTACAAGATACATCATTTTTAAAACACTGGGGTGGCCTAATAATTATGGCCCGTAGTGTATATATGATAAAAATGTAGTATTAAGGTATTCTTTATATACTAAAGCATTCAGTATCAGTGATAGTGCGTATGAAAATAAATACTATAAAATACATCATTTTTTACAACACTGGGGTGACCTAATAATTATGGCCGGTAGTGTATATATGATAAAAATGTAGTTTTAAGGTATTCTTTATATACTAAGTCATTCAATATCAGGGATAGTGCGTATGAAAATAAATACTATAAAATACATCATTTTTTAAAACACTGGGGTGGCCTAATAATCATGGCCGGTAGTGTATATATGATAAAAATGTAGTTTTAAGGTATAGTGCGTATGAAAATAAAAGTCTACATTGAGGTAAAACTCAGCGGTGACAGTTTGTTTTATATTAAACGCAATACTGAGGCCAACTTTCATGTCAGAAAGACGGCTTATATGCATGCAATAGTCTGTCACCGATGGGGAGTTAACGCTCATCACACACACACACACACACACACACACACACACACACACACACACACACACACACTCTCTCTCTCTCTCTCTCTCTCTCTCTCTCTCTCTCTCGATGAGAGTCGGAAAAAATATATTTCTTAAAAACATTTTTATCTTATTTTTATTTTTATCATACCAAATTTGAATTATGACAATTTGGGTCATCCATATGTTTTAACTGACCTTTCAACCTCTTGAACGTTCTCAAATTTAAAAGCCTTGACATCCTTGCTCTTGTATATGAACTTATGCAACAAAATAGATAATTAAATTTGCCTTAATATAGATCCACTGGTCCATGTCACCTGTCCTTGAAGATACATGGCCATGAGAATAAAAACGTTGACTGAATCGACTGACTTCACCAAAAGGGGTTGTGAGTTCAATACCTGACTACAGCAGAGTTGAACAACATAAATTAATGTTAAGTTAAAGGGCGGTAACGAATACTGATACATGAGACAGCAACATGTCTTCCCCGGTGAACAAAATAAAAATTTCAGCTCGAAATTCCAATTGCCTAAAGAAGGTCGGAGCGTACAACGTCCGAAACGCCTTGAATATGATCCTACTAATATTAAAAATTAATCATTAAATCATAAATCTGATCCAGGATCAATGTAAATAAAATTATTAATTTACGGACACAATATATATATATTGCATATTATAACCTTCCAATTTTGCAAGATCATATAGCCATTTCAGCGAGTGAAGCCCGCATCATCAGTGATCTTAATCATCATATTAAAGTACAATTATTTGTATGAGAGTTTGTGTGGGATTAAAGACAACAGAAGTAAGCGTTGTGAAAGGAAAAAAGAAAGAAGGAAAAGGAAGGATAGGAATTACTAAAAAGATGCAACAGGAGAACGAGGAAGGGAATGCTGGTAAATGAAGGCAAGGAAGTCAAGATGAAAAATATATATATAAAAGAAAAGTATCAAGCTTCATAGGTTTTTCGATTTTTTAAAATCCAAAACATTGCCTGAATAATATGAAAATCAAAATAATTTACAATAAAAATTTATCTCAGGAATAAAAAAAACAAAAACAAAAGTGGGAAGCAAATCAAATATAAGCAAATTATATATTTAAAGAGAAAAAAACCCAACTATATGAGGAATCTTAAAATGCAGATAAATTAGAAAAAAAAATCCACGATGGCATCAATACCTAGATAATATTTTAATATACAGAAATTTATTTTAAATTTGAACAAAATAATAAAAAATATTTTATAATATATCTGCAAAATATATATATATATATATATATATATATATATATATATATATATATAATCTAAAGTCATATAATGGTAAGTTAAATTAAGATCATAATGTCATTATTACATTAACACTAAACCAAATATGTCAATTTTCACTTTTTTTTTTTAATCATTTCACCCCGAGCAAGGCAGAAACGCCACTGATGTGCAGGGGGCTACATAAATGTAAAAAGATTAATTAGAAAAGAGTGAGGAGTACAAACTAGTTAGAAAGGAACAATAGAAACCTGAGAAAGCAGGTGCGATGACAGATACATAGGTGGAGAGAAAGGGAAGGTTATACGGGGGTGGGGAGAAAGCTAGAGTCCAGTGGTTAGTAGATGAGTATTGACTTTGCATTTAAATTTCTGGAGGTTGTAGCCGTCAGGAAAGCAAGAATACGGGAGCGAGTTCCACAGGCGGGAAGTGCGAGAGAAAAAGCTGCAGGAGTAGAATTGTTGTCTGCATTTGGCTAACCTGACTGTGAATGGGTGGGACCCAGTTGCCAGTCTGGTTGCACGAGTAAACACCTGTTGAGGAGGCATCAGTGACTTAAGCTCGTCCGAGCAGAAGGTATGAAAGTATTTATAGAACAGTCAAAGGGAGGCCACATTTCGACGATGGGGAAGTGGCTGCAGTCGAGCCGCTAGATCAGTACCTATCACATTACAGACTCTCATTTGGAGCCTGTCAAGAACACTGAGGAGAACGGCAGGGGCGCCTGACCATAAATGGCAGCAGTACTAAAAAAGAAGAAATATAAAAAAATATAAAGCATATAACCGAAACGAAAAGACGTAGAACTAGAGTGAAAATTCGCTATAATGAAAGGGAGGTAATATTTAAAAGATTCTATAGTGTAGAGCTAATAAGAGCTAATAAGAGAAAATAAATCAATTATATTAGGGGCTTATAAATTATAGAGTAATAAAATTTAATTTGAAATTTAAGTTGCTGACCAATATCAAGACGTTTAGAGAAGAAAAGTAAGGGTTTTAAAAAGGTTAACATATTTTATTTTTGAAATTAGTTATTTTCTTTAAAAACAAAAGAAAGAAAACGAATCAGAATAACGGAAATTTAAATTTTGATTATATTTTGATGGCTTTTATCTAAATTTAAAATTTAAGAATTTGAATTTATGACATTTGCTTTTGAACTCCTTTCTTCAGTTTCAAAGCAAATTTTGGTTAGGATATTTTATTATTATTATTTTAGCTAAATATACATTGAATCTATTAGTCTGCAACTCACTAAAATGTTGAGTCGCTTCTCTCTCATTTCCCAAAATCTTTAGGAAAAAGAAATCTCAACTTTTAGATTAGGGTTAGAAAATGAGTATATATATATATATATATATATATGTGTGTGTGTGTGTGTGTGTGTGTGTGTGTGTGCGTGTGTGTGATAATGTTTAGCGCCAAAACTATTCAGTGGTCCTACTGATAAAATGTATTTTGGCAAGCAAATTTTTATTTTAAAGTGTGCGTTTTAGGTGTATAGATATAGTGCTAAAAAGTACAAAAAGTTTGTCTTTTTAACAGAGATTCATGCCGATTTTAAGTGCCAGATAAGTGCCAGAGATTTTTAACAGAGATTCATGCCGATTTTAAGTGCCAGATAAGTGCCAGAGATTTTTAACAGAGATTCATGCCGATTTTAAGTGCCAGATAAGTGCCAGAGATTTTTAACAGAGATTCATGCCGATTTTAAGTGCCAGATAAGTGCCAGAGATTTTTAACAGAGATTCATGCCGATTTTAAGTGCCAGATAAGTGCCAGAGATTTGTAACAGAGATTCATGCCGATTTTAAGTGCCAGATAAGTGCCAGAGATTTTTAACAGAGATTCATGCCGATTTTAAGTGCCAGATAAGTGCCAGAGATTTTTAACAGAGATTCATGCCGATTTTAAGTGCCAGATAAGTGCCAGAGATTTTTAACAGAGATTCATGCCGATTTTTATGTTTCTTGGGCACAATGTTCTGATGGTCTCACTCGTAAGACCTGGCAAATGAGACCATCATAACGATGTCCGCACGAAACTTCGATGTCGGCATAAATCTTCTCTGTTAAAACAACAAATTCTTTGTATATATATATATATATATATATATATATATATATATATTTATATATATATATATATGGTTAAAAACATCGTTACTTGAGCGTTTTTAAAAATGGTAAACTGTAAAACAAATTATTGCAAAACTCCTGAGGACACCACTGATAGTAGAAACTTAGGTCACATAATAACTCGTTTACAAATGGAAAATATTCAAAGGTTCTACAATATAATTGTATTGAATATTTTTCAATACAAATGTGCACTGGTCTAACCGTATTATAACCAAAAACTAAGTAATTAAACAATCAATATATATATATATATATATATATATATATATATATATATATAATCTAAAGTTATATAACGGTAAATTAAATTAAGATCATGATAATATTATTACTTAATTAAATTAAGATTATGACAGCATTATTACTAAACAAAATATCTTAATTTTCACTTACGTCAACATAAAAAAGAAGAGATATAAAAAATATAAAAATATAGAATCGAAATGAAAAAAACCTAGAACTCGAGTGAAAAGACGCCATAAGGAAATTACAATATATATTATTGTTATTCTATATCTCCAGGGAAATGAAGGCAAATATCTAAAAAAATAGAATAATCATTTCAATTCTTCCGCCTTAATTATCTCCCTACACCCCAAACTGCTATATTTGGTCCGAAACATGCATATAAATAAAAAAAACTGTTTATTGCAATGATTTAACAATTTCTTTTGATAATCTGTTCTTTTTGTACCTGATTTTCAGATAACAAAGCAGGATATACTCTCCATTATAAGAAAGACCGTTATATATATATATATATATATATATATATATATATATAATGGATATATATATATTTTAATAAAGACCGTTGTATGTATGCATACATATATATTGATGTATATATATATATATATATATAATGGATATATATATATATATATATATATATATATATATATATAATAATGGATATATATATATATAATATATATTATAATATATATATATATATATATATATATATATATATATGAAATGTTTTGTTTGAACATTATCTTTGATCGATACTCAAATCTAATCAGATATTCTCTTTATAATCAAGCAGTATTATATGTTTATTTCTTCCGGTCTGATTATTTGCGATAAATTTTTGTTACGGCAGGATTTAAACCCGCGACCCGTATTCACATAGGGGAATCCACCAATTAATTTGGCGCGTCTTATACCTTTCGACCACGAATGACCCTCAGTCTAAACGGAGTTAAGTTAAGCTTATATGACGCAATTTTTGATTCATTGTAATAACCATATCTTCTCTGAAATATATCGTAATGTCGACAAATGTTAACATGCTACGGAAATTAACGAAGATTAACGAAACTGGTTATGAACTGGTATTTATATGAGTATCGATCAAAAATAATGTTCAAACAAATCATTTCAAATTGTCGGTTGTTTATATCCATTTTCGTTAATCTTCGTTAATTTCCGTTCTATCTATCTATCTATCTATCTATCTATCTATCTATTCAAATAAAACTTCGAAAATTACATGTGACGTAACTCGTTTCTGCGAAGTATGTTCGCTTCCTCGGCCATATGTTTATTATGGAGAAAATTAAAATGTTTTTCTTACTGCGGAATTTTACTTAAAAAGAAGGAAAAGAAAAGAAATAAAAAAGAAAAGTGGAGAGAGTTTAAAAAAAGAGATTTTAGTCGATAACACAATAATGCTCATCTATACACACAGTAAAAAGAACCTTCAGATATTATAGGCCATCTACATTGAATAAAAAAAATCTCATTTAAATCTAGTCACAACACATTACATTGCATTTAGACATATGTTTCTGTTGTTAACATTTCGGTCTCTCACGTGGTATGACGTCGTAGAACCGCTTTATGTTTTATGTCAACAAAATAGAATATCATCTTTTAGGGTGAATATCTTCATGTTATTGTCCCTACAACCACTCTGAAGATAACATAAGTTAGCCTAAAGTTTAGGATCAGCGCAATAAAAAAATACCCAACTATTGGACAATTTTTGTCTTTATTTTTACCCAAAATTAAAGTAAAATCCGATGTTTAGAACGGCTCATGATTCAATTAACAGACATTCATTGTCTCCAATATTTAACAATATGTTTATATATAGAGATATATGTAAACAATATATGCTTAATATATATATATATATATATATATTATAAATTATATTTTAGAACATGTACATAATTATTTTATATATATTCGCTACGAAGGTACGTTCGTTTCGACATTGAAACTTCAATGTCTCATCAGGCAGTGTGTAAAGTACTGGAAATCCTTTTTCTTTATATTTATTTAGTTTTGTCCGAGGTGTTGGTGGGTAGAGATACTGATAGTGGAATAAGTCTTTGACCGTTGGAATTTTAAGAAAGTGTTTTGTTAGAGGTGTCGGTGGGTGTTAGTTATATTGGACTAAGTCTGTGACCGTGGGAATTTTTGGATAGGCTGTTTCTTAAGTGGTTGATTAATGAGAGTTCTTGATTTCTAGACACTTGTAAGTTTTTTTTTAATCTAGTGACTAGACTATACCTTTATAGGTTTCTTAGGAAGGCAGATAGTTGTCGCGGAAAGTTTTATTTAAGCAGTGTCTTTATAATTAATGTAAGTTTGTATATTTAATCTTAACTTTGGATTTAGGGATATAATTTTCTATTCAATTTTAAATTAGATCATAGGTTGGAAACCGTTTTTCCATTAGATTTTTAATATTAAATTTCTGTTCTTATATCTAGTCAATATATGATTCATCTAATTATGGTTATGGTTATTAACCTTACTCTAATTATGGTTATGGTTATTCTAATTATGGTTATGGTTATAAGCCTTACTCTAGTTTTGGTTATTAACCTTACGCTAATTATTGTTATTAACCTTACTAATCATGGTTATTAGTCTTACTTTATATATATATATATATATATATATATATATATATACTGTTCTTCGGATGATTTTATTTTTCTTATCTCTTAATGTAAGATACACATTCAGTCAGTTTAGGTGCCATACGTGATACACGCTTGGGCGATCATGTCTCGAAAGAGACATGACTGACTGGGCAGAAGATTATCCCGCAGTAGGTTGCCATTGCTTTCTGCGGTAGACTGGTTGCCGACCAAGGCTCTAGAACCCAATCAGTCCTGCTATTTAACCCATAACTGGAAGGAAGAGACGGATTAATACCTTTCCCAAGGATATTTGCGCGTAATTGAATAGATTCAGCTGGAATTCGAACTCGGCTCGCCGGTTTCTCATTCCGAGCCGATATCCACTGTACCACAACGCACATCCAAGATACACATTACTATGCACATTAATATATACGTCGGTGTATTTTAAACGGCATATCGGGATAAATATTTTGCCTTCATTTTGGACGGCACGAGCCCACTCATATTTATTTAAACCTGGGTAGATTATTATTCCGCAATCTAATAGAGGAATTTATATCATGTGTGCGGGAAAAATAATGAATGGTAGTTTAGAGTGTATCTCTTGAGGAAGGTACTAAAATTAAGAATTTTTCTGATCGTAGTCAAGAGAAGCTTGTCTGATATGATCATTTTTACAAATAAGAAAAAAAAAATCCGATTCTTCTAACAGTTATAAGAAGGGGAATATTTTGTAGCAGCATTAAGCCAGTCTACTGGGACTCGACACAGAATTGCGAAACTGAAATGGCTTTTGCTGGTTTGTGCTATTCAATAAATATTAGCAGCTGATCGATTAATGTAAACGAATGCTTCATGGTACCATACTTTAAATGCTGCTATGTAATGACATAAAAAATTTAGTTTAAAGAAAAAAATTAACCTGCCTTAATTTTGAAAAAAATAAATGAAATGATTTTAATTAAACCAACAGAAAAATAAACGTAATCCCGCAAAAACATCTTTTATCTACGATTTTTGTAGTTTTAAAATATAATTTTCTTAAAATTCATTATTTAATCGATATCACCCTATGCAAGGTAGTAAAGCCACTAAGACACAAGGGATTATAGGGTGTGGAAGAATTAGGAACAGAAACATTAATACTGAGCGGGAAGTGGAAAGAGTAATAATTAGGACAGTAGACAGCCATTGACATTGCATTAAAATTTGTTTAATGAGTATCACCCCATGCAAGGCAGTAAAGCCACTAAGACACAAGGAATTATAGGGTGTGGAAGAATTAGAAAGAGAAACATTAATACTGAGCGGGAAGTGGAAAGAGTAATAAATAGGACAGTAGACAGCCATTGACATTGCATTAAAATTTGTTTAATGAGTATCACCCCATGCAAGGCAGTAAAGCCACTAAGACACAAAGGATTACACAGTGTGGGGGATTAGGAAGGGCGTTCCAAAGCGTGTATCATGTATGGCACTTAACTGACTTATTATGTTTATATTCATCTGCCTACAGGACCTCAGACTCAACAAGCGACTGCATTAAGTGGCTTGAGGAGGTAATGCTGTCCAGGTTCAAGTCTTTGGTTGCTGGAATATCCTATTTTTGGCAACAGGACTCAGTACCTTGCCACAAAAGCAGGAAAAGTAAGTCATGGTTGTCAGTCAATTTTTGCGTACCTTAACCCCTTATATCTGGCCTTCTAAATCCCCAGACAGCAACCATCTTGATTGGGGCACTGTTGAGCGGAAACCAACAAGATTCCTTTTAACATCATCTTCATTTATCCATCACACCCAATGGTGCATAGGGCAGCAATTTTTTGTTGCTGTTTCTGTAACAAACTGTTTTTTACGGGGCAGGGTTGTTAGCCCTGCACCCAACTCCCAAGCCTGGAGGACCGGTGGACCATTCTTGTTCCTTACGTTTACAGATAGGAGATGACTATTGAGTTTACATTCAAATTCTTGGAGATTGTAGCTGTCGGAGAAGCAAGTAAACGGAAGGGAATTCCACAGGTGGGAAGTGCGAGAAAAGAAACTGATGTTGTAGAATTTGCGTTTATATTTTATTGATTTCACAGTAAAAGGGTGGGACCTAGTTGATAATCTTGTTGCTTGAGTAAATTCATAGATAGGGGGCACCAGGGAGATAAGTTCATCGGAACAGAAGCCGTGAAAGTATTTGTAGAAGAGAGAAAGGGAAGCCACATTGCGCCGGTGAGAAAGTGACTGTATCTGAGCTGCCAAGTCATGATCGATCAGATTACAGATTCTCCATGATTCCTGATTAATAATTTACCAACTATGAACAACATGATAAAACACTATATCACATCATTAACCTTTATTAAATCTATTCTTAAAGAATTTAACATATGCTTGTCTAAGAAAACCTGTGTTGCCGAAATAAGCATCATTGAATCAGCAAGCTGATAAGAAGTAAACTAAAACAATCTCAACTATTACTACTTACTATCACAACAACTACTATTAATATTACTATTACTACTGTAATATAATAATCTGGCCCCACCCGAAGAAGGAAGCTGATGCAAGCGGGGGCGTTTTCCGGCCGTTGAAAGGAACGGATGTTTGTTTGACCTTATTTCCGGCAGTAGCGGAAATGGCCACAAGAGGCAGACAGAACAGGTGTCTCTGAGAATTTACGTAGGCGTCGCGGATCGAGGCAAAACCCGGAAGAAACAAGTTCCCGTTTTGGAAGATATATAAAGACTGCGAAAACACGGATTCGGCAGTCAGTCAGTCAGTCTCGACAGACGAGTCTAGGCAGTCAGTCAGTCTCGACAGGCAGTCTAGTCAGAGAGAGGAGCAACAGATACGACGACACCCCACCGTCAACCTGTCAACCCTTGGAAGCGCGCTCTCGGTTCTCTGTTCCTGTGCTACACGGTCCATCGTCACTAATAAAAATATAACTCATATTTTTATATATATGCGTGTTTGTCTGTTTATTGGTATTACACAGATATTCATTATCACACGAATCCGAAAAAGCCAATGTGAAATTAGGACCTACTTACAAAAATAAAGCAATATTTACTTTTTTTTCAGTTAGGTTTCGAATCTGCTAATTTTTTAAACTTCGAAAGAACGCATCATTTTTCCTTGAGTTCGGATCGCCATAAACTATACTTTTTCTGTGTACCTTGTCCTTTCAGGACGTAGACGATCATGCCTTCCACGTCTCCCTATCCCTGGTGGTTCTTCTCCTCTTACACCACGCAGCCCCCGTTCTGTCATCCACCTACTCAGTCCCTTCAAATATGTTATCCGCTGCTTTCCTTTGTCTCTTTTCTCCCTATCCCTGGTGGTTCTTCTCCTCTTACACCACGCAGCCCCCGTTCTGTCATCCACCTACTCAGTCCCTTCAAATATGTTATCCGCTGCTTTCCTTTGTCTCTTTTCTCCCTATCCCTGGTGGTTCTTCTCCTCTTACACCACGCAGCCTCCGTTCTGTCATCCACCTACTCAGTCCCTTCAAATATGTTATCCGCTGCTTTCCTTTGTCTCTTTTCTCCCTATCCCTGGTGGTTCTTCTCCTCTTACACCACGCAGCCCCCGTTCTGTCATCCACCTACTCAGTCCCTTCAAATATGTTATCCGCTGCTTTCCTTTGTCTCTTTTCCCCTCTACCTGGCCTGTTAGTATCAGATTCTCCAAGCCCTCTTTCCTCATTGCATGTCCCAGGAGCTTTAGCTGTCTCTTCCTGATGCTCACTATTAACTTCCTTTTAGTTTCCATCCTTTCCAAAACCTCATCATTGCTCACATGCTCGATCCATGATATCTGCAGCATCTTTCTGTAGAACTACATTTCAGTTGCTTCAAGTTTTTCCTTCATCTTTGATGCTATTGTCCAGCATTCACTGCCATATTGAAGAACTGACATCACATAGCAATGCAGTACTCTTTTCTTTGTTTCTAGCAAAATTTTCCTGTCTTTTTATGCTTTCCTCAGCTTCTGGAACGCGTCCTTTGCCAGACTAATTCGTCTTCAGATTTCTGTATCTCACTTTCCGTCTTCTGTTGAAACACATCCCAGATTTGCTTAATAATACAAACCCCCGTGAAGCTTGCTTAATCAATGAAAATCAAACAACACAAAAAATAGAAAATTAAAAATTAAAAAATAACAGAATTTATTTTTTCTTCATATCTCAATCACAGAGAAGATACAATATTCTCAGGGAAATACGCGTTATCCTGCAGAATACAAAACTTCGTCCCCGAAGGGAAACCGTCTATTGATCTGACGACTCTCAGGGTGCTCGACCACGAAGGACCTACAGTCAAAGAAAGAAAGGTGCATATTTTCCTCATAAATTTCTCGATTATTCAAGCCAAGAGATATAAACAAATATACTGCTTAATTATAAAAAAAATAACAGAGTAGCTACTAAAATATGAGTATCCATTAAAAAAAATATTTAAACAAATCAATTAAAAATATATCAGAATTAATCCAGTTCGTAACGGATTTAATAAATATCTGAAAAATAAATTATTTTTGTTTACACTGGGATACGGTAACAGAGCGGATATGAATATAAGGAAAATCAGAAAAATGTGTGTTTAACCCTCTAGGGCCATTCGTATCATATTTGATACAGTATTTCCCTATAAGGAAGCATTTGGTATTTCCCTATAAGGAAACATTTGGTATTTCCCTATAAGGAAACATTTGGTATTCATTGACTGAGCAGTCAGTACTGCTTTCATTTGAAATTTATAAAATATTTCTCTTAAAAATTTTTCAGGAAAATATTTCTTTCAAGGCTTGTTTTCATACTGTATCAAATATGATACGAATGGCCCTAGAGAGTTAAGGCTTATACTGGGCATAAAGTGGGTGATCGGTTTTCTATTGTCATGAAGTAATAAACTGATCCCCCACTAATTACTACTTATTAATATAATATGATACGAATGGCCCTAGAGGGTTAAAGGCATTATTTCGGGCTTTCTCTAACAGTAAAGCCTTCATGGTCGAGCAGTTTTAGTCACGTCAGATCTAGGACACACAGACAGATATCCTGCGGGAAGAAGCATATTTTCCTCACAAGATTATTGAAGTCAGAAGATATAAATAAATATACTGCTTAATTATAAAAAAAAATCTACTCAAATAATGTTTAAAGAAATAACTTAAAAATTACCTACAGCTGTTTGTGTGTATATATATATATATATATATATATATATATATAGTGTATCGAGGCAGCAGATAATTTTCTAAACATATAATGTTAAATATAAGAGACAATGAATGTCTATTATGTTTAATCATGTGTCGTTCTAAGCATCGTATTTGGGCTTTAATTTCAGGTGAAATAAAGACAAAAATTCTCCAACATTTGGATAATTTTGGAAGTTGGCTCTAAGCTTTCGGCTCACATGAAATATCGGACAGATTTTAGTCAACAATACAATAATCCTCACTCATATCCTCACTCATATAGACAGATATTGGAGGCCATCTACATTTAAATCTGGCCATAACACATTACATTGCATTTAATATGGTTCTGTTATCATTTCGAGGTTTCACGCGGTGTGACGTCATAAAACCTCATTACCAATTTACGAACTGCGTTTGCTATTTTTCGTAACTTTTATTGTTGCTTAGCAAAGTTTTATGTCAACACAAGATAAAATCGTCGCTGATTGTGGATGTTTTTATGTTAACGTCCTTGTAACATCCCTGAAGATGGCTCATGTGAGCTGAAAGCTTAGAACCAAATTAATAAAAATTATCCAAATGTTGGAGAAATTTTGTTATTATTTTCAACTGAAATTCAACTCCAAATACGATGTTTAGAACGGCTCATGATTAAACATAATAGACATTCATTGTCTCTTATATTTAACAGAATATGTTTAGAAAATTATTTGCTGCCTCGATACACTATATATATAATTAAGTAATTTCGACAAAGTTGATTTATTTAATTTTCTGTTAAAGTTAGCCACAGTGTTAACATTTTTTTCCGTTTTGTTGCTGATAGGGGATATAAAAATATTACATTTTTTTCGTTCCAAGCGCTCGGCTCACACGAGCCATCTTCAGAGAGGTTATTTAGACGGTAATACAATAACATCCACCATCCATTGAAATTTCTTGGTGTTAGCTTAGAAGCAAATTAATAAAAAATATCCAAATGTTGGAGAATTTTTGTCTTTATATTCAACTGAAATTAAAGCCAAAATACGACTTTTAGAATGGCTCATGGTTAAACATAATAGACATTCATTTTCTCTTATATTTAACAGTATATGTTTAGAATATATATATATATATATATATATATATATATATGCTATGGGCGTGCGAAGATTTTTCTTCTTCAAACTTTCGATTTTCTTTTCAGTAGGGAAACTCTTTCGCTTATAAATTTCTATTAATATTCCGTTAGAACTTCTGATAATTCCTTTTGGCCAAGGTGAGATGACTCGTATATTTTTGTCCTTTTTGATCTCAAGGATGGTATCCAAATTCTATTCGATCGATTTCTTGCTTTTAGATCCTTCTTTCCATCCTTAAATTTCGGAATAGTAACACGAGTGTTTCTTACTTTTAATCTTAGACAAAAAATGTCAATGGCACTAACATGCCATCTTGCCTGCATTCACTTTCATACCGCTTCCATGTGATTTTCTATAAATATTCTTTGGTAATTGCGCAGATGAACTTTCGTCTATGGGTCACTTTGACATCGTGTAATGGTTAACAAATTTGTCACGCTAGAGTCATCACAACTGATTAATGAGTTCGAGTCTCACTTTGTTCTCCATACTATCAGCTTTTAAATATGTTCATGGTAATTGTTTAGATGAGATTTTTGCTAAAAATTTAAGCGCAGTACTAGACTGGTGTGTATGTGCGTTGTGGTGCAGTGAACATCAGTCCGGAAGGAGAAATAGGGGTTCCGAGTTCGAATTCCAGTTGAATTCCTTGCATTCACTTACACGCAAATACCATTGAGAAAGGTATTAATCCGTTTCTTCCCTACAGCTATGGGTTAAATAACAGGATAGATTGGGTTCGATAGCCTTGGCTCACAACCAGTCTACAGCAGAAACTATTGGAGACCTACTGCGCTATAATCTTTTGCCCAATCATACCTCCAAAGAAGCAATCATGTCTTTTTGGAGGCATGATGCCCAAGCGTTTATCAGGTATAGCATTTAACTGACTAGACTGGTGTCGAGATACCATCAATATGAAGTTTATCTGGCTAGATGGAACCGTATGTTCAATGCTGACAGTTTCTTTTTTTGCAAATCTCTTTATGGAACTCTTCTCTGGATCCATGTTCTCTAGTTAACTTTTTCTGAAAAAAAATAAATAAAAATTTAATGTCCATTGCTATCTACTGTTTTTCTGATAACCCTTTCTTTTTCCCGCTGATTATTAATGTTTCTGTTCCTAATTCTCCCACATCCTGTAATCTTTGGTGTTTTAGTAGATTTCCCGTCTTGCATCGGATGATATCGATTAAATAATGAATGTTTTTTAAATTATGAAAATCAAAATTGACTGGTAAAGCAAGAAGACGGAAGAGAGTTCCACAAATGAAAGAAGAAACTGTTAGCATAGAACTTACTGCGATATTTAGTAATCTAAACTGTAAGATAAAGAGGCAGAGCCGCTTATTTTTAAAGCTGCTTAAATTTGAAAAGTCTATGTACCAAAGAGAAAATCTCTTCAGTACAATTATCTGGAAAATAGTTACGTCACGGCAGTGAGAGTGTGACTGAATTCGAGATGCCTAGTCTGGTCTATTAACATAACAAATTCGTTTCAACTATGAGAAAACTAGCAGTATAGCCCGGCGTTGCTCGGGTGTAATGAAAGCTTTAAAACTAATCCATGGTCCTGGAGCTCAGACTCTTTGGACGTTAGCACGAAAGACTAAAAAGCAATAGTTTTTTTTTTTTAATCATTTCACCCCGAGCAAGGCGGAAACGCCACTGATGTGCAGGGGGTTACATAAATGTAAAAAGATTAATTAGAAAAGAGTGAGGAGTACAAACTAGTTAGAAAGGAACAATAGTAAACAGGTGCGATGACAGATACATAGGAGGAGAGAAAGGGAAGGTTATACAGGGGTGGGGAGAGAGAGCTAGAGTCCAGTGGTTAGTAGATGAGTATTGACTTTGCATTTAAATTTCTGGAGGTTGTAGCCGTCAGGAAAGCAAGAATACGGGAGCGAGTTACACAGGTGGGAAGTGCGAGAGAAGAAGCTGCAGGAGTAGTCAAATTTCCTGTGTTAAACTGTGAGGTATATTACGATTTATTTTTTATATCTGTATTTTTGTTTTTTTGTTTTTTTTTGTTTTTTTTTCCTCACTTTTTGGCGTTCATGCTTCATTTAGAAAAAAAAAGTTTGGGATTTTTATTTATTTATTTATTCTGTTATGCGAAGCTATCCTGGCCAAGGTATCAGCAGCCACTTGTTACCCCTCCCCGCTATGGTCTGTTCTTTGAATCGAAATTTACTAAGCAGCTTAACTTGATGTTGATTTTCGGGAAATGCAAGAATTGAAGAGTGAAACTTTCTTAATTCAAATTTCTTCTGTTAAACTGTGAGGTATATTACGATTTATTTCTTATATCTGTATTTTTCGTTTTTTTTCCCTCACTTTTGGCGTTCATGCTTCATTTGGACTTTAACTAAGTTAAAACTTAGTTAACTCTCCACTTTTGGAAGTTTGTGTTTTGTGCGTGTGTTTTTTTTTTGTTTTTTTTTTGTTTTTTTAATTAGGAGTGGATAGGTCACACTATCGCCCGGTCAATACTTCTCCCACATCTATTGAACTGGAGTAGAGGCTCGCCCCTTGTTTCCTGTTTAGGATGTGGTTTCCGGTTTTCTCTTCTCTCTCTTCAGACCTTGGTATTGGTGCTTCCGTGAGTTTCCTGCGTTCTGGCCGGTTGGTGGCAACGGCTCATCACTGTGAGGGTACTGGGTTTGCAGTTTCCTGGTTGCTGCTTCCGACTGGTAGTTAGGAGCCCTAACTCTTGCGTAGCGTCAAGAGCGGCTGCTCTGATCAAGTTGTTTCCAATTAAAGCAAAACCGTAGACCGACACACAAACATCTTGCCTTTTATATATATATATATATATATATATATATATATATATATATATATATATACTATCTATTTTCTGCACTATTGTAAGAACTGCAACCTTGAAACTTCTGAGTATCGTTTCTCATGTCTTTGTCTATGAGTGTATGAAATTTGATTAAAATCGAACCACTCCTTCTATAACTCGAGTTTTTTGATTATCGATTTTCGATATTTGTCGGGGATAGCACAACACAAAACCTAGCTAAGAACAGTCACAGACGCTTATAGTACAACTGTGTAAATTTTCAAGAAAATCGGTTCAGCCGTTTCGGAGTTTATAGGTAACGGACACACACACACAGTGACAAATTCTATTTATAAATAAGTTTAGATAGATAAATTGATTCTGTAGATAATGAAAAAGAAAAACACCAATATATCTGAGACGGCAACTACATGTGTGACTAACTCGTAAATTAAATCTAAAACTAGAAACCACCAATTACTATATCGGAATTTATATCTGTGGATTTTGATCGAAACGTATAATATCTTCTCTTGGACAATTGTAGGAAATTTACAAGAACAAGCGTAAATTTGGACGATAGACTTTCTATTTATTTTGACTAATACACCGTGTGTTAGAAGACATTTTTGGTACTAACATGACAAAAAATATTCCCGTGAAAGTAAACTTTCTTTTTTTTTCCATGATTCTAACTCTTGACCATTGGGCGTCTAAGGTGAAAACATGACAGTTTTCATTTTGAAAGCTGTCTGATATCTTGATATCTGTTGTTTTGATATATCGGACAATGTATTATCCACGACTAAATTATTTGCTGATGACATTAAACTTAAGAAGACTGTTTATTATTTAAAGATAAATCTACTTCAACTTGGAGTTTGTTATGAGTATGACGATAAATTATATCTGGCAGTAAGGCTTTTGATTGGCAGGTTTTGAGGAGCGTGAAACCATCTCATATAGCTATTGTTTCCAGGTCAACTCTTTCCAGAAGTGGTAACAAATGTTACAGCTATGGGTAAATAGTGAACCCTCAATCTGGTGTCAAAAATGAAATTATAAAAATACATTTTTGTATTTTTTTTTAACAGAAAAAATTAGCTGAAATACATTATAGCAAAAGAAACATTACGAGCAATAGATTTTGGAAAAAAAAACTAAGCTCCCTAAAAGATCTCTTTCCCAATCTTTTCACTGTTTTCTTTTTTTTTTCAATTGGGGTAGATAGACTAAACTATCGCCCGGTTCAAACTCCACCCACGTCTTTTGAACAGGTGAAGAGGCTCATCACTTGTTTCTTGTTTAGGATCTGGTTTCCGGCTTTCTCTTTTCCAATATTTTCACTCTTTTTTTTTCAATTGGAGTAGATATACTAAACTATCGCCCGGTTCACACTCCACCCACGTCTTTTGAACTGGTGAAGAAGCACATCCCTTGTTCCTTGTTTAGGATGTGGTTTCCGACTTTCTCTTTTCCAATCTTTTCACTGTTTTCTTTTTTATCAAATGGAGTAGATAGACTAAACTATCGCCCGGTTCACACTCCACCCATGTCTTTTGAACACGTGAAGAGTCTTATCTCATGTTCCTTGTTTAGAACGTGGTTTCCGGCTTTCTCTTTTCCAATCTTTTCACTCCTACGTAGCCCCTGCGCTTCAGTGGCATTACCGCCTTACTCGGGGGGATATGTTAAAAAAAAATGACCTATAAAGTGTGGATAAGTCATTAAACTAGCCAAACCCAAGCTCGATCAAGTAAATATAAAAATCAAGAGGACTTATTTATTATAGTTTTACGTAATTGTTGAAATCGTCTGAAAAGTTTATCAAATTTTGGTATGATTAAACATTGCTTTACGAATTTTAGTCTAAATTTGTTAAGACATATTCCTTGATACTGAGTTTAGCGGTTAGCAAGCTTGTCTTGCTATATTCATTAAAACCGAGTAGTGAGTTTGATCCTCATTGGCTGCCTAATACTTTCTGTCTTGAACCACATTTAAGCTCTGCTTAGAAAACCACCATTTATTCAACTATTAGCAAGCAGTATTTGAATGCGAAATGAAAGAATCCTCAGTGAAGAGGCCCTATTGACTGAGGCTTGAAAATTCCCCGATTGCACCTCTGTAGAAAGGTAACCCCCAATGAGGCTTCCTGGGTGTGACGATAAACTATATCCGGGTCCTGTGTTTGATGTTGAACGGCATCCTGCAGCAAAAACCACCTCTTAGTTGTTGTTGTTCCCAGCTCCAACCTGACTCGAGATGCTGGCACCTGTTAGGGTCCCAGCTATGAACAAATATTTGACCCCTGAACTTGGGTCAAAAAACTATGAAATTATAAAAATAGATTTTTTATAGTGAAATTTCCAGCAATGCTTATTTAGAGAAGAAAATATTTCCAGCGATACATTTTTGAAGAAAAAAAAAATATACCAGTAATATATCTAATACTTGACAAAACCCTCCTTACAAATTTTAGCAAAGAAACCTGAACCACAAACTGAATTCTTACAGAGAATACATATTCTATTCATATGAATCTATTGTAACAATCTTGTTGACAACAAAATAGCCTATGGTGATTGATATATCGTAAATCAAAACGAAGCAAATTAATGTGGTCTGTTAGGGCCAGGATGAAGACAAGTAAACAAGCAGGTAGGTTCAGTTTAATAGAATAACAGAATATATATACAAATACGAGTGTTAGTAGTCAGCAAATAGAAGTGTAAATTCGAATTAGATAGGCTGTGTCTTGACCGATTGTCTGCTGACTCTCTCCCTATTGTCTCACGATTGTCTTTTGACTGTCTATCAATTGTCTCTTGACTGCCTCCGATTGTCTCTTGACTGTCTCCCGATTGTCTCTTGACTGCTTCCCGATTGTCTCTTGACTGTCTTCCGATTGTCTCTTGACTGTCTCCCGATTGTCTCTTGACTGTCTCCAGATTGTCTCTTGATTGTCTCCCGATTGTCACTTGATTGTCTGACGATTATCTCTTGATTGTCTCACGATTATCTCTTGACTGCCTCATAGCTACCTCTCCGGAAGTCACGCAGGTAGAACTTATGTTAGGAGGAAGAATAGGGTGCCATAACAAAAACGAATGTTAGTAAAAATAAGATGAATATTCAAATATATTTACTCACGAGATGGTGTTTGACATATTCAAGTAAAAACAGTTTATATTTCTGGGGATGAGGTATTGTGACAATTTACACTGTTGACATTGTTCTGACTGTTGTCCATTTCTTTACTGTCACATTAAGAATAAAACATTTCAGTCAGTTAAGTGCCATGCGTGATACACGCTTGGACGATCATGTCTCGAAAGAGATAGGACTGACTGGGCAGAAGATTATCCTGCAGTAGGTTGCCATTGCTTTCTGCGGTAGACTGGTTGCCGACCAAGGCTCTAGAACCCAATCTGTCCTGCTATTTAACCCATAACTGGAAGGAAGAGACGGATTAATACCTTTCCCAAGAGTATTTGCGCGTAAGTGAAGACAATGGATTCAACTGGAATTCGAACTCGGCTCCCCGGTTTCTCATTCCGAGCCGATATCCACTGTACCACATTAACTTAAAATATTGCGAGATTAATCCCCGGTATCAGCGCAGAAGAAAAAAGAATTGAGAGCTATCAAGGCGAATTAACTAAAAATGAGAGCGTCAAAGGCATAGTATGTGAAATAAAAATAAACTTCCTCAATTGATTAATAAAGGGTTCGGTCCGCAAATCTTATAAATATTTCCTGAAGAAGACCGCAGCGTACAATACTTTAAAAGCCGTGAATTTGACAGTACCGATATGGATACCAGTCTGGACAAAGTAAATAACGTAAATAAGAATCAAGAGACTTGGTTATTCTAGTTTTTCCTGATTTATCTCCAAGATCATATATTCCTGAACTCGTAAGAAAGGCAAATGAAAGAATAGGCAAGATTAATCATTGCTATACAAATCTTATTCCAAAAGATGGTAAAAAAAAGTTTTTTTTTCTCCATTATATGTCTTCACACAGTATTTAAATATTGGGCTGTGAGCGGTAGCCCAAACTAAAAAAAAAAAAGATGATATCAACTTATTATGATTTGCCTAGTATAGGTGCCTCAGCCTCGCGATAGGTGAAATAGAGCTAACGTCCCTTGTCAAGATGCCAGTATGAAGTATTCAACATACTAAACGGTTATTAAGTAATGGAAGTGAACAATTTATTCAACTCCCCAAAGAGAATTCAGTCAGTTAAGTGCCATACGTGATAAACGCTTGGGCGATCATGTCTCGAAAGGGACATGACTGACTGGGAAGAACATTATTCAGCAGTAGGTTGCCATTATTTATTGGAAATAACTTTACCATTTTTAAAAGTTATCAATACGTTTTATCTACAAACTATAGATATAAAAACATTACGTTTGCCCTGAAAAATTCAAATTATTCAAAACATATCTAGTTGAAGTCATAAAATAGCGTACAAAATATTTAGAGTTTGGAATTAAATAACACGTAAATACTACCAAACAAATCAATTACACTGTCCTGACATACGTTATACACGCTTTGGGCGATCATGTCTCGAAAGAGGCATAACTGACTGTCAGATTATCCCGCAGTAGGTTGCCATTGCTTTCTGTGGTAGACTGATTGCCAACCAAATCTATAGAACCTAATCTGTCCTGCTATTCAACCCATAGCTGTAGGAAGAAAAGGTGGATTATATTATTATAATAAGTAATAATTAGTGGGGGATCAGTTTACTACTACTTGACAATAGAAAACCGATCCCCAACTTTATGCCCAGTAGAAACTTTGATTATGCTTCCAACTATTATATTCAGTCAGTTAAGTGCCATACGTGATACACGCTTTGGGCGATCATGTCTCGAAAGAGACATGACTGACTGGGCAGAAGATTATCTCGCAGTAGGTTGCCATTGCTTTCTGCGGTAGACTGGTTGCCGACCAAATCTATAGAACCTAATCTGTCTTATTAGTTAACCCATAACTGTAGTGAAGAGACGGATTAATACCTTTCCCAAGGATATCTGTGCGTAAGAGAATGCAAGGAAATTCAACTGGAATTCGAACTCGGCTTCCCGATTTCTCGTTCCGAACCGATATCCACTGCACCACAACGCACATCCCCAAAGAGAAGTCTACGTTGAAACTCACACTAATTGATGATGCATCACTTGAAAACAGTTGGCAGTTACAACTTGAATTTGAAAATAAAATTTGAAGATAAAATTTTTTACCTGGGCGTGTTGGCTTACAGCCTTATCACGTTGAAACGCCTGTCGTCCTCCGATCGCCGAAGTTGAGCAACGTCGAACTTGGTCAGTACTTAAATGAGTTGATATATCGGAATACTAGGTACTGTGAGCTTGGATGTACAGATAGTGTAAAAGTTAACGGCTAAAAGTTGGAAATTTGAGAGTTCCAATTTTAGATAGAATAGTTATGTTCCCTTAAACAATATTTAGAAAATTATAAGTCATACTTTTCTTCACCACCCCAGCTATGGGTAAATGATATATCCCGAAAAGGAGTACAGTGTAAATAGATCAGTTGAAGAATGGTACTCAACAGCAGTAATAAGGTATAACAGATTTATTGTACTAAGGTACAATTAACAATAATACACATATAGGCAAGCAACGGGTTGGAGCAGAATAGACTATCAAATAGTGAATGCCTTCGACTAAGACCTTTTCCCGTATTTACTAGCCTTCCCACGCAAGGCCAGATGTGACACATAGTCATTTTATAGTGGGTATTCCCGGCTATATAGCCAAGCCAAAAAATGTCTGTCTATTTTTCCCCAGGCGTGGTTCTACCCTTCGGCGGAACTACGACTGGGTTTGTGCTCTCTGCTTCCGAGCAGAGAGCGCCCTCTACCCGAAGACAGAGAGCTGAGAGTGTTATAGAGCAGTCAGGCGAATGCCTAAGACCTTCCTGTATTTACTAGCCAAATTGTGTAAAAACAATCGTAATTTTAATAAATTAAAGCAAAAATGTTCTTTTTAAAACAGATATCATTACCCTTTGGATTCTTTTCTTCTTAGACAATCCCCTTTCAGTAGAGCGTTGGATATAGACGACCCTCTCATCCATGTTCTGGGTTGGTTCGTTGTCGTTAATACTTTTGTAACTTATTTCTTTTACAGGTAGGGTTCAGTCATTTAGTCAGTTAAGTGCCATAAGGGCGACCATGTCTTGAAAGAGACATGACGAACTGGACAGAAAATTTTCCAGCAGTGGGTAGCCATATTTTTCTATGGTAGTCTGCTTGTGACCCAAGGCAAGAGAGTGCAGTCTGTTCTGCTATTCAACCATAATAACAAACATACACTGATGGGTGATCATGTCTCGAAAGAGACATGACTGACTGAACAGAAGATTTTCATGCAGTAAGTTGCCATATCTTTCGGTCGTAGTCTGATTGCTAACCAAGACTATAGAACCAAATCTGTCCTGCAAGTCTATCTTTCCTTGAAAGATGAGGGAGAAGAGATGAATTCTTAATCCGAGATGCTATCGATTACCCCACCGTGTACCCGCTTTGATTTCTTTACCGCCCACTAAATGGCATTAACGCGCATTTTGAGAGTCAGTCATATGTGATAATTGCCACACTTCATTCACGTTTAGGCGATCATATCTCTTTCGATACGTCACTGACTAGGCAGTAGATTTCATTTCTTTTTGTGGTTGCCAACCAAGACCGTAGAAATCAGTCAGTTCTACTGTTTACCTCAGAGCTGGAGGGAAAAAAGTTGGATTAATTCATTTCCCCACGAAAATTCGAACTCGGCTCTGCGATTAACCTTCCAATACGTTTACCACAACACACCTTTTGAGAATAACTGATAGAAACGCAGTCATCTGTTCTCTCAGTTAGCCTGAACAAAGATGAAAATGAGCCAATCGAAAGACTGCATTGTAGCATTTATGAACGCCATTCTTTCGAGTAATATTAAATGGATGGCTTGTGCTTTATATAAATGTCACTGCAAACCGAATTCATTTTCCCAGGCTCATTAATGATAACCGCCAGAGAAAGAAAAACTGAAGGTTGGAAATGAAAGCCTGACTAACTAATAATTTTAAGAAGAAATAATGGATACTTTTCAGCTTAAAAAACGAAGGTATAACCGCTTGAGAGAGACATGTCAGATGCCAAAATAAAGTGCCTACAGTCATTAAATCATTGGATATTCTATTGATAAACGATAATATTTGAACAAAGACAACGGAAGAAATGTTGGAATAGCGAAAACTAGTTTTTAAGAAGCTAAGCAAGGTATTAAGAGATCGAAAATGTTTCAAATGAAAGAAAGTGTTTGTATTATCTACATTTTTTGGTGTTATCCCAAATCTCAGCCGTTGTACCCTCTGGCCTACATAAGGGGTATATCTATCCGGGCTACCTAGATGGAATTCCAAACTGAAAACTCATATTTTTCCTAATTTTTTTTTGTTATTATCTCAACACATCTGCTGTTGTTCCCTCCACCCTTCGTAAAGTGCAAGAGATTCTGAACTGAACTTTTAATTTAATTACATATTAACAATTATCCTAATCTTTGTTATTATTATTAAGACATTTCTGCAGTTGTAACCTCCGGCCTTCATAAGGTGTATATTGATCCGAGAACCCCACAAGGAATGCCGGACTGAACTCTTTATTTATTTACATTAGTTGCATTTGAATTATTATCCTATTATTTTTTTTTAGAAACGACTTAAAATTATATATATTTGTAGATATTTATTTATTTTTAAACGAATCGTGATTAATTCTTAGTCGAAAGGTTCTTTTTTTATTTTTATTTTTTTAGCCATATGACAAGCAAATTGCTTAATATACTTTAGGACGAGTTCATGTTCGGTTCTCCACTTGATGTAAATTGGCTCTGTCTGTCGCCAATCGAAAGCGTTTGTAAGACTTTGTACCGGGCCCAAACATGATAATTTTTTTCCAATATCTGAAAGCGCTTATTGAGGGTGGACCAGAAACTGATCATCTCTGATCGGGTCGGCGCGGTGAGTGGGGTAGTATGATCTTGAGAGACCCGAAACCTCCTAGTGATCCACGCAAAGACATCACTGACGACACCCTCTAGCGCCCCCACTACGGTGCGTATGTTTTTAAAAAATAAAAACTTAATTTTGTTATTATTATTCAGACATTTCAGCCGTTGTATTTTCCGGCCTTTATAAGGTGTATATCGATCCAGGCAAAAATCGTAATTCCAAACGGAACCAAAATAGCAATCCATACTACAGTTAAAAAAAAAAGTATAAAAATTTATTTCTGTAGGAAAAATTATCATAACAAGAATACATTTTGTTATTGAAATTGCCAGAAATAGTAAAATGACAAGCAAAATGAACCACAATACATTTTTATTGTAAAATGGCAATAAATAAAACACTAAAAAGAAGTATAAAAATAAAATTTCTATAGTAAAATTACATTTCTAAAGAAAAATTACAAAAAATACTTTTTGGAAATAACTTTACCATTTTAAAAAATTATCAACAAAACGTTTTATCTACAAACTATATATTTGAAAAAAAAATAACGTTTACCCTGAAATAATAAAATTATTCAAAAGAATCTGTAGCTGAATCCATAAAATTGCGTTCAAGATATTTAGATTTCGGCATTAAATAACCCATGAAGGTGTTGCTATACCGCTAAACAAAAATCATCCAACCAAATAATCAAGCAAATTAAATACTCTGTTTTAGAACAGTCAGTCAGTCAGTTAAGTGCCAACGGATCCTAATGTTCGAAAACTGTGTCCAACACTAACTGAACGACAACAATCAGAAGGCGGAATCAGTCAGTTAAGTACCGTACGTGATACATGCTTTTAGAGATCATGTCTCGAAAGAGACATGACTGATTGAGCAGAAGATTAACCCGCAGTGGGTTGCCGTTGGTAGACTGGTTACCAGTCAAGGCTATAGAACGCAATCTGTCTCATTATTTGACCCATAACTGAAGGGAAGAGATGGATTAATACCTTTCCCAAGGGTATTTGTGCGTAGGTGAATGCAAGGAGTTAAACTGGTATTTGAGCTCGGCTTCCCGATTTGTTGATATCCATTGCACCACAACGCAAATTAAACCTAAAACGTCGCTACAAGAGTTACAGTCTAAACAATTGGTAACCGGAGTGCGTGCTGTCTTTCATCATGATTTCTTCTCTGCTGCTACGACGAGAACTAGAAACGTCCGACAAAAAGTCAGCGGGCAGCCGATTGAAATCGTCAGAAAGTGTTACGTTTTAAGGAAAACAGGAAACATAGAGAAAACATCAGTTTACTCTCAGTAACCGACAGCCGAAAGTTTTATGGCACATAATGAAGATAGTAGGTCGACAGAATTTAAAAGCCACAAGTTTCTGAAGGAAAGAGACTCAGAATAAATGGCCGATTGATGAAAAAGTGTCAATAATTACGAGGTGCATTCCAGGAATTCCAAGGAGTGACATTATCAGGAGATAAGCTTTCAGGAAATACATTTTCGAGAGATGGTTTTCAGGAGAGACATCACCAATAGATACTTTTTAAGAAGATATATTGTCTAGTGATACATTATCAGAAGTGACATTGTCAAATGAGATGTTTTCCAAAAATACATTTTTTTAGATAGAGATATTATCAAGACATAAGTTTTTCAGGGAGACATTATCAAGGAATACATTTTCAAGAGAGACATTGTCAAGTAAGTAGTTTTCAGAAGATACATTATCAAGTGATCTGTTTTCAGGAGAAATATTTTTAGGCGGAAAGTTTCTGAAAAGACATCTTCTTTAGATAGAGGTTTTCAAGAGAGACATTATCAAGGAATAATTTTCAGAAGAGACATTATCAAGAGAAATGTTTTTAGAAGATACATTATCTAGTGATTCATTATCAGGAGTTATATTTTCATGTGAGAAGTTTTCCAAAGAGACATTTTCGAGACCGTGGATTTCAGGAGATGTATTATCAAGAATTAAATTTTCAAAAGAGATATTTTCTAGAAATAGGTTCACTGGAGAAACATTATCAAGAGAAGCACTCGTACGAAAGACCCTTTCACGGGAGACATTTTCTGGAGAGATGTTTTCAGGAGAGTCATTTTTCAAGAAAGACATTTTCAGGAGAGTCATTTTAAAGAGAGATATTTTCAATAGAAATATTTTAACGGGAGAGACATTTATTAATTTCAAATAAATACAAACTTCTAAATCGCATCCTCTGACTTCAATCTACCTCGTTGTAGCACTCCATCCTGTCAGTTAAGTGTCATACGTGCCATACGTGATACACGATTTGGGCAATCATGTCTTGAAAGAGGCATAACTGACTAGGCAGAAGATTATCCCACAGTAGGTTGTCATTGCTTTCTGCGGTAAACTGGTTGCCAATCAATTCTATAGAACCCAATCTGTCCTGCTATTAAACCCATAGCTGTAGAAAGAAGAGGTGGATTATATTGTTATATGAATAAGCACTAATTAATGGGGGATCAGTATACTACTTCATGACAATAGAAAACAGATCCCCCATTTTGTGCCCAGTAGAAACTTTGATTATGCTTCCAACTATTATATTCAGTCAGTTAACTGCCATACGTGATACACGCTTGGGCAATAACGTCTCCAAAGAGTTATGACTGGCTGGTCAGAAGATTATCCCGCAGTAGGCCGCCATTCTTATTCTACGGTAGACTGGTTGCTAGCCAAGGCTATAGAACCCAATCTGTCCTGTTATGTAACCCATAACTGAAGAGAAGAGACGGGAAAGTACCTTTCCCAAGGGTATTTGTGCGTAAGTGAATGTAACGAATTCAACTGTAATTCGAACTTGGCTTCTCGAATTGTCGTTCCGGGTTGATATCCACTGTACCACAACGAACATGCCGTAGAAATCTAATAACTTACCTTCTAACATCGTTACCTCCTCCTGAAGTCAGGCCAGTTAATCTACCTCATTTATAGAACAGTACCTAAAGCAGCAGGTGGGTTATTCAACTTTACTATAATGGACCTGCCCAACTTATTTTCATGAGTTGATTCTATTCACTTTATATATCTCTCCATTAAATCACTCAGTAGTTTTTTTTATTATTCATGTGAAGTAAAATAATAAAGGAAAATTATAATAGTAGGTTAATATCAGATGACCTCAGCAAGTCTATCTTCATAGCATTACCTAAGAAGCCAGGAACAAACGAGTGTGAACTTCACAGAACCATCAGTTTAATGAGCCATATAAGAAAATTGATCGTCCGAATCCTGATGAATAGAGTGAGAAGTAGAATGAGGCCAGAGATAGGACAAGAACAGTGTGGTTTTGTCTGAGACACTGGAACAAGAAACGCCATATTTATGACTAGGATGTTCTCTGAAAGGGCAATAGAAATGAAGAAGGACTTATACCTGTGCCTAATTGATAATGCGAAGGCGTTTGATAAAATACGCCACAAGGAATGATGGAGATGCTCGGCAGCCTGGACATATTTGGGAAAAATTTGAGAGGAATCAGGAACCTTTACTGGCAGCAAACCGGACAGGTAATGAATTGAGTAGATATACAAAGATAGAAAGGGGCGTAAGACAAGGATATTTTTCGAAAGCGAATTGGCATGGCGAAGGAAGCATTCCAGAAGTTGAGTAAAGTATTAAGAAACAGGACAATTTCGCTAGAAACAAGGAAGAGAGTACTGGATTGCTACGTGCTGTCCATCCTTCAATATTGCAGTGAATGCTGGACAATATCATCAAAGATGAAGGAAAACCTTGAAGGAACTGAAATGTGGTTCTACAGAAGGATGCTGCGAATATCATGAATCGAGCATGGTAGCAATAATGAGGTCTTAGAAATGATGGAAACAAAAAAAGAAATTAATAGTGAGCATCTGGAAGAGACAGCGGAAGTTCCTGGGTCATGCAATGAGGAAGGATGGCTTGGAGAATCTGATACTAACAGGCCAGATAGAGGGAAAAGAGACAGGGGAAAGCAACGGAAAACATATTTGAAGGGTCTAATCCGGTGGATGACGTAACGAGGGTTGCATGGTGCAACAGGATAAGGCGTGCTCAGAGCCACCAGGGATAGGGAAAAGTGGAAAGCCATGATCGCCTACGTCCTGAAGGGACAGGGTATATAGAAGAAAAGTATATATGCCAACGGTTTATAAGACATTATAATGTGGGTATAAAATGGGGGATCAATTCTATATTATAATAAATATATAAACTGATCCCTCATTTTGTGGCCATGCTTGTTTCTATACATTTATATTTTAGATTTATAGGCTTGCGCTAGTGGATGACAGAACGAGGATTGCATGGTGTAACAGGAGAAGGCGTGCTCAGTGCCACCAGGGATAGGGAAACGTGGAAAGCCATGATCGATTACGTTCTGAAGGGACAGGGCGCATAGCAGAAGAAGAAGCGATTCCACCAATATACTTGTGTGTCAAATCGACTAACCAATGTTTAACACATGCAATTTTGGAAGGCTCCAATGAAGGTGTCCAGTATTCTTATCACAACCTGCTTCATCTTCTCAATGTCTTCAAAACGACTAACACCGAGCTTCTCCTTAAGGTTGGGAAACAACCAAAAGTCACAGATGATAACATCTGGGCTATAGTGAGAATAAAGAACAGTTTTGATGTCTATATTTCTCAACACAAAACTTTATTAGCGGGCTTCTAATTTGTTTCCACATCAGCATTCTGCAATCTGTGACAGGCAGTGATAAGAGTCTATTCAAAGAGCTATTGCAGCTATCTCCTTCAATCTGGAATAACCACAGTTATCAGGTCTACTTATTAGATGTACAAAGTTGGGGTGTAAAAATTTTGTAATTCTAACATGTCTTTTTGTCTACTAACTAGTGTATATAATTACATTAATGTCCTGGTCAGCTTATGAACTTTTCTGCCGATCTTCTTCACCACATTTCCCATCGCATAATGCATGCGATAGGCTGCCGCTTGGATTGACGAGATAATTTGCCGTTTTCTTCGTTACAATCTACTAGGGTGATTTGCATAATTTTCTGTAGGTAACACGAACTTTTAAACTTAACTTTTCTGCTGATTCTGCTGCAACAGCTACTGCTGCCGATGATTCGAATGCTTCTGTAGCGGTTGTTCAAGCCTTGCCTTGCTGATTAAGTCCTTTGTGGCCAAGAGCCCTGAATAGACTGTTTTAAAAAATTCGGAAAATTGAAAACTCTGATTATTCTAAACGAAAACTTTCAATCCGTTATGAAAATTGAATTCCACGACTGCTATATTCTGCTTCTGTTGATAATTATTTTTTTAATTTTTATATATTCTATCCCGTGGCCCAGGGATAGAATCGCCGACTGACGCCAATTCGGTCAGGTTTCGAGCCTGGGTTAAAGAGCAATCGGAGTCTAACCGTACCGATGAGCTGTGATACAGCGAAACAGCTCTATCTGCGGATGACAATCCATATATATATATATATATATATATATATATATATATATATAAAGACTCTTTCCGCAACTTCTTCAAGCATTATCGACACTATTTCTTTTTTTTTTTTTTTTTGGTAAAGGCACAGCTAGCAAGATTCCTTCGTGCTTTCCTTGGATCAGAATTCACAGTGTGGACAAAGGGGAGCGCCGTCATAATAGACGTCTTGAAGACCGGGTACTGTGTCGAGGCCATCATCACGACTAGAGCAGCAGCACAAGAATATGAATAGTGTAAATAATAAAAATACGTCATTAAAGGAATTCGGATAGAAAAAAGTGACAAAAATTCGATAGCGTTTTGAAGAGAACCGCCTTTCTGTCCAAAATAAATCTAACGCTGGACCCACCATCTAATGAGGCCACTGGTGTTTTCTTTTTTTCATTCGCGCCCCTAAAATTCAGAGCTCTGCGAATATTACTTATCTTATCTGTTAAAGAGTTCCCTGTGTGCATACGTGTGCAGCCATACGTTTTTCTTTAAGCAGGAACAATGCGATTTCCCAATGATGTCTATTCTTAGACATGAGGTTAATGAAATTCAAGAATTTTGCAACCCAAGAAGCTTCAGAGAGAAATCAAGCAATCAAACAAAACGTGCATTGTCGAATGGTCAAGAAAAGTATGCTAAGTTCTAGAAAATCATTTTAGTTAGTCTGGTATGAGGACATTAAAAATATGTTATGTATCGGTACCTGCTTGACTAAATTCCAGTAATGTATGGATAAAGCAGTAATTGTGCATAAGTTTTTAAATCTTATCATGTTGTCTTTTTCATTGAGGCCAGTCTATTCAATTCTATGTTCTTCTACGATATTCTTTTATTCTCTTTTTCTTTTTTTGCTTTACGGGCCGATTAAAGAAATTTATTTATAATCAAAGGAAAGCAACCCTGGCTATCTTCGTCTTTAAATCCGTAACAGTATAAAGCATGTACAGACATTCACAAACAGAAGACGGAAAGTGTGACACTGAGATCCGAAGACGAATTGGTGTGGCGAAGGGCGCATTCCAGAAGCTGAGTAAAGTATTGATACACAAGAAAATTTCAATAAAAAAATATAAGAGAGTACTGGATTGCTATGTCTGTTCTTCAATATGGCAGTGGATGCTGGACAATATCATCTCACGATGATGGACAGACTTGAAGCTACGAAAATGTGGCCCTATAGAAGGATGCTGTAGATAACATGGGCAGAACATGTGAGCAACGACGCGGATTTGGGGAGAATGGACACGAAAAGAAACCTATATTTAATATCGGAAAAAAAAACAGCTGATGTTTCTGGGAACGTAGTGAGGGAGAAGAGCTTACAGAAGCTAATGCTCACGGGACGAATAGAGGGAAGGAGAGACAAGAAAAATCAACGCATGACATACTTGAGGGACTTGAGTAGATAGATGACTGAGCAGGCTTTGAATGGGATAACAGGAGAAGGGGTGTTAATTGCTACAAAGGAGAGGAAGAAGTGGAGAGTAATGATCGCCTACGTCTTGAAGAGACAAATTGAATAGAAGAAGAAGAAGAAAAAAGAAGAAAAAGAAAAAGAAGAAAAGAAGAAAACAGAAAAAGAAGAAAAAGAGAAAAAAGAAGAAAAAGAAGTAGAAAAAGACGAAAAAGAACAAGAAGGGGTGTTAACTGCTACAAAGGAGACGGAGAAGTGGAGAGTAATGATCGCCTACGTCTTGAAGAGACACACTACATAGAAGTGGAAGAAGAAGAAGAAAAAAGAAGAAAATGAAAAAGAAGAAAAAGAAGAAAAAGACGAAAAAGAAGTAGAAAAAGACGAAAAAAAGAAGAAAAAGAGAAAGAAAAAGATGAAGAAAAAGAAGAAAATAGAAGAAAGAAAAGAAAAAGACGAAAAAGAAGAAGAAGAAGAAGAAAAAGAAGAGAAAGAAGAATGGCCTGGAACTGTTACAATCAGCAGCGGCTAGGGGGAACCAACGGATCCTAATGTTCGAAAACTGTGTCCAACACTAACTGAACGACAACAAACAATCAGAAGGCGGAATCAGTCAGTTAAATGGCATACATGATACACGCTTTAGGCGATCATGTCTCGAAAAAGACATGACTGACTGGGCAGAAGATTATCCCGCAGTAGGTTGCCATTACTTTCTGCGGTAGACTGGTTGCCAACCAAGGTTATAAAACTCAATCTGCTATGTTATTTAATCCATAACTGGAAGGAAAAGACGGATTAATGCCTTTCCCACGAGTATTTGCTCGTAAGTGAATGCAAATAATTTAACTGGAAGTTGTACTCGGCTCTCCGATTCCTTGTTCTTAGCCGATATGCACTGCACCACAATGTATATTAACATATCATGGTTGCCAGCCAAGGCTATAAAACCCAATTTGTCCTGTAATTTAATACATGACCGAAGGAAAGAGACGGATTAATACTTTTCCCAAAGATATTTGCGCGTAAGTGAATTCAAGAAATTTTTTTTTAATCATTTCACCCCGAGCAAGGCGGAAATGCCACTGATGTGCGGGAGGGGGGCTACATAACTGTAAAAATATTAATTAGAAGAGAGTGAGGAGTATAGACCAGTTAGAAAGGAGCAATAGAAAGATGAGAATGCAGGTGTGATGACAGTTACATAGGTGGAGTTAAGGGAAAGATATAAGGGGTGGGGAGAGAGCTAGAGTCCAGTGGTTAATAGATGAGTATAGACATTGTATTTAAATTCTTGGACGTTGTAGCAATCAGGAAAGCAAGAATATGGGAGCGAGTTCCATAGGCGGGAAGTGCGAGAGAAGAAGCTGCAGGAGTAGAATTGTCGTCTGCATTTGGCTAACCTAACTTTGAATGGGTGGGACCCAGTTGCCAGTCTGGTTGCACGAGTCAACACCTGTTGATGAAGCACCAGTGACTTAATTTCGCCCGAGCAGAAGCCATGAAAGTATTTATAGAACAAAGGGAGGCCACATTTCGCCAGTGGGGAAGTGGCTGCAGTCGAGCCGCTAGGTCAGCACCTATCACATTACAGACTCTCCTTTGGAGCCTGTTGAGAACACTGAGGTGAACGGCAGGGGCGCCTGACCATAAATGGCAGCAGTACTCTGCACGGACGTATGGTTGACTTGTATATATGCAGGATGGATTCAGGCGGAAAAAACATCCTGGATCGACATAATGACCCAACCTTCTTAGCAGTGGATTTAGCTATGGATTCGTTATAGTGGCTCTGAAGAGAGTGTAAGGCCGAGGAAGCGCAGTGTATTGCTCTCAGGGAGAATGGCTTGGTCCATACTTATGGGAGGCAGAAGAGGTTACCTGTGATGGTTGACAGACAACAGCTTGGTCTTAGACGCAGTGAAGTTGACAAGCCACTTCTTGCCCCAATTCACCACAGAGTGTAGATCCCGTTCAAGGTCAGTAGCGAGATTATGTCTATCCGCCACGACAGGTTTCTTACTAGTGCGGGAGTAAATTGTGGTGTCATTTGCGTAGATGCCTACATGGACCTTGATCTCATCTGGGAGGTCGTTGATGAAAATAAGGAAGAGCATCGGGCCCAGGATTGAGCCCTGTGGGACACCAGCATTCGTGCTGTAGGATGAAGGGGGACGCCCATTCAAAACGACCTTCATTTTGCGGTTATTTAGGTCAAAATTAGGTCAAGCAGGCAACCGGTAATACCGTAACCCCGTAGCTTGCATAGAAAGCCATAGTGCCAAACCCTGTCAAAAGCCTTGGAGATGTCCAGAGCAACTCCGCGAGCCTCGTCAGACTCATCAAATGTCTGGAGCAAGTACTCCGTTACGTGGACCTGGCAAAGCGGAAACAATATTGCCCGTCAGAGAAGAGTTTGTGGGCAATAAGATGTTGAACTATTTCAGCATTGATTATGGCCTCGAACACTTTCCCGGATGTCGGTATAAGACTGATAGGGCGATAGTTTGATGGGTCCGAGGGTTCACCACAATTCTTAAATACAGGAACGACTGAAGAGAACTTCCGGCATGCAGGAAAACAGGAAGGAGAAAGGCAGTAGTTAAACAGTTTAGAGAGGACAGGGGAAAGTTCAGGAGCACACCTCTTAAGGACTATCACCGGTATTCCATCGTCACCGCTCGCCTTATGGGGGTCAAGTTTTGAAATTACGCGGGATACTACTGTCGGGGTAATATATACATCGTGCAGTTTGGCCTCAGTTCTAATAAGGAAGTCGGGTGGGTATACTCCAGATGAGTCAAATGTGGAGTTGGATGAGAATCTGCGGGCAAAGCATACAGCTTTGTCCGCAGATGACGTGAGAACCTGAAATTCATGGATTAAAGGAGGTATTGAGGATTTGCTGTTGTTCAGTACTCGTTTGCAAATCCTCCAATAGTCCTTGGAGCCGAACTTGCAGTCAGCTATGCGCTGTCGCATTCTCTCAACAAACAACGGTTTGGCGTCATTTAGGGTTCTCTTGCACTCATTGCGAGCAGACGTGAATAGGCGCCTATTTTGATCAGATGACTGTCTCCGGAATAGACGGAAGTAATGGTTCTTGTGGGCAATGGCGGCCGAGCAGGCAGGAGAAAACCACGGAGAGGAATGAGGTTTTAGGCAATACTTCCTGGTGGGTATGAACGCATCAATGCCAGCTGTCACCCATGACGCGACCTCAGAGGCACAGTCATCAACTGGCAGATGGGACATCGCAGAGGAGATCGCGAAAGGTATTCCAGTCAGCTTTTTGGTAGAAGTAAGAGGTCTTATAGGTAGGAGGCTCCTGGGGGGAGTGCGAGTAGAAAGAAGCACTGAGAGTGACAACAACATGGTCTGAGTTGCCGAGAGCAAAGCTGCGAGACTTGACAGGCGTCAGGTGGAGAGGTAAAACATATATCTACTAGTGAGGAATGACCCGAGGGCGTGCTTGAGAAGCAATTGGGGAAGTCCACCACTTGCGTAAGGGATTGGGAAATAGCGAAGTTCATGGCGTGGATGCCCGCTGGATCAGTAACAGAGTTTTGAAGCCACTTTGAGTGATGGGCGTTGAGGTCTCCGAATTCAAATATGTGGGCGAATGGGTGGTATGAAATAGCCTTATCTATGTTATCAGCAATGCTATTTAGTAGGGAGCAGGAGGGAGAGGAGGGAGAACGGCAAAGAAAGAATAGGTAACTAACCGAACTGAGTAGAGACAGACGGAGACATACATACTGGTGGTCAGAAGATTCGAGTGAAGTCACCCTAGCTATAGGGAGGTGTTCCCTGACGTAGACCCCCAGCCCATGCATTTGGACAGTGGAATCCTTCCTTAAGAGGGGAAGATAACCAGGGATGGAGAGGTCAGAGGAGAGAATAGATGAGTTGAGGTTAGTTTCACAGAGAGCAAGGATGTCCGGGGACTTCTCATGCAGGAACGCTTCTACACTAGGAAAGTTAGTACGAATGCCCCGGATATTAGTGAAAGAAAAGTGAAGGGGTTTAGGTGGATTGATTTTAGCTACTTTAGGGTTGTTTCTGATTTTGTTCGTCATATGTTTTTTTGTTTATAGAGAGGGACCTAGAGTAGAGGATACAGGCGGTCATTATCCACGATCTGTGCTGGGAGGGAAGCTGGCTAGGGCTGCAACAAGTTGTGGCCTCAGGGTTGCCCACCGAAAGCGCTTGCAGGGACACCTATCCATGCGCGACATGGCACTACAAGAAACCCGATATTATACAACTGTTGATCAGAGCAGCCACTCTTGACGCTACGCAAGAGTTATGGCTCCTAACTGCCAGTCGGAAGCAACAACCAGGAAACTGACAACCCGGTACCCTCATAATGATGAGTCGTTGCCACCAACCGGCCAGATTGCAGGAAAAGCACGGAAGCACCAATACCAAGTTCTGAAGAGAGAGAAGAGAAAGCTGGAAACCACATCCTAAACAGGAAACAAGGGGCAAGCCTCTACTGTTCAATAGACGCGGGAGGGGTATGAACCGGACGGTAGTTTGGTATATCTACTCCTATTAAAAAAATGTTAAGAGTGGTGAGTTAACTAAGTTTTAACTTAGTTAAAGTCAAAATGGAGCATAAATGCCGAAAAAATTAGTTAAAAAAATACATAATTAAGAAACGTTTCATGTACACTTACCACGCAGGTTAACCCAGGAAATTTGAATTAAGAAAGTTACACTATCTTCAACTCTTGTCTTTTCCAAAAAATTAAGATCTAGTTAAGCTGCCTATCCGTGTACAAAGCAAACGAACAAATTTGAATTTGAAGAATAGACCATCTACGAAACTTTGGGGGTGGGGTCGGTCAAATGTCCAGTAACTGCCACTACCTTGGAAGGAATGGCATTCGCTTAACAGAATAAATAAATAAATAAATAAATAGAACCTCAAAACAGTAAAGCTATTTGGTGGAATAGCGGCATCAAATAAGAGCGACCACACGGGAAAATATAACAGCTGTAGTAATGAGTTCAACCCGCATGGATGTCATGTAAAAAGATGCCTGACAAAATTGAGAAGCCAGAAATATTCTGTATTCCGACCAAAAAAAAAAAAAAAAGGATCGAATCATGTCAAAACTGAGGAAGATATCTTCTGCCCGTGTCAAGTGAAATAAATTTACCTTCCAAAACTGTCTGCCGAATGTAACTGCAGAGACAGCAAATTCGAAATATCTTCCATATAAAAAAAAGGTCAAAAAGAGATTTATGAGCGGAACCATGTGAAAAAAAGAACCCATCTCCCAATGCTCGGTTAATATTGGCATAATTTTTAGAGGCAATTTCTATTGTCATGAAGTAGTAAACTGATCCCCCACTAATTACAACTTGATAATATAATAATATAATCGGCCTATTCTTCCTAGAGCTATGGGTTGAATTGCAGGACAGATTAGGTTCTATAGATTTGGTTGGCAACCAGTCTACCACAGAAAGCAATGCCAACCTACTGCGGGATAATCTTCTGCCCAGTCAGTCATGTCTCTTTCGACACATGATCGCCCAAGCGTGTGTCACGTATGGCACTTAACAGACTGTATATAATGGTTGGAAGCCTGATAAAAGTTACTACTGGGCATAAAGTTGGGGATCAGTTTTCTATTGTCATGAAGTAGTAAACTGATCCCCCACTAATTACTACTTGATAATATAATAATATAATCGGCCTATTCTTCCTAGAGCTATGGGTTGAATTGCAGGACAGATTAGGTTCTATAGATTTGGTTGGCAACCAGTCTACCACAGAAAGCAATGCCAACCTACTGCGGGATAATCTTCTGCCCAGTCAGTCATGTCTCTGCCGAGATTTGGTTGGTGTATCACGTATAGCACTTAACTTAACAGGCGGTCTGCCAAGTCGGTATCTATCACATTACAGACCCTCCTCTGAACCTTATCGAGAAGCCCGAGGAAATAGCAGGGGCACCCGACCAGATATGGCAGCAGTATTCAATGCACGGGCAGATGGTAGATTTAATTTAATGCCTGCATCATTATATGAATATATTAAGTTCCCCACGAACTGTTATAGCATATTTTTTCATTCAGTTATAGCATCCAGCATTGCTGGATGCTATAACTAGACTTCCTTTTAATCATCTACTTAGGTCTTCGTTACTAATTTCTAGGTTATTTTCTCTTGTAGTTAAGAGATATGTTAGTTAATTAAAGTTATCGTGCTGTCTTGTTCATGGTGGCCAATCTGTTCAATTCCATGTTCTTCTACGATATTCGTTTATTCTCTTTTTTTCTTTTACTTGCGTTACGGGCCGATAAATAAATTTATTTTTAATCCAAGGGAAGCAACCCTGACCATCTTTGTCTTTAAATCCGTAGCAGTATATATTTATAATTGCTGTTTTACTGTTGTCAGTCAGTCAGTTAAGTACCATACGTGATACACGCTTGGGCGGTCATGTCTCGAAAGAGACATGACTGACTGGGCAGAAGATTATCCCGCAGTAGGTTGCCATTGCTTTCTGCGGTAGACTGGTTGCCGATCTGTCCTGTTATTTAACCCATAACTGGAAGGAAGTGATGGATTAATACCTTTCCCAAGGGTATTTGCTCGTAAGTGAATGCAATG